>OZ007554.1:191784399-192278988 GCA_963931855.1 Philhelius festivus
CAGCAACCATAATCTGATGGTAGCCTTTTGCTAGGTCTACCGTACTAAAGTATTGGGCTTTTCCTAACTTATCGAGAATACTGTCAATATTTGGTGTTGGATACTTGTCGTCCACCGTAAATTGATTCAATCTCCTGTAGTCTACTACGATTCTAAACTTCTGAATCCCTGACTTGTCTTTTTTCTTTGCAACAACTATAATTGGTGAGCTATATCTACTTTTACTCTTCCTAATTATCCCATTTCTTTCCATCTCTGCCATTTGTTTCCGTACTTCCATTTCATGTACTCTTGGATACCTATAGAGTCTTGAGTTTATTTGTTCGGCGGTTGTAGTTCGAATTTCATGAACTATTGTATTAGTCTTTGTTAAGACATCTCCTTCCCTGTACAGAAGATTTTTGAACTCTTTAATAACTGGTTCTATTTCTCTTCTCTCAAATTCATTTAAGTGATCTAATGGAATATCTTGCACTTCGCTTACTTCCAGCACATTGACTTCTTTTAAGATAGTTTTTGTCAAGAATGGAAGGCTCACCCCATTAGTCATTATAACTTCTTGGTTTTCTAAACTAATTTCTTTGACATTTTTAGACATCCAATCCATACCTAAAATTAGATGATAGGGTTTTTCTATTCCCATGGCTATCCACTTCATTCTAGCATTACCTGGATACCTAAATTCGTCTGGGCAAATTGTCGCTACTATTCTATTCGGCTTACTTACTTCTCCCTGGATCGTCGTTATCAAAGTTGGATCGTTATCCAATACACTATATTCTAGTTTACAATTACTTTCATTTAATAAACTAATTGTGGATCCAGTGTCCACTAAAGCTACATATTTTTTTTCTTTGAAAGTCAGTGTCAATATTATTTTACTGTCCGAGGCTAGTTTATAAAAAACATGTCGTCGACAGCATTAACTTCGTCGCTTATAGCGTCTACAGACATGTAATCAGACCCTTTCCTTGCATTGTATCTTTTCGTCTCAGATACATTTTTATTATTACAGCCACTTGTTCCTGGCCGCACTTGCTGTGAATTGTTTTGTAAATAACCTTGACTTCTGAAATTATTTGGCATCCAGTTACGACTTCTATAATTCTGGCTAGGTTTCCAACTATTGTTCCTATAGTTCTGGTTATATGTTAATTCATTTTTTTGTCTATTGTAACTTGATTGTCTATTTGTATAGTTTTGACTATAGCCTATATTCTTTTCCTGACTAACTTTCTTATGTTCTATATGTTTCACATTTAAATTTGTGTAATCTTGGCCTATGAAGGACGCAACTATTTTCCGTACTTCACTAAAGCTCGTCTTATTCATTATGCAATAACCTAAAGACCCTGAAACTATCGCTTTTACTCTCTGAATTGCTATACCACTAAGAATATCTGAAATCGTTGTACCATCACTACAAAATGCAACATATTCTGCGATTTCCTCAGCTATTTTTGTTAACTTATCACTTAATTCTAAAATACTACTTACTTTCAGTGACATTATTTCATTGGTTAAGGTAATTTGATCTTTTCTTGGCCTGAAATGTGTCTTCAGCCTTTCCTCGCATTCTTCCCAATTCTGAGGTGGGCTGACCCTCAAAAGGTTTTTAGCTGCTCCAGATATCTTCCAATTGTATATAACATGGAAAGCCGATTTTCTATCTTCCTCTTTTTTCCATTCTTCCATCTTTTTGTTTACGATGTCCAAGAATGATGGAACATCTGCTGGATCTCCCTTGAAGACCGGGATGAAATCTAACTCCCTCTGCATACTTGCTGCCGCTTTCGTATTTTGCACAACTAATTGTGTAAGCATAACAAGACATTGCTGCATCTGATCTTGATCTTGAGCCATTGTTTTGTTTCGATTAAATTTACTTTAACTTTTAACTTTTTTTTTTTTTTTTTATCTGTTAATCACTTTTTCTATGTTGTTGTTTTACTGATATTTGATTTGTCACGATCAATTTTGTAATTAATTGTCACATAAAAAAGTTTCCTTTACATTTACTTTTACACTCGGGTGGAGGAGGGGACGTGGTGGCAAACACAAAATACTTTCCTTCAGCTTAGTGTCTTCACGATTTATAAATTGTTTTTAAACCGCTGCGTATCAACTTTTCGGAAAAAAATATCGTATTTTTTTTTTTGTTCGCGTTTTGGTTCTTTTTTTTTTCGTCGACTGCGCCAGTTAAGTTGTATTGTATCTAAAGTAAAGTGAAACAACCGGATCGTTTTGCTGTCCGTCAATGACTCCCTATTTTATTCTTTATTTACATACCTTGTTCTTTTTAATTACAAAACTGATAATCAGCGAATTATGGTGAACGACATGAAGTGATATTTGATTCTATCATTTCCGTTCCCATGATTATGATTTCTTAAAACCTTGATGTTTTGGTTTTACTTTTTACGATGTCATCTTTATTTTGTAAAATAATATTGCCATCGTTTACATTTATAACACGCGCGAAAATATCTTAAGTCAACTTAATATGATTTACGATTTCACAATAAAAAAAAAGTCTTAAGCCAATATAATCTTAAGTCTATTTTAGGTTTTAAAATTAAGCAGAACACACAATCTTATGTGGACTTAAGATATTTTACCGCGTGTAGAGATGTGTCTTTTGAACATAAGATGAAGTTGTTTTTGTCTATAAAAAAGCACAGGAGTGAGATAGAAGGAAGCCGATAACAAAGAACTGTAGCCTTTTAGAATGGCACTAAGTTTTGTAATAAGAGTTACAGAGAATTTTTATTTAATCTTGAATGTAACAATTTTTATTGAGGAATGAAAAATATTTTATAAACATATAAAACTTAAAAGTATGTTTATACAAAAAACTAAGTTTCAATTAAAAGCTCAAGTAGTGAATTACATATTTACAACACTCCACCTTAATTCACAATCAAATATCAAAAAATTAACACTAACATTAATGGTTAAAATAATTCAATTAAAATATTACTAAAAACAAACAAAATATTAAAGAGTTAAGCCCATATTTTCCAAACAAAAATTATGTTTATCATTAGTAACACCTTTTGTTAAACTATCAGCAACCATATTTTCAGTGTTGAGATATTTTATCTTAACTAAGCCATCTGTTATTTTCTCTTTTATAAAATGATGTCGAATATCAATGTGTTTACTTCTTGGACTGTAAAGTTGATTGTGTGCAATATTTATGGCACTCTTGTTGTCGCAATGAATTTCAACCGAATCGATATTCTCACCAATTTCTTGCAGTAGCTGTTTCAACCAAATAGCTTCTTGTGTAGCCGATGACAAGGCCATGTATTCTGCTTCTGCACTTGATAAAGCAACTGTTGGTTGACGTTTACTAGTCCATGAAATTGCTCCACCTTGAATCTTGAATAAATAGCCAGTACATGATTTTCGACTTTCAATGTCCGATGCCCAATCTGCATCCGAGAATCCAATCATACATTGGTTTCCATCACGCGAAAATTGAAGTTTATAATCTGTTGTACCTTTGAGATATTTGAAAATTCTTTTTACTGCATTCCAGTGACCTTTTCCAAATTCGTTGTTGAAACGACTCACATTTCCAACCGCAAACGAAATATCTGGACGAGTACAAACAGATAAATAAAGTAGACTTCCTACTGCTTCTTGATAAGGTATATTTTGCATTTCCTTGGTCTCATCCGATGTATTAGCTGTCATGTCCTTGGTTAATTTTTGATTTAAATCTACTGGGTTCTTCACAGGATAACAATCATTCATCTTAAATTTGTCAATTATTTGTTCCGTGTATTTTTTTTGGTCAAGTGTAATTGTTCCTTGTTTCTTGTCCCGAGTGATTCTCATCCCGATGCAATTACTTGCTTCTCCCAAATCTTTCATGCTAAAATTCTTGGTCAAATTAGCTTTGAGTTGGTTTGTCCATCCTTTATTGTTCGAAAAAATTAAAAAATCGTCCACATAGACCGCAACAAAAATCATACTTCTCCCTTGACGACGAAAATAAATGCACGAATCAATTTGCAAACATTTGTATCCACTCTTGATCATCACATCATTCAAATTAATATTCCATTGTCGACTTGCTTGTTTTAAGCCGTAAATAGCCTTTTTCAGCTGGCAAACTCGACCACTTCCGTCATCAAAACCTTCAGGTTGATTCATGTAAATAGTTTCATTGACATGGCCTTGTAAAAATGCTGTTATTGCATCCATCTGTTCGATATCTAAGTCGTATCTAGCTGCTAATGCCATCATTAAACGAATTGAAGAATATCGAACAACTGGTGAAAACGTTTCTTCATAATCGATACCAGCACGTTGACTGCATCCTTTCGCAACTAGTCTCGCCTTGTATCGAAGGATTTTTCCATTTTCATCGGTCTTGATTTTGAATACCCATTTTGAAGTTATTGCTCTTCTCTCTGTTGGTAAATCTACCAATTGCCAAGTTTTGTTTCCTAAGAGTGATTGAAATTCTTCATTCATTGCACTCCTCCAATCTTCACTATTTAAACTTGAAATCGCTTCACTAAAAGATGATGGTTCATTAACATTATCTTTTACAAAATATTGAACGTCTTGTCTGTTGATTGCATTTTTTATTCGAGTTGATCTTCTTAAAGTTGTAGTTTCATTTGAATTGTTGATCTGTACTGGATCTGATGTTACCATTTCATTTGGTGGAATTATCTCTTCACTGATTTGATCTTCTTGAAATGGTGGTACTTCCACAGCATCACAGTATTCATCAGATGAATCACTATCACCCAATTCAACAACTATACAACCGTTATCTGAACTTTCATTTGATTTTTTAAATGGCATAACTGGATAACTGATTTTCTCAGATTCTAAAAAAATAACATCTCTGCTTTCAACCACCTTGTTTGTTGTAGGATTTATCAACCTATATCCTTTGTTGCCATTACAATATCCTACGAATATATGTTCAACCGATTTAACTTCAAACTTCTTTCGGTTCTCATCAGGAACATGAATCATAGCCGGTGATCCAAAAATTCTGAAGTGAGATAAATCTGGTTTAAATCCAGACCAAACTTCAATCGGCGACTTGTCCTCCAAAACCCGTGAAGATGAATGATTCTTTATGTATGTTGCAGTAGCAACGGCCTCTGCCCAAAATTTTTTACCTAAATTTGCATCTGTGAACATACATAAAGCTCTTTCCGTCAATGTTCGAACTGTTCTTTCAGCAAGTCCATTTTGTTGTGGAGTATATGGTGTCGACGTTTGTCTTTCGATACCACAAACATTAAACAAATTGTCAAACCTTCTGTTGCAAAATTCAGTTCCATTATCTGAACGAAACTTTTTCAATTTCTTGCCGGTTTGGTTCTCGACATATGCCTTAAACTCGCAGAATTTTTCGAAAGCTTCATCTTTGGTTTTTAAAAAATATGTGAAAGTCATTCTTGAGTGATCATCTACTAAAACAAAGTAGTAACGACTTCCACCAATTGATTTAGTTGGAGTTGGTCCTGCCAAGTCAGCGTGAACAAGTTCCAAAATCTCATTTGCTTTTGTTGCAGCATTCTTAAAGGGAAATCTCGCTTGTTTACCCTGTAAACAGGTAACACATACATCGGTTAATTTTTCTTCATTAAAGGAAACACCGTTCACTGCCCCTTTCTTCATTCTTAACAAATCATTGATGTTAATATGGCCTAATCTACGATGCCATGTCTCAATTTTTTCACTTTTAGATACAGCAACATAACTCTTGCATCTTGCACCATTCAAGCGATATAAACCATCAACTAAATTTGCAGTTGCCATCAACTTACCAAATTTGTTTTTTTATATTGCAACCATTTGCGTTAAAATCAACATAGTTATTATTTTTCGTTAATTGACTTACTGATAAAAGATTGGCAGTTAAATTTGGAATGCATAAAACATCACGTACTTCAATCGGATTTGGTGTTCCATTGACATCAGCATATAATTTAACAGTGCCACATGATTCGACCTTCATTTTTGTATCGTTGGCAGCTAATATTTCGGAAATGGTAGATTTCTTTTCATTGAAAATCCAATCACTGTTCATTGTGAGATGCTGTGTTGCACCAGAATCAATATACCAATCATATTTATTGAACTGTCCAGTCAAAAATACTGAACTATACTCAGGCTTCACATTATAAGCTGAATCAGGATTCCTTTTGGAATCCTTTTTTAATTTATTCTTGTCTGGGCAATCAGGTGATTTATGACCTTTCTTATTACATGTATAACAACGAATGCCAAATTTCCTTTGTTTCTGTTTCGCATTATTAAAGAATGCACTATTTTTGCTATCCGATGGAATTTCTTGTAATAATTTTGTCTTGACAGCGTCACTTGAAAGCTGAATTTCGACATTATCTAATGCCATTACCATTGGTCCATACTTTTCAGATAAGCCTCCTAATAAAAAACACGCCAGCCACTCGTCATCGACTTTGAAGCCAATAGCATTCAAACGTTGTGCAGCTGTTACGATTGTGTTAACATAAACTTGCATTGATTCACATTCGTCTAGTTTCGTCTGAGACAATTGACGAATTAAACCTATCCGACGAACCCTACCTTTGTCCTCAAAAACAGTTTGTAGTTTGTCCCAAACTTCTTTTGCCGTTTCAGCTTCTTGAACGTGAATAAAATTAGTCGGATCAATGGACAAAATCAGAGTCGTTCTGCATTTTGAAATTTTCGAAGCATTCTCTTCGGTACCTTCAACAGATTTCCAAAGTCCTTCATGTTCTAAATAAGTTTTTATTACGAACTTCCAACTAGCATAATTATCACGCCCCTTAAGCTTTTCAATCGTGGCCAAAAAATTGCTCGACATAATTATATTTATATGTCTTTTGGTCTTATTCAAGATTAAGCAAAAACAAAGAATATTATAATAAATGAAAAGATATTACTTATTTGTACACAACAAATCTTCGGAGTAATTCTTCGGTATAATTATCCTTCTTAGCGTTTCTCTGGGTCCATAACCTTTTGTAATAAGAGTTACAGAGAATTTTTATTTAATCTTGAATGTAACAATTTTTATTGAGGAATGAAAAATATTTTATAAACATATAAAACTTAAAAGTATGTTTATACAAAAAACTAAGTTTCAATTAAAAGCTCAAGTAGTGAATTACATATTTACAACACTAAGGATCAACAAAAAAACGCGAAATATCTTAAGTCGACTTAAGATACTTTACCTTTTCAGTCGAGAATTAACAGAACCTATTCTCTCAATATCAATACAACACATAATAGGTTAATTTTTTGTAGGGAAACAGATTTTGGAAAAAACCCAGGAGTTCCAACTCGATACACACCACCTTTTTATCGATATCCAAGTCGCGTATGATAGCGTGGACAGAGAACAACTATATAGAGCCATGTCTCATCTCGGAATCCCTGCCAAGCTCGTCCGCTTGTGCAGAATGACGATGGAGAAATCTCGCTGCTCCGTCAAGGTCGGTAAGAACACCACCGAACCCTTTGATGTCGAGAAAGGTCTGAGGCAAGGCGACGCGCTATCATGCAACCGATTAAACATCGCTTTTGAATCAATTGTACGAAACTTAAACGTCAACAATAGAGGTACAATTTTTCAAAAGTCAGTTCAACTGCTTGCTTATGCGGATGATATTGATATCATTGGGAGGACGAAGCGAGCTGTTACCGGTGCGTTTGCAAGTATTGAACTGGAGGCGGCGAAAATGAGTTTGGCTGTTAATGACGACAAGACGAAGTAAAGGGTGGTTAAGGGCCGATGTTGAATGTGAACCACACCTAAACGTCAAGATTTGTTCTGCATTTCATTTGACATTTCTCAATTTCAGACTAACTCAATTTGAACCATGGAAAGATACACAATCCAGCAATGCGTTAAAGTTATTCAGGCTTATTATGAAAATGGGCTTTCAAATCAAAATGCATATCGTGCACTTCGTGATTTTTTCGGTCAATTAAATCGTCCAAATGTGCGTACAATCGGAAAAATCGTGCAAAAATTTGAGCAAACCGGGTCTGTAGGAGATGTGAAAACACCAGTGCATGCTCGTACTGCAGAAAATATTGCTGCTGTTCGCGATAGTGTGGCTGAAGAGCCGTCCACCTCAACTCATCGTCGTGTCCAACAATTGCACCTCTCACGCTCGTCGTCGATGAACATTATGCATAAAGACTTGCATTTACACGCTTACAACGTGCAATTGACTCAAGAACTAAAGCCTATTGACCATTTCAAGCGTCGTCAATGGTCAGAATGGTGGCAAGAAATGGCAACAGTGGATGATCAATTTTCGAAGAAAATTATCTTCAGTGATGAGGTACATTTTCACCCTAGTGGATTCGTCAATAAGCTGAATTGCCGGATTTGGGCGAATGATAATCCACCAGTGATTGTCGAAAAACAAATGCACCCACAGTAACTGTTTGGCGCGGTTTATGGGCTGGCGGCATCTCGGGCCGTATTTTTTCCAAAATGAGGCCGGTCAGGAAGTTACTGTGAATGGTGTTCGCTATCGTGAGATGATAACAAACTTTTAATGGCCCGAATTGGAAGATATGGATGTGGACAATATGTGGTTTCAACAGGACGGTGCCACTTTCCACACAGCTAACGAAACAATGGCTCTTTTGCGCGAAAAATTCAATGGCCGTGTTATCTCACGTGGTGGCGATGTCAAGATCATGTGATTTGACACCGTTGGACTTCTTTCTTTGGGGTTATTTGAAAGAAAAGGTGTACGTCGATAAGCCAGCAACAATTCAAGAGCTAAAGGATGAGATAATTCGGCACATTAACGGCATAGAACATCAATTATGCCTAAGCGTCATCGAAAATTTGGACCATCGGATGGAGGTGTGCCGCAGAGGTCGCGGCCGATATTTTGTTCCATACATAATTGAACCATACCAATATTATCATAATAAAAAGAAATGACAATAATTTCCTAAATAATTTGTGTTTTATTCAAAATCAACATCGGCCCTTAAAATTTAACCACCCTTTATATGCTATCATCTAGAAAGGAATCTCAACATCATCGACTCGGGCAAAACGTCACGATGGATAGGTATAACTTCGAAGTCGTCAAAGACTTTGTCTACTTGGGCTCCACTATAACATCGCAAAACGACATCAGTGCAGAGATCAAGCGAAGAATTACTCTTGCCAACAGCTGTTTCTTCGGGCTAAGAAGGTATTTGAGTAATAAAGCCCGATCTCAAAGAACCAAGGAGACCTTGTATAAGACTCTCATCATCCCGGTCCTGCTGTATGGGGCAGAATCATGGACACTGTCTAAAACGGATGAAAATCTGCTTGGGTGCTTTGAAAGAAAAGTTCGTTTGATCTTCGGTCCGGTCTGTATCGATGGAGTATGGAGGAGAAGGTTCAACGACGAGCTGTACGGGCTTTACAGCGACGTTGACCTAGTCAAGAAGCTGAAAATATAACGGCTGAGATGGCTGGGACACGTGGAGCGTATGGACACCGACGCACCAGCCTGTCGAATCTTCGAATCCACTCCTGATGGTCTGCGCAGCATAGGAAGACCACACCTCAGGTGGCGCGCACAAGTTTGCAAACAAACATTTTTCAATAATTCTTTTGAAAATTCGATATTTCAAAAATGGACAAATAATTCTTTTTTGAAATTAAATTACTACTTGCACAATAATATAAACATAAAATTGTTTTACAAAAATATTTTCTTATAAATTATTTTAAATTTTTTTGTAATAAGAACCCGAGCTTTGATAAAATTTATTATTTTATTATATGATATTATCTTTTTAGCTCATACTATTAAGGGAGTTTTTTTTAGAAGCTTATAAATAAAATTTCATGCTTTTGACCACTTATTTATTTAGAATTTATTTTCAGTTTTTACGAGGCCTCTATCACCCGATCATGAGTGTAATATTCCTCTGTTTAACTAAACTTTTGGCTTAAGTATTCTGTAATAAATAAAACTGAAATATTAAAGGAATCTATGCAAAATTCTTTTACTAACGAGTTTTATGCCCATGTCAACACCAACAACACGTAAATAAAATAAAATGAGGGTACAAGTAGGCAAAACTAAAAAAAAAAAAAAAAAAACAAAGATTGACCTTTTAGCTTTGAATAGAAATTCTGAAGCAACTCAAAAGCACAAGGAGAACTCACTATGGAAAACAACATTTATGTATGTATTTATGTGCAAAGGTCCATAAGTGATGCTTATTTTTGCGAAAAGGGTAAACGTTTTGACAGAATAATGAAAAGACTTATTTTATTCTAGAAATGTTTTATCTGAAATAAATTTCAATTTCTTTAATATTTTATTTGGCTTCTATGGAGAGCTGTAGCACAACAAAGAAGGTCAGTGTCAATATCAAAAGGGTATATAAGCCGCAAAAATTAAGGTGATTTGAACTTAATTTAAAAATATATTTGGTTTTATTTTTTTTTTGTGTTGTATTGTGGGCTCTGGGATTTTGACACTCCATACATGGGATATTCGAAAAAGTACGTACTCTAATTGGTCAAAACAGGTAGATTAGTTTTAGAAATTGGTAATCAAGGTATGTATAAGGTTTTCCAGGTCGCCTAAAAACACGCGTGATTTTTGGCAACTCATTTATACAATTTTTAAATCAATACAATCCATAAATCATAAAATCAGATTTTGCCTGACCTTAAACGAATTTAAAGATTCATAAAAAAATTAAACCCACGACTGGGTCGCACGAACTTGCTCTTCAAAATGAAAGTTATTAGAGAAAAACTGTTATGAACAGTTAACATAAAAATTCATTTTTAAATAGACTAAAATAACTCCTTTAGTACTTGGAGCTAAACACAGGATGCCATGTGATTCAAGTAAATAGGAGTATTAGCTTATGCAAGAACAAAAATTATAAGTCTGTACTGTTTTCTCAAAAAAATAAGCTTTTATACACAAAACTTTTAAAACGTTTTTAAGAAAAAAAATTTGGTACGCCAATTTGAAGTTTTTATTATTTTTCAAATAAAAATTTAATTTACAAAAAAAATATTGAGCCGTTTCTGAGATATCGAATTTTCCAAAAAAAAAAAAAAACTTTTTGGAAGCTTCTCTAAAAAAAATTTATTAAAATCCGTTATGTCAATAATGAGAAATTCTAAATTTGAAAAAAATGGTTCTATGGTAGGTACAGTCAGTAATATCTTCATTTCAAGTTTCAATTATTAAATTATAGATCGTAAAATTTATTCAAAAGAAAAATTATTCAACGAAAAAACCGTTTTCGAGAAAAATACGATTTTTGAAAACCATTCTTTAACATTTGTATGGAGGGTACCGGTATTTTTAGGTAAAACATTTTTTTCTTTACATCTTGTAATTTATTTTAAGAAACTTTTGTTTATCAAGTTTCAAAAAATCGAGCATGGGGTTTAGAAATATTGAGTTTTGAAAAAAATCCAAAAAAAATTTTTGTTGAAAAATTTGAAAACAAAAAATATTCGAACTGCTGGGGAGCTTTAGCATAAAAAAAATTATCAAAACCGGTGGTACGGTTTTTGAGAAAATCAAAAACCAAAAAAATGGTTCCAAAGAGGGTACCAAAAATAACCATTTTTTGGATTTTTTCAACCATTTTCTAGCTTTAAATACATTTTTTTTTTTTTTCGTGGATAGGTGAAGAATCTTCATAGACACTATGAGCCCGGTACTCATAGTAGTGTGAGATTTTTACTCACTAAAGAACACCTCCCTTTTGTTCTTGCGACTACAACTAAGTTACCTTTCCAAGTAGTTTTAATTTCATTATATTATAATCACGTTTGGCAGGAAGCTCCCCACTGAGAGGTCCTGCGGATACCACATTTGAAAGCGGATACTCCTTATGGCGCTAAGAAGTGGAAAATTAAAGCCGTTTTCTTCACACGTCGCAGAAAAATCAGTTATTTACCATCTACTTGCCTTAAATTTTTTAATACCGATATACAATGGGAAAATCAATGTAAATATTTGGGTATAACATTGGATAAAAAGTTAACTTTTCAAAATCATACTGCAATTACTATTAAAAAAATTAATATGTATATAAGAATACTATATCCATTTATCAGTCGAACTTCAAATCTGAGTACAGAAAACAAACTTATTTTATTTAAAACAATTTTTCAACCTATCTTATTATACGGTGTACCTGTCTGGTATGATTGTGCGGCCTGTCATAAAAAGAAATTACAAATCATACAAAACAAAATACTTAAAATAATCTTAAAGTTACCTAAAAGATTTTCAACATTAAATTTACATGAAAAAGCTAATGTCAACCTTGTGTCGACCCTATCTATAAAATATGTATCAGATTTTATGTATAAATGCCAATTCTCGGACAACAGTCTAATAAATGACCTATGTGCAATTTAGATTATAAGTATTACATAAGGGTTTTATTTTATAGAATTTTCCCTTTATTTAATTTTATGTAACCTCATGTATTTTCTCGATTATTAAAATATGAATTAAAGCTGAAAAGAACAAAATGTTAAGTTCTAAAACTCTTAAGAATATAAAAGTTAAATGTAAGACATTTTGTACGTTAATCTACAATAAAACAAATGAACTGAACTGCTCTGAAAAAATTTTAGTATTTGTCTATTGCTTGGTTTAGTACAACCCCAAAGTTGTATACCGTACGGCCATACCGGTTTTGTCACTTGCTTGTAGATAAGCAATTTATTGTAGATGCTGAGTTTGGAATATCTTCCAATAAGCCAATTCATTTCACGTAATTTATTTTCAAGTTGATCTCGTTTCTTTTTAACGTGAGTTTTCCATTTAAGCTTAGCGTCTAGTGTCATTCCTAGGTACTTTGCTTCATTAGCATATGGTATTTGCACCGAGTTAATGTAGGTGAGCAGATTGGTAATTTTTTTGTAAGTAAAATTAACATGTGTTGATTTGGACTCATTAAGAACAATTCGCCATTTCTTAGTCCATACCGAAATTTTATCTAGAGCTCGTTGGAGCTTCTCGGTTGCAGATTTAACTGAATCGGATGTTGCAAGTATAGCCGTATCGTCTGCAAACGTACCTATCAAGGTATCTTCTTCTTGAGGAATATCGCTAGTGTATAGTACGAATAAAATCGGACCGAGAACACTTCCCTGGGGAACACCAGCATTGATTTCCTTAAAATCCGAATATTCCCTCCCTTGCTTAACTCGAAATAGCTTATCTTCGAGGTACGACTCAAGAATGTAATATATTTGATCCGGAAAGACCTGTCTTAGTTTAAACTTAAGGCCATCGTGCCAGACCTTGTCGAAGGCTTGAGAGACGTCTAGAAATGCGCTTGAACATACATTTTTTCTCTCTAGTGATTTCTCAATTTCATTGGTTATCCTGTACACCTGATCAATTGTTGAGTGGCTTTTTCGGAAACCAAATTGATGGTCAGGAATAAGCCGCTTTTCTTCGATAATAGGAAGCAGTCGCTTTAATAAGATTTTCTCAAATACCTTCGAAATCAGTGGCAAAAGGGAAATCGGTCTATAATATTTCTTTTCGTTCGGAGACCTTCCCGGTTTTGGAACCATTAAAACTTCACCGACTTTCCATTGGCGTGGAACGTATGAAAGCCTTAATGCCGAATTCATAAGGTGCTGAAGTTTAATTGCTGGGTAGCTCTTTAAGCACGCGAGCATTTATTAGGTCGTACCCAGGAGCTTTATTATTTTTAAGATTTTTAATAGCTTGATAAAGTTCTGATAACGTGATATTCCGAATAAGAAAGTTTTCAGATGGCCATTGGATATCACCATGTTCATTTATCAACGCCTGGCCGTCAAAAGGTTTAAAGGTTTCCTCTAGATGTTCAGCAAATAAATCGGCTTTTTCTCTATCGGACTTAGCCCATTCACCATTATTTTGTCTGATTGGTGCTGAATGTAACTATTTGCGGCTTTTTAACATCTTTTATAGCTTTCCACAATGAATAATTCGTATTTTTATCTGCGGTCAGACCTTCAAGATAGGTAGAAATCTTCCGATTTTTTGATTCGCGGATAGCATACTTGAGCTCATTTGGGAGGCGGTTTAAGATGGTTTTGTCCTGAGGTGCTCATGATTGATGCCATCTTTTCCGAACAGTTCTTTTTTCGCGAAGCAGATCTTTTATTTCCGGTGGAATTGTAGCTGTGTTTCTAATTGGATCTCTAAAGTTGTGTGGAGGGTTTTTCCATGCAGCGTCTTGTATGACTTTAATAAATATATCGATTTCATCTTCTAGCTCTAAAGGCGTTTTCAAAGATATATTAAGCGCAATATTGTTTTTGCAATGTTCTTTGAATTTATCCCAGTTAGTTTTGTTGTTACATAAAAATGGAGCTCTTTCCTTTTTGACTAGCTTTCCACTTACTGTCAATATGACTGGTGAATGATCGGTGGAAAGGTCAAAGTTTTCCTCGATTTTCGTGTAATTTTTATCTAGTCCTTTTGCGATAAAGAAGTCTACAAGGTCTGGCATTTTCGCTCTATCAGTTGGCCAGTATGTTGGTTTACCTGTCGAGAAAAAATCAGCAAAAGATACCATACAAGCTTTGAAGAGCTGCCTACCTTTAGTTGAGATGCACCTCGATCACCAGAAAGTGTGTTTCGAATTGAAGTCGCCACCAATGATAAATTTCGGCCCGAGAACTTCAAAAAGATCTATAAAGTCGTTTTTCGCAATTTTACTTCTAGGAGAACAGGAGGAAAATTTCTAAATTTAACAATTACTGAACTTATTTGCATTATATCGATCTCAATTATAGTTCTAATTGAATGTTCGATAGTATCCTTAATAAATAGAGAGGATCCGCCTCTTGCTCTGTCAGATGGATGAAATGCATGCTTTAAATAAATGAAATTTTTTTGATTTTTTTTAAACTGTGGGACAGTTTTTGAAAAAAAAATATATTGATAAAATTTAAAAAAAAATCGTATGGAAGGTACCGTTGTTTTCAGTCTTAAAAAAATAAAGAAAAAAACGTGTGGGGTAAAAAATTAAAAATATATCAAGTTTAAAGAAAATCGGCCGAGACGCTTAGGCTGTAGTCGAAAAGAAAGACAGACAGACAGAATTGCTCACTTTTTTAGTCTTCAATATCATCGTAACGTCAACTTTGATCAAAATCTCGAATTCGGTTTTTTTTTTAAGAATGCATAACTTCCCTTAAAGTACCTATAAGTCGCAAGTAAAATGTATGGCTGACCAATTACTGGAACTAACTGACCTTTTGTTAGATTTAGAACCCTTTCAGGTGATATATATTTTTTGCGAATTTCCGAAAATTGAAGAAAAAAAAAAATGATTAAAAAAATCTATGGCTGATTTTATGAAACTGCCTGACCTTTAATATTCATTCACAGATCTTTTGAGCGGCATACTTTTCTTTTTAATGACCCAAGGAGCCGAAAAACTTTATCCTAACTAATGTAATCACCTTTTATATTGGTCTTCATCATCATCATCATCGGCTCGACAACCGGGTTCCGGTCCTGGCCTCCTTCAACAAGTCTCTCCACCTATCCCGGTCTCTAGCCGACGCCATCCAGTTGCGCACCCCAAGGCTTCGGGCGTCCTGGTCTACGCCATCTCTCCACCGCAAGCATGGTCTACCACGCTGTCGTCTACCATAGAATGTACCACAAAGAACTTTCCGAGCAGGTTCCTCTTCGCTCATGCGAGCTAGGTGCCCTGCCCACCGGAGTCTACCGAGCTTAATTTTTGTCACGATATCTGCTTCAAGGTAGATTGCGTACAGTTCATGATTGTACCGTCTCCGGAATCGTCCTTCCTCACATACGGGGCCAACAATTCTCCTTAAGACTTTTCTCTCGAACGCAGCTAAGAGGTCGGAGTGCCTTTTGCTAAGCACCCAAGTCTCGGATCCATATGTGAGTACTGGCAGGACCATGGTCCTATACAGCAGCAGTTTTGAAGTTATGGTGAGATTTCTGGATTTGAAGAGCTTTGACAGACTATAGTAGGCTTTGTTGGATTTGAGAAGCCGCCCGCGTATTTCTTCTTCTATATTGTTATCGGCTGCTACTATTGACCCAAGGTATTTAAAGGATTGCACCACTTCAAATTCGTGCTCCGCAACCTTGATTGTTTGACCAACTGTTCCTCTCGCATTCGACGCCACCATGTACTTTGTTTTACCTTCACTAATGTGCAGCCCCAGATTTAGTGCCGCCTGCTCAATCTGGATGAAGGAATCGTGTACAGCTTGTTCGGTTCTTCCGATGATGTCAATGTCGTCTGCGTAAGCTAGTAACTGGCTGGACCTGTTGACGATGGTCCCTCTTGTTGCCGTGCCAGAGTCACGGATTGCTTTCTCCAACGCCAGGTTGAAGAGGAGGCAGGCCAAACCGTCCCCTTGTCGGAGTCCATTAAAGATGTTGATTGGTCTGGATAGCAATCCGGCTATTTTTACTTGGCTTGTTACGTTGGTCATGGTCAACCTACATAGTCGTGTCAATTTATTTGGGATGCCGAATTCTCTCATGGCTTTGTAAAGTTCTACCCTGGCTATGCTATCATAGGCGGCCTTAAAGTCTATAAACAGATGGTATGTTGGGATGTTAAATTCTAGACATTTTTCCATCGCCTGCCTAAGGGCAAAGATCTGATCAGTTGTTGATTTGCCTGGAATGAAACCACACTGATATTGTCCGATGACGGTTTTAGCGTATGGGGTTATCCGGTCTTGTAGGATAGAGGAGAATATCTTATAGGCGGTACTCAACAACGTGATACCTCTATAATTGCTTCACGTTGTGACATCTCCCTTCTTATGTATGGGGCATATTATGCCTTTTCGCCAGTCTTCTGGCATTTCTTCCTGCTACCATACGTGCACTATAATATCATGAATTGCTTGACGTAAGGCTGGCCCGCCGTGATGAAATAATTCGGCTGGTATGCCATCGGCTCCCGGGGATTTGTTCTGATTAAGCCGGCCTATAGCCTTCTCAACCTCTTCTATGCTTGGTGGCGGCAACATAGGGTATTCTTCTTGAAGTAGTGGAGCCTCCACTTCTGCAGTGAGCTGACCATTTAGCAATTCATTGAAGTACACTTCCCATCGCTCCAGTATGCTTTCAGGATCGGTGATCAGATTTCCCTCCCCGTCCTTGCAGTATGTGCAGCGTGGTGTGTACTGCGTCATGTTTCGGACGGATTGGTAGAACTTCCGCGCCTGGTGCGGACCTCGCTCTCGGCTGTTTTCTATTTCACAGATTAGGTTCTTCTCCCAGGCTGATTTCTTTTGTCTGTGAAGCCGTTTTTCTGTTCTTCTGAGCTCTTTATATTCCTCTTCGCGTGCCCGCGTTCTATGAGATTGTTGCATTGCTCGGTACGCAACATTCTTACGTTCAGTCGCTAGCTTGCATTCATCATCAAACCAGTCGTTCCGATTTTTACGACTGCTGCCTAAGATGGAGTTGGCAGTACTAATGACAGTATTTTTAAGACGTGTCCACTTTTCATTTACGCCCAGCATACTGGCTCCAGGACTTACTCTCCCTAAGTCAGGTGTTTCTAGGGCGAGTCCTAACGCATTACCAAAGGTGTTACTGGTGTTTTCATTGCGCAGGGCAGCCGTGTTGATTCGAACCTGATCGGCGGATGCAATGCGTCTTCGCAAGGCAATCCGCCCTCGGAAAACCATACCAACAAGATAGTGATCCGAGTCGATATTGGCACCTCGGTACGTTCGTACCGTCATCAAGTTCGAGTAGTGGCGACGGTCTATCAACACGTGGTCTATTTGGTTACGAGTGACTCCATCAGGTGATACCCAGGTGGCTTTGTAGATATCTTTACGCGGGAACCTGGTACTCGCAACGACCATGTTTTTCGATGCTGCCAATTCTAAGACTCGAAGTCCATTGTCATTAGTGTTCTCATGCAAACTATGGTTGCCTGCGTAATGCCTGAATACCGGCATATTGGTCTTAATTTATATAAATAAATAAATTTGATGGTGCAACAGCTCGGAGTGAACCAGGACCTAGTGCCTTACAACTCTCAACTATTCCTGTGTGCGTGTTACCAGGAACGGAGGGGACCTACAATTTTCTGCCGATTCCGAACGGCTAATAAGTAGCACTTTCCATGACAAGAAATACTCTTGGAGGATTTGTCAATTCCTCGCAAGAGGTAGTACACCCCTGAAAAAAACTTTCTTGCAGCGGCTTAGAATCGAACTCGAGACCTTTCGCATGACAGTCCAACATACTAACCATTATGCCAAGGGGTACTACGTCTTAATTTGGCTCCACTTAATACCAAATAATTTGTGATTTCTTTTGAATTAATTTGTTTCATTGTGCACGGTGCACCTAATAAAAACAATTCCCATACCGAAAACAAACCCTAACGAAATTGAAAGCTAAAGGACTCGAAAAGTTTCCAGTGTGATCACATCACTGCAGCATTTCGACCTCAAGTTAAAATTCCACATTCTGACGCCATAACAATAACACTGAACCCTCCCAGTTTACATCTATATGCCATCAAGAAAATCCAGTTATCAAAGCGACCAGAATTCCATGAAAATGCCATACCTTTTTTTTCATCATTCACTATAGCCATAAGCCATGCACTTATGGCTCGTCCTTTTGCAGATCGATAAACCAATAACGGAATGTCCACAAATTTTACAGTTTCGTGCCCTCGTTTATTGGAAAACGATACTTTGTTTTGTAAATTTTTTTTTTTACTATTTCAACAGCAACCAAGGAATCAGCTTAGGTAAGGGTATAGGTACTCGTTTATAAACTAATATACTCTGAATTGTTAGCATCCTGATTCCTGATGAAACTTTTGGCCAGAGAGATGAAGAATGCCACAACTAGCCATTGTTCGGGCGCAGGCACGAAAGTGCAGATTGCATTGAACAGTTGGTTTTTTTTTTTTTTTTTTTTTTTTTTTGAAGCAAATTACATTGAATATACAAAATTTAAAAAGAAAAGGATACAAATACACAGGTTGCAAGGAGCAGTGTATTCAATTTGGAATTTTCAATTTCTACTCCATGGCGGGATAGAAAGTTTTTCAATTCAAAAAATTTTCAATTGTTATTTTTTTTTTTGTGTTTCTTTTATTTTTTTTTCGTCGGAAATATGCGGAATGAAATTGAATTTTTAATCCAAGATTTAGAATATTGTGTTTTTTTTCGGAATCAGCTTTTTAGTTTCATTAATAAATATTTTGTTTATATCCGACCTTACTTGTATAAAAATGGCTGCATAAGAGGCGGATATTATTAAGGTAGGTCAATTGGTTTCGGTGACTAGAAAAGAAGACGGTCAGACCGAAAAAATCTTCCGGTAGAGGAGTTACTTGAGTTTGTTTCCACCAAGGCTCTTGAAGTGGTAACAAAATTTACCGTAGGACAATGTGGCTGATTTCAAGCACTTTGTTAATAGTTTTTAGTTGATTTAGAAGATTAATTGGTACCAGCTTGATTACCCTTTCTTGAAAGAAATTTATGTAAGTGGGCTAAGACTTGTTTATATTTATACAGTGCCGAGCATAAGTGAAGGTACTCCATTACTGTTTTTATGAAAACTGAAAAATATAATAAATAAAAATAAAACGTAGGCGAAAATGTACATTTTTATTTATTTATTATGTACAGAATACCATAAGTAACTAAAAAGAAAAAAAAAGTAATATTTTACAAAAGAAATGCATTTTCAAAAATTGAGTCATAATTTCATCGAGCAAATGTGATGGTACCTTTTAATAAAACATATTTGTTAGCCATTTTGTTTCCTTAAAACAACTCAAATTTATACCTAATACTTAGTTGGGGGAGATGGCAACTCTGGAAGAATATCAAGTGACATCTAAATTATAGTGCTCTACTTAAAAAATTGTTTTACTTTAAAATAAGAAACCATATAATCCCGAAAATATTTCCAAAAAATTTTTAATAGTGTTTTTTTTTAATATAAAAATACAAAAGTTATCATAACTTCAGTGAATATAGATGTAAATGAGTTCAAAAAGACCTCTTGCTTTAACCTCACCAGAGCATTGTAGTGCATCTTCCAAAAAACAGCTAAAAACAACAACAACGCCCATTATAACAACCATGGCAGTAGGACAAATGACACTAGATGATTTGAAGACGTTTATGGGAAATCTTTTGGACGAAAAAAATGCAAAATTGGCAACGAAAGAAGACATCACATGCATTCATGAGGATATCCAAGAACTCAAAGTCAAAAATTTGGAGCTCACAACTAAACTGGAGGAGGTCCAAAATCAGTGTGAATCTCTCAAGAGAGAAGTAGATTTTTTATCTAAGAAAACTTGTGAAAAAAATATAATCGTTCGCCTTCCCAAACAACCAAACATCGATCACAGTGAAGAAGTTAAAAAGTTGTTTACTTCACTTGTTCCAAATGAACCGACTTCTATCAACTCAATGCGTGTGCTAGCCTCAAAATATGAAACTTGCAATGTTTTGGTGGAAACAAACTCGAAAGACTATGTGGATGAATTGTTACAAAATTCAAGTCAACTTAAGGGCTCTGGCAAGTTTATTCATCGAGACTTCCCATTAGAAAAACGAAAAGTGCGACAGTCATTGCTACGTATACGAAAGGCGATCAAAAATTGTAAACAAAATGAGGAAGTACAAATCAAAGGTGAAAAGTTGTTGGTGGCTGGCAGGAGTTTCAATTGGTGCAGAGAGAAGGGGCTATTAAAGGACAGATCTGACGGCTGTGCAATTCTCGGCGAATTGTTTGCGGGGTTCAATCTGTCAAATGAAGAGCTTTTACGGTCTACAAGAATTGGAGCAAACATCAACGGAAGCGGAGACAACAATCAGGCAAATATGGCCGTAAAAAATCGACCGCCTGGAACTATGCAACGAAAATTAAATGTAAATTCTGCATGAAATTCTGCCAGTTTCAAAATTTAGAATTAGATGTAAGTAATTTGAATTTATTATCATAAATGTAGGAGGGTTAAAAAATAAACTACTTTTTCCATCTTTTTTTAATTATATAAATAGCTTTGATTATTTCTTTCTTTGCGAAACACATGTAATGCTGAACAATTATGGAGAATTTGAAAATTTTTTTATAGGTTTTAAATTATTTTGGATCCCAGCAACACGAGTACATACTCATGGGCGGGCAATAGGGGGATATCTATTTGGGTATAAATCTGTTAATACAAACTGCAATTTTATAACAATTGAAAACCATACAGCCTTAAAAATAACCATATTGGATAAATTTTATTATATTTTTCCAATATATCTAAATTGCAATAATTGGGAACAAGATTTTTTTAGTTTAAATAATTTACTAGATAATTTAAACAACAATAACGTTATGTTAATTGGTGACTTTAATGCGCGGTTAGGAGATGAACAAATAGAAAGTGATATGATGTTTTTTGGTGAACAATTTAAACTGACAAGACACTCAAAAGACAAAATAACGAACGGAAATGGAAAAAAATTATTAGAGCTCTTCCAAAATTTTGATATTTTCATACTAAATGGTTCAATTAACGGAGACATTTTAGGGGAGTTGACATTGACATTTATTGGAGGACCAGGTGCCTCGGTTGCAGACTATTGTGGAATAAGTGGTAACTGGTCCCAAAAAATACTATATTTCAATGTGGGTACATTAGCTTTTTCGGACCATATGCCCATAACAGTTTCTATTAATATAAAGAAAGAAAGAGTGGAAAATGATATTGTTCTTTTGCCCAGGCTTTTGTGGAGGGAACGGGATAAAGAAATTTATCATGCAAGATGTTGTATATTCCAATACAATACCCTTAAGGTATTCATGTACTTTATATACATATGTTGATTTATATACTTTGACATACCTACAACATACCAAATTATAGAGGGACTATTATAACATTAAAATCGGAAGATGTCATTCGATTGTTAACCACGATAGAGTTAAGAATAAATATTAAATTAAGATTAACTATGAAATAAACATTAAAAAAGTAATTAGAATTGTCGTCTATTTATTATAATAATTTAAAGTAAAGGTACAACAAAGTGGCGACGAGGAAAAACATTAAGCAAAAAAAAAAAAAAAACTTTAAAATACGTGTGCATTGCTGAAAAAAAAAAAATAAATAAAACAAACAAAAGTACAGTCACACAATGTCTCATAGTAAAATTATGGGTAAATTGGAAGAGTTCGAGCCTGGTGAGGATTTTGAAACGTATAAAGAACGTCTTCAAATTTATTTTCAAATTAATGGAATTGATGATTCTAAAAAAGCTTTGATTTTGTTAAGTTTGATCGGTAAAAACACATATAAAATACTCAAATCACTTGTCCAACCCAAAAGTCCATCGGAGTGCAACTACAATGATTTAATTAAAGCATTACAAAAATATTTTTCACCGCGATTAAATATTCGTGCTGAGCGCTATAAATTCAAAAAAATCATCCAAGAAGAAGGGCAAAGTATCCAGGAGTTTATCATCCGTCTGAAAGAAGTCGCACAAACATGTGATTTTGGTGATTTTGCTAAAGAAATTAATACCAATACAACAAAGTGCTGTGAAAAAATGCAGGAACATAAGCCACTTCAATTCAAGTCGTTTGCCTTGGATGATGCACTTACGGATCAATTTATAGCAGGTGTAAGAAACGAAGAGATTCAACGTGCCTTGTTAAATGACGCTTCACTAAATTTTGAAAAATGCTGTAATGTCGCCTTAACAATGGAAATGTCCACAAAAGAGTCCAAGGCAATACATCCAGTAGTCTCAACACAGTTTGCTGTCAAAACGTCATCATCAAGTCCACAGATTAAAAATAGTTCTGAAAGTCATAAGTCAAAGTATAGTTCTATCAGTGGTAAATTTGGAAAATGTCAAAGATGTGGTCGTCATCATAACTACAAAACTTGTCCAGCAAAAAATTGGAAGTGCTATAATTGCAATCGAATCGGACACACATCTGTAGTCTGCAATCAGTCAAAGTCTCACACATCAGTAAAAGTGATCAAGTCAATCGCGAAAGTCGAGTCCACATGTGTCATACAAAACATTATCGTCGAAGATCAGCCGCTGCCAATGGAGCTAGATACAGGAGCTTGTCATAGTTTAATTAGTTTTACTGAATATAAGTCAAAATTTTCTTATCTTAAATTGCAACCAGAACTTAATACTCTTATAACTTTTACAGGTCAAAAACTTGATGTTCAAGGTAAAATCAGTGTCCGCGTGGAGTTTCAAGGACAAACTTATGATCTGGATTTAATAGTTGTTGAAAGCTCAAATTATTTCCTTCCATTAATTGGTCGAACGTGGCTACAAGTTTTAACACCACATTGGAGAGAAAAGTTATTTGGAGATTGTCGAAGTTCGGTAAATAAAATCGAGGTAAATTTTGTTGATTTAATCAAAAATAACTTTCCGAATGTACTTACGTTCAAGCCAAATGAAACCATTAAGGATTTCGAAATTAATATAGTTCTTAAAGAGAACACTTCACCAATTTTTCACAAAGCGTATTCAGTGCCCTTAAGAATCAAGGACAAAGTAGAACAAGAATTAAACCGCTTAGTGAAGAACGGTACCTTGATTCCGGTCAAGTCAAGTTCGTGGGCAAAAGTCCAATAGTTTGCGTCCCGAAATCGAATGGAGATATAAGAATTTGTATGGATTGTCGAGTGACAATAAATAAATTCATTGAATCTTATCATCATCCATTGCCTTTAACCGAGGAAATATTTGCAAGTTTTGCTAATTGCAACGTTTTTTGCGTTATTGATATGTCAGGTGCCTATAACCAGTTGCGTGTCGCTCTGCCGAGTCGACAATTGTTAACAATCAATACGCACATAGGTCTTCTACAATATACAGTGCTGCCGTTTGGTGTTCCATGGCACCATCTGCATTCCAAAGTACAATGGATGAGATTTTAAAAAATTTGAAAAGCACACGCTGCTTTGTCGATGATATTGTAGTCGGGGGTAAGGATGAAAGTGATTGCAAGCTAAACTGCATCGATGTATTAAAGAGACTAAGCGAATATAACGTCAAAATTAATTTAAATAAGTGTCGATTTCTTGAGAAAAGTGTACCATATTTGGGACACATATTGTCAAACGGAAAAGTGTTTCCGAACCCCGAAAAAGTTCGAGCAATAGTTGATGCTCCGGCACCAACCAACTTGCAACAACTTCAATCCTATTTAGGATTACTAAATTATTATAGTAGGTTCTTACCAAACCTATCATCATATTTAAAAGATTTTTATTCTCTTTTAAAGAAAAATACTGATTTTGTGTGGTCTAAGAATTGTCAAACCGCGTTTGAGACCAGTAAAGCTCTTATCACAGAGCACAATGTCTTAGAATTGTTCGATCCAAGTAAACTTGTCATAGTCGCGACCGATGCTAGCCCATATGGTGTGGGTGCGGTGCTGTCACACCTTATTGACGGTGTCGAAAAACCTGTTTTGTTTGCATCAAGCTCGCTCTCCCCATCGGAAAAAAATTATTCACAGCTTCATCGTGAAGCTCTAGCTATAATTTTTGCAGTCAAAAAATTCCACAAATACATTTTTGGTAAACCTTTTAAAATATGCACTGACCATCAAGCACTTAAGGAGATTTTTAGTCCACGTAAGGGAACAGCGGGGGTTGCGGCAGCACGTTTGCAAAGGTGGGCTGTAATTTTGTCTATGTATGACTACGATATTGAATATCGTAAAAGCTCCCAAATGCAACATGCTGATGCTCTATCCCGCTTACCCCTTACAGATTCCACGAATGTTGATCCTGTAGGTTTGATTAATTCAGTAAACTTAGATTCATCAAATGATTCGGTCATTGACACTGAGGTTGTGCAGAGGGAAACTGCTCGAGATGAGGTTTTGTCATTAGTTTATAACTATGTCAAGAGAAATAAATGGCCAAATAAAATGTCAAGTCAAATCAAGTTTTATTTTAGAGTAAGAAATAGTTTGGCTGCAGAAGACAATAAGTTGTTTTATGGAGACAGGTTAGTCATTCCATCAAAGTTGAGGGGGGTTACCCTAAACTTACTTCACAGTATGAACCATCTAGGAATCGTTAAAATGAAGTGTATGGCAAGGTCGTATGTCTGGTGGCCTTGTATTGAACAAAATATAGAACATTTTATAAAGCAGTGTCATATTTGTCAATCAACAATGAACATTCCTAAGGAAAAGGTCAATTCAAGGTGGTACTCATGTGAATATCCATTTCAACGTATCCATTTGGATTTTTTCTATTTTGCTAAATTTCAATTTTTAATCCTAGTTGATGCATTTAGTAAATATCCAGATGTTATTCCTCTTCGCAGCAACACTGCGGAAAATTTGATAAGAATATTAGAAAATTTTTTTGCGACCTTTGGTCTTCCAGGGGAAATTGTCACAGACAATGGTCCTCCATTTGGGTCATTTAAGTTTGTCAGTTTTTGTAAGAAATATGGTATTAAAGTAAGTAAGTCCCCACCGTATCATCCGCAAAGTAATGGCTTGGCTGAGCGTTATGTACAAACGGTAAAGAACGTTTTAAAGAAAAATTTTTTGAAAAATAAAAACATGGATATGCAACAAGTGGTCTCCAAATTTCTCTTTAACCAACGTAATACACCTATAAATAAGAGTCTACAAACTCCATCGGAGCTGATTTTCTCCTTCAAACCTAAAATCGCATTAGATAACGTAAATAATAAAAATCAGAATACTAAAAATATTTCAAAGACTGTACAAACAGAACAAACTAATAAGTTTATAAAACCAAAAAATGGTTTAAATGCAATTAATTCCTTTAAAAATACTAAGTTCCTGGAGGGAGAAAGGATATTATTTAAAACGGATTTTAGAAACGATTACGTAAGTTGGATTCCAGGCATATTTTTAAAAGAATTAAGTGCATTAA
Organism: Philhelius festivus; assembly: GCA_963931855.1. Taxonomy (NCBI): domain Eukaryota; kingdom Metazoa; phylum Arthropoda; class Insecta; order Diptera; family Syrphidae; genus Philhelius; species Philhelius festivus. The sequence continues at coordinate 191,810,377 of OZ007554.1, forward strand.
CGTGTTTGATTAAAATTCAGAATAAAGTTCGCATTGTTCATTTTAATCAAATAAAAAAATATATTAATAAGAGAAACAATACAGATATTTTTAATCCATATCGTAATATTGTAAATGAAACATCTAGTTTAAGTCAAGATACACGATCCTCTCCAAGTTTTAATAAATCGTCTTCATCATTAAAAAACAAACGTGAAATGCAAAGCTCAAAACGAATTATAAATAAGTACGCTAAAATGAGTGTCAGTAAAAGCTTGTCTAATGATAAGGCTCGTAGATCAGAGCGAATTAAGAAAATGAAAAAAGTAAATTATCGAGATAAATGACGAAGTATTTAAAGTGGGGAAGATTGTTGTATATTCCAATACAATACCCTTAAGGTATTCATGTACTTTATATACATATGTTGATTTATATACTTTGACATACCTACAACATACCAAATTATAGAGGGACTATTATAACATTAAAATCGGAAGATGTCATTCGATTGTTAACCACGATAGAGTTAATAATAAATATTAAATTAAGATTAACTATGAAATAAACATTAAAAAAGTAATTAGAATTGTCGTCTATTTATTATAATAATTTAAAGTAAAGGTACAACACAAGACTGGATGAAGTTATTTTGCGAACTGATTTTAGTCAAGCCAACATCAGTCAACAAATTGAACTTTATATCGATGCTTTCAAAAATTCAGTTGCCCAAACTGGAAAAAGGTACATAGAGTCAGGAAAGCAAAATTGGTTTGATTTGGAATGTAAGAAAGCTAGGGTTAAATCGTTTAAACTTCTGAAACTTGCGAAAATTCGAAATGGGGAGCTATTTCGAAAATCTTATGTTAGAGCTAACAAGTACTACAAAGAACTTTGCAAAACAAAAAAAAAGAATACTTTTCGAGAATTGCAAAAGATTTAAATTCTGTAAGAGATTCTTCTCAATTCTGGAAGATTGTTAAAGAACTAAATGGAAACAAATTTAAGATTGGCAAAAACTTGGATGCTAATATACTGGCTATTTATTTTGAGAACCTTTTAAATCCTACATTGGTCTCTGAACCTGTACACTTTGCTGAAAACTTAGTGACGGTAGACGCGATGGATGAGAATATAAGCTTAGAAGAGATACAAATAGTTTTTATTGAAAATTGAAATGTGCTGTGTGTCAACATATAGTCCGTAACTTCATTTAATTATCTCAATACCTAATTTGCATACTTGAATTAATAAAGCTTTTAGTCTTAGCATTACTTCATACTCGATATATCGTGTTTTATTTCTTGCTCAGTTTTTCCTGAAAATTTCACAGGTTATGGGCCCAGACACGCAGCGGAAAAGTTAAAAGTTTAATAGCGTTTTATTGTTTAATTAAATTATAGATATACTTTGAAGAAGTATTTAATTTAACTTGTAATCGATTATAAAGCGGACTATAATTCGTTTTTAACTTGTCGTATTCGGGCATAAAAATGGAAACTGATCTGCAAAGGGTTGATAAATTGCAGAGTAGTGAGCAATGGCTGGTTTGGAAATTCCAAATCAAAGTTTTGTTAAGGGCATATGATTTGTGGGACATAGTTGATGGTTCGTCAGAAAAACCTCTCGTCAAAACTGAAACAGCGGTGGAGGATTCTGAGTTGCTTAAGAAGTGGGTTCGATCCGACAGTAAGGCACAGAAGATAATTGTGACATCAATGGGGCAGGAGCCAATGCTGCATATAATGTCTTGTGAAAGTGCTTTCGACATGTGGACCAAGCTTGAGAATGTCTATGAGCAAAAATCCAAGACGTCCGTGCATTTGCTTCAACAAAGATTTTATAGCTTTACCAAAAGCGAAGATGAAAATCTCTCTATTCACATCTCGAAGCTTCAAAAAATTGTTCAACAGCTCAAAGATCTTGGTGAGGATGTTTCAGAGACTATGGTCATCACCAAAATTTTAATGACTCTACCGGTGAGATATAATCACTTCTACAGTGCATGGGAGTCGACAGCAGCAAGTGAGCAAACATTAAAGAATTTAACTGCACGTCTGTTGATGGAGGAGTCGAGAATAAATATGCAAAATGAAGTTGAATGTGAAGCTCTCACGGCAAGAAAAAGTAAAACGTCATCAAAAACAGTACCTTGTCGAGAAAGCGGTAAAAGCAAGAAATTGGGAAAGTGTTTTATCTGCAAAAAAACGGGTCATTTTAAAGCGGATTGTCCTACAAGGCAGAGAGGGAAAAACCACACAACAGGTGACGTCAAAAGAGGGGAAGCTTTTATATCTCAAACTGTATTTGCCAAAATGACAGAAAAGGATAGTTGGTTTCTCGACTCTGGAGCAAGCGATCACATGACGTCTCGAAAAGAGTGGTTCGTTTCTTTCAAAAAATTTGACAAACCAGTAAATATTCGCGTGGGAAATGGTGAAAGTATTCATGCGTACGGTACCGGTGATATCAATATTCTGGCGTTTAACAAGGTGGATTGGATAGAGAAGCACATATCCAAAGTTTTATACGTCCCCGATATAAAATTGAATTTATTTTCTGCGAGTTGTGCGCTTGATAAAGGGCTACAAATGAGATCCAATAAAAATGAATGCGAGTTGCTTAAAAATAATGATGTTGTTGCTGTTGGCTTGCGCCAAAATAAGATGTTTAAGCTGTTGTTTCAAGTGGTGATGGTGGGTGAATCACAGGTCAATAGTGCGGTTCAAGATTCAAGTCGTAGAGATGGTAATGATCTACAATCGTGGCATGAGCGACTCTGTCATCAGAACATAAACTACGTTAAAGAATTTCTGAAATCAAACAATATTTCTTATACAGGAGATTCATTCTTTTGTTCTGCTTGTGCAATGGGAAAAAGCCACAGACTGCCGTTTGCAAGGAGTCTGAATAGAGCATCGTTACCAGGAGAGTTAATACATTGTGATCTTTGCGGTCCCATGCATGAAATCTCATATGGAGGGTCTAGATATTTTCTGTTAATGAAAGATGATTGCTCTAGTTTTCGTCATGTTTATTTCATCAAACACAAAACTGAAGTAAGTGCATTGTTAAAAATATATATAGAGCAAGTGAAAATCGAAACAGGTTACTCTGTCAAAGTTCTACGTACCGATAACGGCTTAGAATTCATTAATAAAGACGTTGAAACATTGCTCAGAGTTCAGGGCATATGTCATCAGAAAACCGTTCCATATACTCCGCAACAAAATGGGCGAGCCGAACGAGATATGCGGACGATCGTCGAAGCAGCTAGGTCGATGTTGTGTGGCAAAAATCTCAATGCGAAACTTTGGGCTGAGGCAGTAAATACTGCAGTCTATGTTTTGAATAGGAGCTGTCCAAGTCCAGTAGCAGGGAAGTCTCCCTTTGAAGTTTGGTTTAACAAAAAGAGTAATTTTTTCGAGTTTAAACAATTTGGTTGTGAGGTATATATGCATATACCAAGTCAGAAAACAAAAAAATGGCATAAGAAAGCTAGGAAAGGGGTTTGGGTAGGCTACGCTTGTAACACAAAAGGCCATCGAATACTTTTGGATGACACAAAAAAGGTAGAAATTTCGCGAGATGTTCTGTTTAATGAATGTCGTTATAGCCAGTGTAACCTTAAAGAAGCAGAAACCGATTTTGTTTACATTAAGATGTTTGAAGACGAGAAGTTTGATGATGAGAAGGACGCTATTTCTACAAGGGCAGACCAAGGTGATGTCGAAGCTGTTGAAGAAGGTGCTAGTGCAGGAGAAAACGATGCAGACGAAGGCGACGTAGATGATTGCGATGTTCATGCTGAAGGTGGTAAACAAAGAGCTGGTGCAGATGTAGTCGTTGAAGAAGGTGTACGAGGTGATGGTTTAAACAAGGAAGTAGAATTGGAGAATGATAAAGCAAAATGTGGCTCATTTCAAGAAGATTATAGATCAAAACTTCGTAAGAGAAAACAATCAAACTTTGTTATGTCTGAGGGCTTTGCATTTGTTGCTGAACTTATTGAACCTCCGAATTTTCGAAAAGCAATGGATTCTCCTCTGGCAGAAAGGTGGAAGTATGCAATGGACGAGGAAATCAAAAGTTTACTGGAAAACAACACCTGGCAGCTAGTCAATTTACCCAAAGGAAGAAAGGTAATCGGTAATAGATGGGTTTATAAAGTAAAACTTTCGACGGATGGCGAAGTTAGTCGTTATAAGGCCCGTTTAGTTATAAAAGGCTATAGTCAAGAATATGGTCTAGATTATTCTGAAAAATTTAGTCCTGTCGTCAAATTTGCCTCAATTCGAACAATTTTGGCTATTGCTGCAGCCGAAAATCTGAAATTGTTTCAATTTGATATCAAGACCGCCTTTTTGAACGGCGATCTATCGGAGGACATCTTTATGCGGCAACCTGAAGGGTACAATGATGGAAGCGGCAGAGTCTGCAAGTTGCAGAAAAGTCTCTATGGGCTTAAGCAGTCTTCGAGGTGCTGGAACAAGAAGTTCTCTGGTTTTCTTCAACAATTCGACTTTAAAGTAAGTCTTTATGATCCTTGTGTATTTATTAGTAGTTCCAAAAGAAAAAAGGTTTTGCTTGCGATCTACATCGATGATGGTTTGGTGGCTGCGTCAAGCAAAGAAGATGTGGATGATTTACTAAATTATCTACAGCAAGAATTTGAAGTAACACATGGTGACGCGAACTATTTTCTTGGGCTAGAAATTTCACGAAGACAAGACGGTACGGTAATGATTCATCAAGCTGCTTATGCGAGGAGACTTTTGAATAAATTCTTCATGAACGATTCAAAACCAGTCTCAACACCATCTGAGAAAACACCTCATGCTCTTAGTAGAGGTCGCCATGCTGGGCATTTTCCGTTTCGTGAGGCAGTGGGGTCACTGATGTATTTGGCTGTTGGAACTAGACCTGACATCTCATTTGCCATCAGTTCAGTAAGCAGGTACCTGGAAAATCCAGATGAGACAAATATATGCGCAGTGAAGCGTATATTTAAATATATCAAAGGAACCATTGATCACGGTATAGTTTATAATCTTACCAATAAAATGTATTTACATTGTTTCAGCGATGCTGATTATGCGGGTGACGTTGAGACAAGAAGGTCGACGAGTGGGGCGGTTACAACGCTTTGTGGAGGAGCGATTTCTTGGCAGTCTCAAAGACAGAAATGTGTATCACTATCGACTACCGAATCTGAGTACATAGCTGCGTCAGAAGCTGTCAAGGACTTGGTATGGTTGCAGAAACTTTTTTGTGAGTTGACCAGAGCAACAACAGCTTGTTCAACGTTGTACTTAGACAATCAGAGTGCAATTAAATTGATTAAAAACCCAGAATTTCACAAACGCACAAAGCACATAGATGTGCGGTACCATTTTATAAGAGAACACTATGAAGATGATTTGTTTAAAATAGAATATGTTCCAAGTGAACAACAACTTGCTGATTTATTCACTAAATCTTTGCCTAGAGAAAAATTTAATAACTTAAAATTGTCTTTGAATTTAAATTCTTTCACTAGTTTTCACAAGTAATTTCAAATTTTTTTTAAATATTGAATTTGATTTGTAAACACTAATGATGAATTGTTTTAAAAATTAATGCTTTTAATGTGAATAAATTAATAATGTATGACACAAGTGGAAGTATTGAAAATTGAAATGTGCTGTGTGTCAACATATAGTCCGTAACTTCATTTAATTATCTCAATACCTAATTTGCATACTTGAATTAATAAAGCTTTTAGTCTTAGCATTACTTCATACTCGATATATCGTGTTTTATTTCTTGCTCAGTTTTTCCTGAAAATTTCACAGTTTTAAAGAAAGCCAAGAACAACAAAGCACCAGGAGTCGACAGAGTTCCGTACGAGTTCTTTAAAAACGCTCCCAATACTTTTTTAGAAAACTTAGCGAAAACATATTCTAGTATATTACATACAGCTGAAGTTCCTGAAACTTTTAAAAAATCAATAGTGTTCCCAATTTATAAGAAAGGTGATATAAATAATGTCGAAAACTATAGGAACATTTCTTTTATAGACTTGAAGTTTGGGTAAAGGAAAACAGTTTACTCAACGAGTTCCAAGCAGGTTTCCGTGCAGGCTACTCTACGATAGATCACTTGTTTGCGTAACAAAACATAGTCGATTACTACCTTAAAAACGGAAAAAAATTATATGCTATATTTATCGATTTTAGAGCTGCTTTTGACAGTATAGATCGGGAATCACTATTTTATAAATTGAGTGTATTGGGTATATAATCAAGTCTTAAAGGTTTTAAGAAATCTCTATGAGAACACTTTGTCGGCGGTCTGGGATGGCGAGCAAATGTCAGAATGGTTTAGAACTATAAGCGGAGTGCGGCAAGGATGTTTATTATCCCCATTGCTGTTTTCATTATATATAAATGATATAGTTGACGCCTTGCCAAACGGAATTCGAGTTGCAGGACTCACAATAAAATGCCTCTTATATGCCCACGATCTAGTTTTGTTTGCAGACTCGCCAGGAAGCCTTCAGCTTATGATAAACAAGCTGAATGGATATTGTGAATTGTGGAATTTGGTGATAAATATATCAAAGTCAAAGGTAATGATTTTTAGATCAGGTGGGGGTAGGCACTGTATGAATGAAAGATGGTTTTTGAATGGTGAAAATATTGAAGTAGTGCATGAGTATAACTACCTTGGTATGTTAATCACCCCTAACCTTAACCCAAAAAAACACTTCGAGATGAAACTAAAAAAATCAACCGCTGCTATAAATTCCACTTGGAAATGTCTGTTCAAGAACAAGAACGTGACGCACAGCGTTAAATTTAAAGTTTTTGAAGCAGCTTTAAGGTCAATAATGACTTATGGCTCTCAAGTATGGGGATACCAGCAGTATGAACAGGTAGAAAAGTTGCAACGATTTTTTCTTTAAAAAACTTTTAGATTACCACAGTCCACTCCCAATTACATGCTTCTTCTTGAAACCGGTCTTCCACCCATATATCTATATACTTTAAGAATGCACTTTGAGTATGTTGTAAAAGCACTTTCATATGATGATAGTCGTCTCCCGAAAATATTAGCAAAACACAGCATACACAGGAATGTTAGTTGGTTTGAAAAATGGAATGATATATTCCTGTTGTGCGGGATTTCTGTACAATCTGTAGATGTTTTGAATGTATATCTACGGGAAAAATTAATCAACATCCTTAATTTAATAGATGTCCGGATAAGATCGGATCTAATAGAAGAAGCCCGAGGCTCATCACGTCGATCACTATATCCGAAACTTGAATACAATTTAAACGATCTGAACTACTTCACCGATGGATTAAGCTTGTTTGAAATTTCTAATATTTTTCGTATTAGAGGAGAGCTTCTTGATTTAAATTATAGACCATATTTCAATGACCGGAGGACGATTTGTTCTTTGTGTAATTTACAAGAACAAGAAACATCTTACCACTTTTTATCTGTCTGTCCCATTTTAAAAGAACTAAGATTTCTATACTTTCAAAAGTCAATTTTAAATGAAGCTGAATCGATAAGTATACTAAATGGAGAAAACTGGAAACTTCTTGCCCAATATTGCATTGAGACTATTAAGTATCGGAAAGACTTTGTTGATTTTTAACAGATTAATACCATATTATTCCCATTTCATTTAAATTTTATTAGTTTCAGAATTGAATACCATTTTTTGTTGAGCAAGCGATAGTTTATAGTCACTTTAAAAATTATTTCAATATTCTAAATATTTTGTATATTTTTTATTATTTTTTGTTGGATTAAATTAGTTTATTCTGTAAAAATACTGTAAAACTTTTATTTTATTTTTCTTCTTAAATATTTAAAATTGAAAATAAACAAGTAAAAACTATAAGTTGGCATCTGGCAGACGGTTTCAAACCAAGTCCATATTTTATTTATTATGTTTATAAATTGTAAATTGAATTGAATTGAATAAATAAAAAATCTATCTATCTATCTACTTAGTTGGGAATCTCCTTAACCTCAAAACTTCTTTCAAACGCTTTGGCATTGAGTGGACTAGTTTCTTGGTCACTTCAGGCATTGTTTCTGGCCATCCATGCAAGAAACACAGGACCTTGCATGGAGAACTTCAGTGTACCAACACCATGATCAACCATCAAGAAATGAAATTAATTCAGAAAGAGACTTGAAGATATTAAACCTCTGGCCCTGACACATTCAAAAAAGGGATTGTTGGAAGAGCGAACTCGACACCAAGGACAGTCCTTCACGGAAAATTAGTTTCGTCAACTTCTGATGAGAAACCTGAAGGGTTCGCCAATCAATTTAAAGATAGTTCCAAAGGCGGAACGCCATCCACCTTCCTGTATTCATCTTAGAAGTTGAAACTATGTTTGAGGAGATATCAATGAGTTCACCTGTTATACCCGTATCGCTAGGAATGCTCATAAATTCAGCCTTAATTTTGGACGTTCCCTTAAATACAGAGCCTTTTTTTTTAGTGGCACAACATTATTATGGAGTAATTTACCTATTACAGTTTTCGTTTTCCCTTGCTATTTAAATTTGCAAACGCTCAATATCAATGTTCATCGACACCGCCTTTATCTCCACTCCTATTTTCCCCATCGCTCGTGATATGTTTTTGTTCTAGGTTATAATATTCTTACAATAAAACCTTGAGCGCGTGTTAATTAAAAAAACATATATGTATAAGTTTATGATCAGTAGCAGACGCTCTGCAAAATCATTCAAAAACTTCTACCACAAGACCTTAAACAGGAAAAATGACAAATACCGGCGATTTTATTCAGAACTTTAATGCTCCAATACAATGTTCAACCAGGCAATCAGAAAAAAAACAATTTTCGAAAGAGGATTGAAGGTTTAGAAACTGGCCCTGATACATTTAAAATGTGATAGTTGGAAGAGTAAATTCCATAACGTGATGGACAAGAAGTTTCGAAAACTTCGGCTGAAAGATCTGATCTATTTTAAGAATAGTTTCAAAGACGGCCCTGCCATACACCTTCCTGGCTTCATCTTAAAAGTGGAAACTCGCTTTGATACATCTTGATCACATTCTCAATGCAAAAAACCCTTCATCGGAGCCACTACTGACTGAAAAACTCTTGAAGAAGTAACTGACATCATCTTCACCGAAAACACTTGAGGATCAACAGGAAGTGACAAGATTTCTAGCAACGTACCTATCAAGTTACCGAATTTTTCTGTTCTTCTGCTGACTAGAATCCTTAATAATTATCTAAAAAACAGCTTTTTGCCTACAGCTTAGAAAATGGCTAAAGCTGTCACCATCCAGAAGAAGACAAACCACAAAAATGGATATCACCAATTTCGCTGGTTTGCTTTATTTGAATTTTCTCCATCTTCGTTTTACTCTACCATACATCAATCTACCTTAAACTACTAGCGTGCTTGTTGGAAAAACCTGTCGACAGCACTTGCATTAAGGGCTTTCCAAATCAGTTGGTAAAATAAATCAAAAATGTCTTGAATGGCAAAATTCGTCACTATCCAGAAGAAGACAAACCACACTAATGTGGAAGAATATCCACCAATTTTTCTGGTTCACTATATGAGCAAGATACTGGAAATACTAATATTGTAGAATCTCACTTTTTCTTCCTATCCGGACCGGAGTTCCAGTACGGATTTCAGAATTAGCAGCATTCTACCAAACACCTCAACTCCAAAATGAGTTTCTCCCAGGTTCGACAGTGAGCGTCACTGATGGGCCTAGGCGCAGAGCACTTTGGAGTTGAGGTCACTTGAACTTTCAATTGAATTGAATTCAATTAGCCTTTCAAGTAGTACACCTTGTAATAATGGTTAGTGCGTTGGACTGTCATACGGAAGGTCTCGAGTTCGATTCTCAGCAGCTGGCGCTGGAAGAAAGTTTTTCTTTTTTCAGGGGTGTACTGCTTCTTGCGAGGAATTGACAAATCCTCCAAGAGTATATCTTGTCATGGAAAGTGCTGCTCATTAGCCGTTCGGAATTTTAGGTCCCCTCCGTTCCTCATAACACGGACACAGGTATGGTTGAGAGTTGTAAGTCACTAGGTCCTGGTTCACTTCGAATTTTTTCACCACCAAATTTCTTTATTTATTTTTAGCCTTCTTAAATAGAAGTAATTTTCATCATCTTCGTTGTATAACTACACTGAAACGACTATAGCAGCGTGCTTGTTGGAAGAAGCTTTTAAAAGCACTTGTATTAAGGGAACAGTGTTATAGCTGTCGGAACTCGGAACTTGGACTTCCACATCAGTTGGTAAAAGTTATCATAGACAATCAGAAATCATCAACGCCGAAGTGCCTCAAGGATCGAAACTTGGGCCTCTTCTGTTCAATATCTTTATTGACGATCAACCAGTCTGCAAGATATGACGAAGCTTTATTCAGACGACTCCATCACGTACAATGTCTTTTATTCACCAGAAATTGTTACCCGGTTAGATCAAAAAGACCGTACCCATTTGCTTCCCAGAACCAGTGATAACCATTTGATTCTTAGTCACTGCTAAGAAGTTTTTCAGAGGTGTACTGCCTGGAACTGAAAAATCCTCTAAAAGTATTTCTTGTCATGAAAAGTGCTGTTCGGAATGGTAAGAAAATTGTAGGTCCCCTCCATTCCCGCTATCAAGCACACAGGAATGGCTGGGAGTTGCAAGTCACTTGGCTTAGGCTCTCTAAGAGCTGTTGTGGCATCCATTTCTTTTTTTTTTTTTTTTTTTTTTTTTTTAAAGCAGAAGAAGACGAGCGCTTGTAATACGCTGTGACAGATGTGAAAGACCAAAGTATCAGCAATTCATCAGTGAACTACTTGGGAATCAACTTTCCCAAGAAGCGGAAATTCAAAAATCTGTGGGCTTAATATTGTAGAGAGCATACTTTTTCTTCTGCTCAGAATACGAAATGGGTACTTAGGAAGAATAGCAAGTTGCTTATCTACAAACAACTTATACGACCCGTTCTGACATATGCCTTTTCCATTTGGTTTACTTTATCACCAACAACAATGAAGAAGATGAAGGGTTTTGGAAGAAAGATGCTCCGCATTTACACAAACATACACTGCAACCAACTGACGAAGAAATATATACGAACTTAGAAGCTGTCCGAGGCAGTAACAGCTAAACCAATATTTGCTGCAACTTTCCGGTAAAATCATCAGGAACCTTAAAGATAAATCGCACCCAGAAGTTCAACAATTCCTCCAGCAACAACCGGAGCCTAGTGAAAGGTATTTCATATAATAAAGACATCAAACGACAGCGCCCCGGTCTACGAGAAGAGCTATAATCAGGATTAATATGTACCTCGAAAGTGTTTCCCCACTAAACCAATACTTATCCTACGGAACAAGTAAAACAAAATATCAACAGGATTTAGGGATTAAAGGACACAATGGCGAAGCAATTTGTTTTTAATTTCACACTTGTTAAACGTCTATAGTTTATTTTTTGATTGTAACTCAATTCAACCTAAACAAAAAGAGAAATAGGTAAACAGAGTTCTGTGCAATCCCCAAAGTTCCATGGAAATACAGGTAGGAAGCTAAATTTGTGGGTCGTTGATTGTTTCCATTCCATCAAAATGATACTCTTTGTCTTCAACCGGGACAGAAATCAAAATAAAAATTTCCACGACTCGTTCTGGTTAGTCTGACAGTTCCAACAAATTATTGTCACAAAATGACAGAATTACAAATCCCTCTTTAATTCATTCGACAATTTACACTTGAATACACCGACTCCATTAAAATTTTGCAAATTAATTACTTACGGTCAACGTCCTTGGCTTTGATGAAAGCATCGCTTCATCGAAAACATCGAAACGATTCTGTTTAGGACTCCGTTGGCTAGAGCCCCTAGGGATACTAGAAAGAACTGGCATAAGCTGATGATCGTAGGGCCGCACCGGCAACCACTGGCGAGCAGAAGTGTGGTAAAGTACCTTGGCATCTGGTTGGATCAGTATTTGTATTTCGACAGACATATAAATGCTGCTCTGAACAGGGCTAAGGGAGCCTTTGCCCTGACGAAACGGTTGTTTTACAGCAGCCGGCTTGACACCAGGGTGAAGGTGATTTGCTACATGGCCCTCATCCGGCCGATGATTGCCTATGGTTGCCCGGTGTGGTTCAACATTGCCCCATCTCAAATGGAAAAGATTCGGGTGTTTGAGAGGCAGTGTCTTATACGTTGTCTTGGATTACACAGAACACCAGAATCGGAGTACAAACATTACTATTCCAACAGGACTCTATACAACGGAGCCGACATTAACAGAATAGATAATTTTTTGATAAAGCTGATTCGGAGTCACATTGCGAGAGCGATGACCTCAGCAAACAGCTTAATCTTTGGGGCTTACTACCCCAACACAGAATACTTTGAGAGTGTGCGTTTAAGTGGCCATATTGCACCTAATGCATTCCTCTATTTAGATAGTATAGGGTTGATCCAGGATAGAGAGGCGGTTCCGCTAATCTACCACGTCGGCCGTAGTACTGTGGATAGGCGGCTCCTTTATAGTCGAGACGTCCTCGCACAAGACGGAGCTGAGCGACTTCGGTTCAGTAGGACTGTGTCCGATCGGGACCTGAAAGACAGGGTAAGACAGGAGAACCAGTTTTGGTGGTTGTCCAATATTGATAGAGATAGTTGACAAGTTGTCTTGGCCGACTTACATAGTTTTAAGGGTATTCTTAGGTAGGGACAGTCAGGGTGGCACACAAAAAAAAAAAAAAAAAAAAAAAAAAAAAAAATTAGAGTACATTCTTCCAATGTATTTTCCAAAAAAAAAAAAAAAAATCTCTGCTGTTGTGGCTGTTCTAGTTTTTAAGTAGTTTTAGTTTAGTTTTAGTTTATTTTAAGTAGTTTAAGTTGGTTTCGGTAGTTTTTAATTAGTTTTACTTTAGTTTTAAGTTTTATATAAAAGATATAAAAAGATAAAGAATCCGAGTTTTTTAAATTTTCTCGAGAAAACAAAAAAAAAAATAGATATAGTTTTTTTGAATTAAAAATAGTTTTTTAGGCCGAAAGGCATTACATTTAAGATATCGTTTAGCTTAGAGCGCCCGCATAGGGCCAGTAAGTTAGTTTTAAGTTATTGGATAATTAGGCTAGTTTTTATGAATTTTTTGTCTAGCTTTAAGATAGTTTTAAGATTGAAGAAAAATAAAAATGAATTTAAAAAAAAATAAAAAAAAAAAAAAAAGCATCGCTTCCCATCGATCAGCGAAATCAAGCATCATTGTGCGTGGTTAGGACTTGGATGGGGGACCGTTGAAATACCAACCGTGTGCTGTTGACATGTGTTTCTTCTGTTGTTCTTTCTTTCTGTGTGGCTCCCTCTGTTGTATTGTCTAATCCGATAGCCTCAGTTGCCAGTGCTTTCAATGTCTCTACTTCGAAGATTTATCTACGGACTAGTGTAATATGTAAAGTAACGTATGTAATTACTTACGGTTAATGGTTTATTTGGTGATTGGTTAATCAGTAATCGAAAAGGTACTTTCCGTCAGGTTCTAACTCTTTCAATAAAACGCAAACAGTCCATTTGTGAGCATAGATGGCAACAAGAGTACTTGAAAAACAGAGGAGCATTAGGAAAATACAAATCGGAGTTGGCATTAGAAATGCCTACATGTCTCCCAATGGAAACCACCGACACAGATCGATGTCAATTGACAGGATAATTTAACTGAAATGTAAGCCCACCTCCAGGAGGGGACTTCCGTTCGCATCAGGTATTTGGAACAGTATTGACATTTTTGGTTCAATTTCTACCAACTAGGGGCTCTATGTGTGACTGGGAGCTTTCAAATGTAATTCGTTTAATTTTATGAATCACTTAATGAATAGCAATAGCAAGCAAAATTCTTTGGAAGTCCTTTTTGATGGAACGACAGCACTTTTGCGTCGCCTTCGACTGAAAACTGCTTCAATTACACTCAATTTTTGATAAACCATAGATCCTTACCCAGGTGAGCGGGGGAGAACACGATAAAAGATAAAATTGTTGTTTTAATTTTTTTTAAATAAAACAAGAGCTGTTTCCAGAATTTATACCTGTTCAGGAAGGTTTTAAAAGTTTTCTTTTTTTTGTCTGTTGCTTCTCTCATGAATAAATGAAAACTAAAGAGCCATGAAAAGGTTGTAGGTAACTCGGGTTTTCAATTTTGCACTTCCCCTTGGCACCATTTAAGACTCTTGAAGCCCAAAGGACTCTGTTGGGAGTATTTTGCGAATGAATTCATTACTTAATTTAGGGCAGTGCATGGGCTTGCTACATCCCCCTGCAGCTTTATGGAGGTTTCACATTACCTTATCCTTACTCTTTTAAATTTTATTTTATTAAAAAAAATACAAATGGACTTCATTAAATATTTATTGGAACCTTTGCCAATCAATATTGATTTCACGAAGTTGAACTGAAAAGCATATCTGATTTTCTCTCAAAATCGAGAAAGTCATGAAAATGAATATATTTTTAATTGCATCGTTATCCCAACTCGAATCTCGAAGTTAAATAATATTTTTATTTAAAGGACCTTCTAGAAAGTTCTTGAAAAGATTAATTGAAATCACAACGAATATCATTGTATCATTGTATCATGTTTCTTCAATTAAGGTGAGTTTTTCTGGCAAAAAAAAAAAAACTAAAAAGGAAAAACAGTTTCGTATTAAAACCATACATGCAGTTCGCAACATATTCATAGCTGGAAATTAAATGCGGGTTTGAATGAACTTGAGTTTAAAAAATGGATTTTATTGGTGGAAATTTTCCCGAACCAGAAAAATTAATTTTTAAAAACCAATTTGATAAATGTTTTTCGTTTGGTGTGGGTAGATTTTGACAACCTGTGGCGGCCATGTTGTTTTGGGGATATCTGCCAAATCGGATGTGTATTATCCAGTTGGTAATGCCAAATCACCGTGGGTTGCAGCACGATTTAACAGCACGTCCAAATAGTAAAAATTAATTCTCAAAATGAGTGTTCATTAGTGCAAACGTTGCGCCCATTTTGCGATAGACGTAGTGGCCCTTGGCAGTCGACTTCATCGTTAAGCGGGCAAATTTAAAACGACCAGTTCAGTAATTAATCAGCTAACATTCCTACATGTAAGGAACGCGAGAACCCGTGGCAGACAATTCATCGCCTCGCACAAGAAATCGTGGTTTCGCAGACTTCAATTTAGCGAATTTTGAATCGCGACTTCAGAGTACACACGTACAAGATCCAACTGACCGAGAAGCTTTATGACACAAAAGACATGGAACTTTTTTTCCTTTGGAGCGTTTAGAAGAGGACCCTTCTTAGGCAGAAATATCATCCTTAGCGACGAGGCGCATTTTTGGTTGAATTGTTACTTGCGACATATTCAGTCCCTGGCCATATTTTTAGACGCCGCCGGTTACGTACGTAGATACTTGATGCTACATGTAGCGGATACTGGTCAATTTGAGAGCATGCAGGGAAGCTAGGCATTCCTCACAAGACTCACTGTCATAGCTGTGGGGACCACCGCGAAAAGGAAACAGTCCTCCATTTACTCTGCAAATGCCTGGCTCTGGGCAAATTTAGATTAAATTCATTAGTAAGGGTTTTTTTTGACGACATTGACGAACTTTCGGAAATGAAGATCAAACACTTGATCTCTTTTCTCAGTGCGA
Source organism: Philhelius festivus (assembly GCA_963931855.1). Lineage (NCBI taxonomy): Eukaryota > Metazoa > Arthropoda > Insecta > Diptera > Syrphidae > Philhelius > Philhelius festivus. The sequence continues at coordinate 191,826,073 of OZ007554.1, forward strand.
CGAAATGGCTTATAACTTCAGTCCTTTGGACTACTTTTGATTCCCCGAGCTAGGGCACTTAGGGCTTTGACAGAAGTTTACAGTCCGTGTAGCTGAATAATCACTAAAATCGGATTGGCTACTGTTTCAGTAGCAGTCAACAACCTGCCTAGCTTTACACGGAGTAGATGAGTGTGAGATGTGTTGAGTGAGTAATCGAAATTCCGGATGATTGTGCAAAAGCAAACACAATAAGTTTAATCAGAACTTACACAGGTTCACATGAATTATGTTAACCAAATGGCGCACTTCAGAGCTAATTGCCAGTGGTCACCATTTCTACCTACCTACACTGAACCAAATTGCGTAGGTGATATTGAAGAAAATATTTTGTTAATTTTTGAAGAATCAATTATTCAAATCAACAATTTTTCTTAGTATTTTTCTTCATATTGAAGACTGAATATTCAAAATGAATAAGGTTTCTTCAAATGATGAATCATTTAGTATTTTATTCAAACGAATGAAATTTTGTCATATCTACGAAAACAATTTGTTAATTTTTGATGAAGCAATTTTCGAAAAGACAAATTTGTATTAAAAGTTTTTTTTTTACTATGCATGTATGTATATCAACTTAAAGCAAGAAAAAAAATAAAACCAGTTTAAAAAAAAAAAAATTTGAGGAAATTTTCATAAATTGGGCTATAAAAGACAAATGCTTTTGAATCTTCCACCACACAATCTTTAGAGTAAACATTTTCTTGACATCGTTTTTTGATTATAATTTTTTAACAACATTTGTTTCAAACTGATAATATTTTTTTTAAATAATATTAAGTGTGATCTTCACATTGACAAATTTTATCAACTTGAAAAAGTTTCTTCAAACAGTTATTGTACAGAACGAAACAACTGTAGTGTACACTGTACAGTCTAACGGATTCTTCATTGTATTTTTTTTTTTCAAATTGAATAAATTTCTTTAAATTTTGTTAAGTATTTTATTCGAATTGATGAAATTCTTTTCAATTCGAAGAATTTTCATAGTCATTTGTCTGTTTCGCTTTATTATCTTCAAATCAAACTATTTTTTTCGAATGGAATATTTTTTCTCTTCAAATTAAAGAAATTAATCCATTTGAAGAATTTTCTTCATTTTTAATTTAATTTTAACTGTTCTTGAAGTTAAAAGTGTTCATTATTTTAAGTGAACTTGTGCTGTAAAGTTGCTCGTCCTGCCAATTTAAGTTAAAAGTGAACAAATAAAATAGGGACAAGAATTTACAAAGCAAGTATTAAATTGTGATGTTTTGGATATTCCAGAAACATAATAAATTTGATGTAAGTAAGAAAGACATAGTTTAAAAAAAATGTATTCCATTGCATTATTTTTTATAGAAGCTTCGGAAAGCATTGAGGAAATAATAAAGGACAACTGTACATGGGTGGAAAAAGAGCGGCATTGGGCTTTAGACATGCTAAGATATTAAAACCCGAATCGACAGCAGAGATATTGGAGGCAATACAAAAATTCTAAGGGCTTCAAACTGGTAATTTGTTATAACTTGTCAAAATATCTGTAGCTAATAGTATATTTTATTTCTTCCAGATTAACATGGATTTTAAGCATTTATTTCCAAATGCTGAAAGCCTTATTATAAAAACAAACTTTCAACAAATTCATTCCAATTTTTGAAGAAATGAAGCATCCAGCAAATAGAACCATTCTAGATAGAACCAGTGTAGCTGCATGTGAGGAGGAGATCCTTCGAAGGCAGAATGAAAAGAAACATACAGCCATTGGTTATTGGAGTCTGGAGATCCAATGGAAATAGTGGTATACTTTGACGGAATTAAATATAAGCAAAACTCGGTAATTTCGGTAATAGATTTGTGTTTTAAAATCGTTTCCAATAAAAAAAATATTTTGACCTTAAAAAATTGTATTTCTTTGATTTTCATAAGGAACGTTCAGATTTTCGGATTTACAGGACAGATTTCGAAGAAAAATTCATCAATTTGAAGAACACGATGCATGATATTGATGAAATAGATGTGTCAAAATGAAATATTATTTTTGTTGATTTGAAGAAAACGGTGCATCAATTTGAAGAATACTTATACGATTTCAATACAATAAAACGTTCAGATGAAGATTTTTTTATCAATTTGATGAACATATTACTTGAAAATGATGAAAAAATTTAACACGATTTTCAATTTGAAGATATAAATAAGTTTAAATGAAGAATTTTTATTACATTGATGAATATTTCCTCAAATTGAAGATAACCTTATGTTAAGTTGAATAATGATTATTAACTAAATTTCAAGAAAGAAGGATAAAATTTAATCAATTTCACAAAATTTTGTGGATTTAAAATTTTATGCATTTCTTCAAAATGACAATTTTTCTTGAATATAACAAAATTTTCTTCAAAACAACGGATAGGTTTCATTGACCGTATACTGATCGCCCTTTCTTCAATTCTACCTACTTTTTCTTGAATATATTTGTATTTGTATAGGAGTTTTTTTCGAAATTTTATAAAATATATTTTTTCTAACTGATCCACAGATTTAAAAAAAAAATCAGAAAATTTCATTTTGGTTGAAACAAATTCCGAAAAATGATTATTAATGGTACCACCCCTTAGAACCATTTTTTTTATTTTGATTTTCTCAAAAACGGTACAACCGATTTTGATCATTAATGATGCTTAAATTCCGTAATAGCTTGAAGAATATCGTCTTTTCAAATTCTAAAAAGAAATGTTTGGATTAAAAAAAAAAAACTAATTTTTTATTTTTAAAACTCAATATTCCGAAAATGCATCTACAAGATGAGAGAAAAAATGTATTTTATATAAAAAATAACGGTATCCACATACAAATTTAAAAAAATGGTTTTCGAAAATATTATTGTTCTCGAAAACGAATTTTTGCAAAAAAAAAATATTTCCATCGCTGTGTAGTGCTTCATCCTTACGATCTTTCAATACAAAGAACATTTAAATTGCAAAATTACTGACAGGACCTACAATAAAACAATTTTTTTTTTTTAATTTTTCTGTAATGAAATTTTTTATGGATAAAATTCTAGAAGGTTTGAATAACATTGAATTTTTGCAAAAAATATTTTTTTCTTAAATTAGATATCTCAAAAACGGGTCGATAATTTTTTTTAAATTTAATTTTTATTCCAAAATAAAAATAAAAAATTTAAAGTTGGCGTAACAAATAGTTTTTTGTTTAAATCTTTTCAATTTGTATTTTATTCCATTTCCGATCCTTATTGCATTGGAAAACACTTTATATAAAATGTTTAGGAAAAAATTTCGTACGCAAATTTTAAGTTTTTATTATTGAGCAAATAAAAATTAAATAAAAAAAAGAAATATCTAATACCCCTCTTTGAGATATCAAATTTAAAACACAAAATTTAAAATATTTTTCAAAAAATAATGTTTGTTTTATTTTTCAAATTTTAACATGCAATTTTGTTTTAAACTTCTTAGAAGTTACAGTATAAAAAATATTTTTTTCGAAAAAAAAAATATTTTTTTTTAAATCCTTAAATCTTTTGTTTGAAAATCTGAAAACAAAATAATTTAAATTTAGACTAAAATAGATAAAAATCCGTTTTTGAAAAAATCCAAAATAAAAAAAAAATGGATCTATGGATCATTAATAACCATTTTGTGGAAATCTGTTTTCAACCATCAGCTATGTAGTTTTTAATAATTTAGATGTTTTTTAATTTTCTTTTTTAAAAATATGTGGAAATTTTTTTTTAGAAACACAAAAATTTGTATTGTTATAAAACAGAGTTTTGTACTTTAAAATTAGTTTTTAGAAGTCTATAAGACTAAAGTAGGTAATATCATGTTGACGCACTGGAAGCCAACATTGAAGCATTTATTAGTGAGATACCGGCCGAAATGTTAGAAAGAGTATGCCAAAATTGGTCTAAGCGGATGGACCATTTGAGGCGCCGCGGTGGCCAATACTTGCATGAAATAATCTTCAAACATTAAATTATATCGACCGAACTATGGATTCAAATAGAGATTTCATGCATTTTTCTCAATTGTATGTGTTTTTTTTAGTTTCCTCCGATAGCTCTTAAAAAATCACTCGTTAGTTAGGTTTAAACTTACAGTGTCGAGCATAAGGTCCAAGTTTTTTTTATTGTACGAATAAGAGTTAAATTTCCAAGAAAAATACTAAGCCGTTCTTGAGATATCTAATTTTTCAAAAAAAAAGACTTCTTTTTCTAAAAATTGAAAAAATATTTTTTCTTAAGTTTTGAAATGCAATGTTTTTTAAACTTTTTAGGAGCTTCTTTATAAAAAAATTTATTAAAATCCGTTATGCCGATAGTGAGAAATTCAAAAAAATCGTTCTATGGTAGGTACAGTCAGTAATATCTAGATTTCAAATTTTTTTTTATTAAATTATAAATCGTAAACATTAATCAAAAATTAAAAATCCAAAAAATAAAAAAATGAAAATTTGAATATGTAATAATAATGACAAAACAGATCTGACCAGTGCTTGATCTAAAGCGTTCTAAGTGTTTGAGTACTTTAAGTAGATTCCACATCAGTTCCGTCATATTCAAATCATTCTCGCTGAAGCTGTATATGGACGCTGTATGGAAACTGCCTGCACTATCCCATAGACGTAGGCTCCATCTTGGAGAGTTTTATGTCCTCACAATACTCACTGTCATAACTGTGGGGGAAAGGAAATAGTTCTACATTTTCACTGCAAATGCCCTGTTCTGTATAATTAAAAGCACAATCAATAGGAAGGGCATTTTTAGACGAGATTGACGAACTTTCGGAAATGAATATCAAAGACTTGATCTCTTTTCTCAACGCGATGAAATGACTCTAGGACGAACTTCGGATAATTCTTTGCCGTGCCCCCCGTTTGACTCCTTGGATCCCGAGCTAGCGGACTTAGGGCTCTGACGGAAGTTTACAGGGCGTGGAACCGGATGGTCACTCAATCGTATTGGCTACTGTTCTAAGACCATTCAAGAAGCTGCCTAGCTTGGAACAGTGTAGACGGTGTCGGATCAATGTGATGGTCCGGTTAAGCGAATGATCCAATTCCCGGATAAGTGTGCAAAAGCCAGCACACAATAAGGGACATCAAAACCTATTTGATCCCTTCTTCCTTTTGAAGTTAATCCAAACTGGATGGCTACGTAAGAATATCCATAATTACCCACATAAATTCCATATACAGGTTCAAATGAATTATGACAATAAAATGGGTCACTTCAGGGCAAATTGGGTCACAGGGCTAACCTGCCAGTGTTCGCCATTTAAACCTATCTACCATTGTCTGAAAATTGACGTTCATTTCCATCAAAGAAAAAACGGCACAGTGACATCACCGCCGCCGACATGAAAACCTTTCTCAAGCCCAAAACCATAGAGGATATGACCCAAGCGGTCTTTTCAGATCCCTTCTGTTTCAGCTATCTCGCGCACCTTCAATCGGCGGTCTGCCAATACGAGATCGTGGATTTTTGACACATTATCCTCCGTCGTAGCCATTTTCGGGGCACCTAGGCGGGGCAAAAATGGATGTGCGACCACGTTGAAGCTCGTTATACAAATTTTTGACGCCATCGAAGGAGAATAGTCACCGTACACAGTATCCCAACGCTCTTTGATTTCGCTACGCGATTTCCCTTCCAAAAACAAGAATCGAATCACCGACCGATACTGCTCTTTTTCATTTTTCTAAAATTTGCAGACTGGCTTCCACACGTGGTCAAAACAAAACTACGAGTCCGATTCGGCTGATAGTTAATCTCCTTTGCGATACTGGCACCATCGGGCGGTGAGGCTAAGTACTTATCGGACCGCCCTCGTACAGTCAGTAATTTTCTGTGGAGAAAGTGGTGTTTATTGAAGCACATGGGGGTTATCACCTGACGAATAATGCACATTCTATTTGTTGGCCAAGCCGTTTAGCCAAAAATGCGCTTAATCACTGAAAACGATTTTTCGGTGAAGTTGGTCATCTTCTTCCAACATTTCTAGAGCCCAATCCGCAAAACTTACGTCGCTTTATATGGTCGAGTGACTTTGGTTCTCAAGTTAATGTCATCTAATACGGGGGCAGGAAAAATTCGCAACAGTGTGAACTTGGAGATGCCTAATTGTTTAGAACGCCGTGGAATCGACTGCTTTAGTTCGTTTGTGACGCACGATTAAACGGCAGCAATATTCTCCGAGCTCCAAACCACCCTTTCTATCACCAGCACTGGAACATCCAGCGGCCGAAACTTGTTCACAAGATTATGAATTGCTTGTCTACTGGTTCGAGAATTTCGACCGAAAATTGGCGTTAAGCCTCTTATAGTTGCCGTTAGCGAGTCTAAAATTTTAATTAGTGTAAACGTTCTTCGTTGGTTAACTTCACAATGAAGAAAATGTTCTTTTTACTGAGTGTGCTTTGACAATGCCACTTTGGACACTGGCCATTTTTTGCACAACTTCAAAGTCGTCAAGTTACAATTGGAAAATTCTGCATTTGTATTTGATAAGGTTTCGGTGGAAAATTAAATGATTGGTCGAATTATTGGGACCAGGACAGTCAATATTTATAATAATCAATTTGGTCAATAATTTCATATTTCGGCTCATATAAAATGCTCTCAAGACATTATGTGTTTGCCAAAAACTTGCCTTCTAAAAGGCTAACCTCTCCCTTCAGGAATCGAACACAGAAGATTAGACTCGACTTAATGTAGCACGAACAGCAAATTCCAATTAAACGCCGCTTTAGGATTGTCAAACAACAGAGAATCCCCCGCTGACTGCATAATAATATGAACACAATCCAAAACATTTTATTCATATAACGTATTCACGTAATGTAGCTATCCGGGAAACATTACATACAGGGATACGGATTTAAATGTAATTTCAAAAAGAATCATGATCCCAACCCCTCTGGCTTGATATATTCCGAATGTAAGCGACACAGTCATGTCGAAAAATCCCCCTCCCAATAAATCTTTAAGCAAACTAGAGCACCTTAAAATTACCCGTTTGTCCTTATAGCAATCTTCGTGTCCTTGTTCTCCTTCATTCTCAGCATTCGAATGGGTGAAGTAACACATTCAAAGAATTTAAGATAAGAACCTCATGGGGTGAAATGACATTAAAAGAAACGAACTTAAAATAAAACGGCTCCACATGACTTGTCGACCGCATAATAGGTATGTGCCTTTGATTTCCCTATCTAATCTTATAATCGAGATTGAAACATTTTGGCTTTTATACAAGTTTAAACGCAGCAGCTATTACCCACCCGCACAGACTTTCTGAAAGGCAGAACCCACATTGCATGTTTCAATTACATAAATTGAAGGAAACCATGCCGCCAGTAAATTATAACGCCAAAAACTCAAAAGGACTTTCGAATACAATATAATTTCTTGACGAGCACGTATGTGGACGCTGGCCGCCGCCGCCGCCTGTTAGTCCTTTCGTTTGGATGGTTTTGGTATTATAGTTGGTTGCATGTTAGGTCTGTACAATAAAAATAACAAACGCCCGCAGAGTAAATCCGCAACAAAGCAAAAATGCTACTTAAGCTGTGAAAACCAAAATGACAGACATGGCTAAGTAATCTTAAACGGTGCGGGGCTCCCACACAACTATGTTTTTCCGGTTGGATTTGAACTTGTTTTCGTTTTTTTTTATTTGTTAAAGTTAATGCGATAGAACTTACAAATATGTAATAAAAACTAGAGACCAGGGGATGGGGGAAATTAAAAAAAAAAAGAAAACCAACACGCAACAACCCCATTTTGATCGCTGAGTATCCTTCCTTGATATATTGAAGGCCAGTTCGATATCTCAGTGTGATGGTCCTAAATGGATATCCTCCTTGAAATAAATGGAGCAATCCAATGAGTATGGTCAGTAACACCAACACCATTATGTTGTTAAATGTTGGGTTCTTTTTCTGCAAAGAGAGGGGGACCATGGCCGCATCGACATTGAGGATTTGATTTTCTGAGAGCGCCAGCGACGAAATTTGAATCCGCCTAAGGAAATGGTTTTTGAATTGGCTCCGGTAGATTTTGGCGGCCATGTTGATTTGGTGACATCTGTCTAATCTATTGCTAATTTTTCAGTAACTGATGCCGAATCAGCATGGCAAGTAACACAATTGAACAAGGCCTGCAAATGGTAAAACTTTATTATCGAATTGAATGTTCGTTGGAGAAAATGTGGTGCGCGTTGCACCCATTTTACGGTAGATAACTCTTGTGTCCAAATTTGAGGACCTATATTCGTACGCACGATTGGTCGAAAAAAAAAACGCCACGGTCCGTAAAAGTCTACAGCAGAACCCGAGGCAGTCAATTCCTCGACGAACACAAGAACTCAGCCTGCCTTTCGTACACTTCAACTTGGCGAAGAATTTTGCGTCGGGACTTCAGTGTTCATCCGTGTCAGATCTAACTGACCCAGGAGCTCAAAGTTCTTGCATATAGAAAACTCCGTATGTTCGCTGACTGGGCTTGGGAGCGTCTGGAAGTGGACCCCCAATTTGGCAGAAAAATCATCTTTAGCTACCAGGCGCTTTTTTAAGAAGCTGTGTTAAGAAGCAAAGTTTCTATCTACGGAACGAAACTAACCCATTCGAGGTTCACCGGGGGACAATTTTAATTTGTATTTTATTGTAGCAGAATATTTACATATTATTTTTTCTTAAACTATATTGCACAATTTACAGAGTTATGGTATAAATCTACCTTACTACTGACAATTATTTATAATAGGTATTTGAGATAAAGGAAAGGACAAGGCAATCAAAAGTTTTGAAGGAAAAGCTACTTAAAAACCTTCATTAAACAAAAACAAAAAAAATATAATATAATAAGAAAAAGTAGAAGGGTGGGCGGTGTAGTAATTTTTCAAACAGGCTTTAAGCTTCACAATCATTAAATTTACACATAAGAAATAAATAGAAAAAATACATTGATATCAAATAAATAATAAATAAATAGATTGAATTTAAATAAATATATTATAAATAAATAAATAGACAAATTAATAAATAAGAATAAATAAATAAATAGGTAAATAAATAAGGTAATAAATTAAATAATAAATAACTAAGCAATATCAAAATTGAATTTAATATAATAAATAATGAATAAATAAACAAAAAAGAAAAACAAATCAAATAAATAAATGAGGAAATTAACAAATGTGTAAACAAAAAAAAACTACATACGAAATAAATAAATGAACAAAAGAAAAAAAAATACAAATAAATAAATAATTTATTAAAATTAGTATCACAGGATCAGTCTTATTTTAAATAATATAGTGCTATAAAGCTAAGTTTGAAATTAGAATGTTCTCAGACAATATGCAAGTTGCAATATAACGTTCGGTAAGTTTATCAATTCTGGTTGTTACCAATTCCATATTTGAGATAGCGTGGAGTTCAGCTGTTGAGAACGACCATGGAAGCTTGAGCATCATTTTCAGAACTTTGTTTTGGGCTATTTGGAGTCTACGGATGTGACTAGATGCACACTTACCCCATGCTGGGGCTCCATAAAACATAATTGCTTGGAAAACGGCTTTATAAATTAAGAGTTTATTTTCATTACTTAACTTTGATTTGCGATTTATAAACGGATAAAGTATTTTGATAGTTATGTTAAGCTTCTTAATTACTTCTTGAACATGTGTTGTAAAAGTTATTTTCGTATCTAGGTGTATACCAAGGTATTTAACATTTGAACGCCATTCAGTGCTTAAACCATTTACTTTCAGATTGTTCCTTGGCAAGAAACAGGCTTTTCTTTTTCGAGTGAAAAAGATAGCCTGTGTCTTGGAAGCATTTATTTTAATCTTCCAATCGAAAACATAATCTTGTATAACATTCAGGGCAGATTGCAAGTTGGTTTCAATGTTGAAACCAATTGAATCCGATGAGAAGATGCAAGTGTCATCTGCGAAAATAGCCTTTTCACAGTTTGTGAGACATGGGAAGTCGTAAGTGAAAATAGTATACAAGATTGGGCCTAGCACCGATCCCTGAGGGACACCTGCTACAATATTGTAAATACGAGAGTACCAATTATTGACTGAAACTTTGAATTTTCTTTCAGATAAAAAAGATTGAATCATTTTAACTAAGTACATTGGAAAACGAAGTCTAAACAGTTTATGTAATAGAGCATCGTGCCAAACTGTATCGAACGCTTTCTCAACATCAAGCAGAACCATTCCTGTACTTTTGCCTCTTCTAAAGTTAGATTTAATATATTTTGATATTCTATCGACTTGATGCACTGTACTATGCTGGGCCCTAAACCCAAATTGTTCAAGTGGTAATATTTTATTTTTTGTTACTTGTGAAACAATTCTAGTTTTTATAATTTGCTCAAAGCATTTGCTTACAGAACTTAACAAACTTATTGGTCTATAATTTCTTGGTATATTTGCACTTTTACCCGGCTTTAATATTGGTACAACTTTTGCAGTTTTCCATGCAATAGGAAAGTAACATGACTTCAGACAGCAGTTAAAAAGAAGTTGTAAATATTTAATACCTGATTTTGGCAAATTCTTTAGGTACAAATTTTTGATACAATCAAATCCAGCAGATTTTCTTATTTTGAGATTAACAAGGACATTTTTGACGTCTTCAAATGTAACGTCTTCCAGAGCACCAATAGGAGAACTTGAATTAATAATATTGACTGAGTCACTGACCACATTTTCAACTGTGGTATTACAAGGAGTACCGCTAGTTACCGAATGGTTATCGAAAAAAATTTCTGCGAGGACATTAGCCTTTTCACTGCTAGAAATCAATAAATTGCTTCCTAGTTTCAAAGCTGGAATGAGTGTGTTTTTATTTTTAATTATTTTAACTATGTTCCAGAATGGTTTACTTCCTTTGTCTAAGCTCTGGAGTTTCTCATTCCAAGAACGATTTCGATACGTTGAAATTGAATCTTTTATCAAAACATTAAGTATTTTAACTTCATTTTTGTAGAAGGGTTCTCTTGTTCGCATCCATTTCCTTCGATTGCTATTACGAACTTTTATTAAACTGTTCGCCGAACTGGAATCACAATTGGTCTATTGATACGCATGCTGTGTGGCATGTGGCATCGTCTTGTTGAAACCACATGTCATGCAAGTCAAGTTCTTCCATTTTGCGCAAAAAAAAGTTTATCATCGCACGGTAGCTCTCACCATTCACAGTAACGTTGCGATCTGCATCATCTTTGAAGAAATAAGGCAGGTTTGCTTGTTCACGTATCCATTCAACCAGAAATGAGCTTCGTTGCTGAACACAATTTTTCGATAAAAAAGTGGATCTTCAACGAACTTTCCAAGAGCCCATTCACGAAAAATTCGGCGTTGTGGTAGGTCGTTCAGCTTCAATTCTTGTACCAGATGTATTTTGAAAGGCTTCACATCTAAATCCTTCCGCAAAATTTTCCACGTAGTGGAGTAACAGAGGCCCGATTGTTGCGAACGTCGCCGAATTGATAATTCACGGTCCTCACTAACACTGGCCGATACAGCTGCAATATTTTCCTCAGTTCGCACTCTACGTAAGCGTGTTGGTGGTTTAATGTCCAACAATGTAAATTTGGCTGTCCGAGAAGATGCGGATATCTTTGTTCGATATCACGTTTTCTTTGAGCCAAGATAGGAATTCTTTAAGCGCCAAAAGTGCCACTTGGAAAACGCTACATTGCTTGGGTTTACAAAAAGATAGACTTAAATTTGTTCTGTCTGAGTAAACAGCGCCACCAAGCGACGTCATTTGTATTTAATCCATCGGTGTAAAAATAGATTTAATCATCTTTCAGAAATGCCATGTCCTCCCAGATTTCTCTAGAAGGGATGGGTTACCTGAAAGTTGAATCTGAGAAATGGTGTAATCGATTCTATTTCGAAGTCAACCGAATGAGTTTAGAATGATGGAGTGGCAAGTTTCAATATTGATCCATTGCGAAAAGACTTTTAGACGAATACCTCTTTTTTTTGCATCCGCTTTTTTTCCGAATATATCGAGAGGTGTTAGATGGTACATAATGTCAAATGCAGTGAAAGGAGTCACTCGAAGTGCTTCGCCCATGCACAGACAAGCTGACAGTTGCACCTTGGTTGGTATTACGAAATTGTTGTTTTTGAGCTGTCCACCATATTGCCACGCCGTTTTTTAGAACCAGTCTGATTACCGAGATGTTTAACCAATGAGTAATACGGATTTGGAGCCCACATTTATTCCTAATGGCTTTTTTGAATGAGAAGCTACTGTAGCCTTTTGAACTACTATTTCCTGGTGATTAGGTGTCCAATTCAACTTCTTATCTTAAATAAGGCCCCAGTATTTTGCTTCGTCGGAGAATGTTATTGACACACCTTTAATGGAACTAGCTCTATATGGGGTATCTCATATTTCCTAGAGAAGAGGACAAGATCTGTTTTCTTATAGTTAACACCCAGTCTACACCGATCGGCCCAGTTTGCTAGCTAGTTTAAGGCATATTATAGTGTATGAGGATACTTTCCTGATACGGCAATAGCAATGTCATCCACACTCTTTACCTCTCTGCTTCCAGATATCTCAACAGCTCATTCGCTACCAAGGAAGGGGCGGCGTCATACGTCTACTGACAGATCTTGACTTGCAGAAAACCCGCTAGTTAACATTTGATTGATCGATTCTCCATGCGAACCTTCTACATTCAGATATGACAGTGAGGAAGCCATTGCAGATGTGTCGTCATTGTTAAAAGCACCCTGTATACCAAGGAAAGCAGGCACTGTATACTCTTTATGATGGAGGGAGAATTCTACGGTTTCTTCCAGTGTATGAAGAGCTGATTCTACCGATTTCCTTTTACAGTAGGCGTGCTGAGCCGTAGGCAGAAGTCTGTTGTCAAGGCTTGTTCTTAAATGGATATCAATCAGTCGCTATTAGGCACCCTATGAATGAATGAGTGAATAAATTGGGGTATAAAAACCCTGCGACCTAAAGATCTATTGTGTCCCCTATCTAGAACTGGATGAGGTTGGATCATCATTACAGTTCTTCCTCCAAATTTGTTCCTTTGAGGAATCGAAGTATTTGGAGTATTTTAAGGGATGATAATTCACTCTCTTTTATGTGGTGCTTGCCCTGATACCTGTGCCTCTGATGCACGAGTGCATCACATTTCCCCAGTATGTGATCAGGTGTCTCTCCGTGAGTGTTGCAGAATCTGCAAGACGCGTTGTTCACAAGGTCAAGGATGTTGAGGTGTCTTCTCAACTTACAGTGGCCTGTGAGAAGCCCTGTGATTTTCCTGAGGTTGTTCCTACTTAAGCTTATGCAGGTTAGAAAACGCGCTCGGTTGTAGTCCCCGAGTAGGAATTTTGCCTGTCTTAGCTTAGGGAGTTCTTTCCAGATTTTTTATCTTTTTGCCTCTTGTTCTGTTTTGGTTTTATTTTTGATTACGTTTTCTCCTATTCCGCAGTAGGGCTCTGGCCCTGTAAGGGGTGTCCACTGTCCATGCACCTATTTTTGCTAAGGAGTCTGCCTCTTCGTTGCCCTGGACACCAACGTGGCCTGGTACCCAATGAAGTGTGACAGTGTTATTCTTGCCCAGTTCATCAAGCTTTATCACGCATTCCCAAACAAGTTTGGAACTTATGGCGTAGGAGCTTAGTGATTTTAGTGCAGCCTGACTGTCTGACATGATGGCAATGTTTTGGTTTTTATATTTCCTATCGACGTTTCTTCCAGCACATATGCCTATGCCATTTACTTTTGCCTGGAATATGCTAGTGGACTGTCCCATCGGTAAGGAGAGTTTGGTTCTAGGCCCAAAAACTGCAGAACCACAAAAGAGGGCGTGGCCGGAAATGTCGCTGCCGATTTCGCTGAGAAAAGAAAAACTTACCAGACGACACACGGTCCACACAATTGGACCTCACCAGAAGGACCCTACATCGAATTTTAATGAAATACTTACACATGTTCCCGTATAAAGTGCAAACAGGGCATCAGTTAATGCCTGCTGACCATACGTCAGTGTGAATTACTGTCAAGCCATCCTTAATCTCAAGAACGAGGAAGAAAATTTTGTGTCGAAAATCATCATGAGCGACGAGGCGTACTTCCAACTAAGCGGTCACGTCAATAACCACTACATCCACTCAAAGCCACTGTGTGGTGCGGCGGGCGTTCACGCAGGAGTGGTTTGGTTGTATTTTTTGAGGATGCAATCGGTTATACGGTCACTGTTAATGGTGAACGCTGCAGGACCATGATAAACGACTTCTTACTGCCGGAATTTGATAAACGGAGCTTGGTGAACATGTGGTTTCAACAGGAAGGTGCAACCGCACACACAGCCAGAACCACAATGGATATTTTGAAGGAAGCGTTTCCTGGTCGCGTAATCTTTCGTTTTGGCAATTTGGCTTGGCCCGCAAGATCGCCCGATTTAACCATCTCAGAATTGTTTGTTTGAACCTACTTAAAGGGTTTACACTAACAAGCATTAGACAATGACAGTCCTTCCTTAAGGAGAACATTCGCCAGGAATGCGAACAGTTATCACCGGAAATCTTGCGGAAAGCCATGGAAATGCGATAAAGCGGGCACAAACGTGTACAACACTGGCGACAGCCACTTGACGGATGTCATCTAAAGGTACAAAAAAAGATTTCCATCACTCAAAATCTGATCTACATGAATGAAAGCAGCGTGCTCGTTTGACCGTAGAGGATGAGAAGCCACCGTGTTCGCATGAAGAAGCCCTTCCTTGATGAGCAGCTGGCTAAGTTATGTCGAATCTCCTATTCACTAGTTATCTACAATGTGAAGAGACACAGTTGCATCAGTTTTCCACGAACTACATTGCCATGCAAGTATAAAGCTCCTGACACCACGATTGCTATTGAATGCGGCTCTGAAGTCATGGAAAAGGTGGGAAGTCTTGACTTTAAGTTAATTCTACTGCGCGAAACTCTTCAAACTCCTTCAGTTTCGGTTGATTTGTTCGGGTGGTTGATGGCTTACCATGATTTCGGCTGCATCTTTATGATATCCCTATACTGGGACCGATGCCTGTTAGTGTCCGTTTAAGAGGAGTATACGCTCAGTCTTTCTCTGTAGAATCTTAGATTAAGGTGGGGTAGATGGGGTGATACTGCTACACGATTATAACCTCACTCGGATCTCAATGGATCCATTCTGCTCCCCAGAACGTGGGCAATGAAGGAATGGGAAGGATAAGAGAAAAGATTTAGTGGAAGTAATAGGTATGGGGTGCCTCCCTGAACCATCGTGATTTCTGAATGAAGTTAAAGATGGTTTTTAGTGACAAAAATGAGACGTAGCCCAGTTCATCGAAAAAGTTTCCTCCGAAGGCATCTTTTCTAGTTCTGGCTAGGCTGGGGCATTCACAAAGGAAATGAGATGAGTCCTCTTCAACCTCTTCCTCCTGACACCCTCTGAAATATGTCAGATGTGCTGATGCCTATTCTGTTCACGTCGGTGAGTCAGTGACCTGTAATGATTCCAACCACGAGAGACAATTGAGGTCTGCTTACTTTCAGTAGATACTCTGTTTGTTTCTTGATATATCTGGCCAAAGATTCCTTGAAACCCGACAGGTGTCAATTGTTATTTGTCACTGGCGGTCTTGAGGAAACTTTGGTGAATTTTCTACTTTTCCTGCTGTTTTCCTGAACTGTTTTTGACCAGCTCACCACGTAGACTTTTATCTCCATAGTAATGACAGCTTCAAATAGGTGGCGCCCTAAACCACCATCGATCGTGCCGTTTGCCTTGCCCTGAGAATTCTCCTGCGACCAACCCTGCATTAAGTGTAAGTTCATCTTCGACATTCGCCCAGTGTTCTTGTTGTTGTATCGATTTAAGCGCTTTTCGCTTCATCGGATTAAAAGTTGATTCCCTTTCATAGTGCGTACGTGGTAATGAATTTAATTGCCGACTATTGGCCCGGATGTTGCTTCTCTGTGTGCGAATGTTTGCCCTGAGTGAGTTGAAGGGATGATGAAGTTGATGATAATGACGATGATGAAAAACTTTGTTGGTAAATTCCATCAAGAAAATATTTAAAAGTAAACCGATTTGAAAGAGAGAGATCAGCCCTCGAGGACAAGAGCAGATACACTCAAGCTCGAAGCTCGTCCACTGCACCTCCCTCCCCATATCAATTAAGATTTGGCCGACAAATGGCTAGAAACAGTATCCATTTCCGATTTGGTAAAATTTATTTGGGGGAGCACTTTTCGTCTCTGTATTTTTATTGTTAATACTTCTTTAATCATTTCCAGCACGTTCGTCCGCTGTGTAACCTTCGTGGGTTCCTCTGCCAGCACAGAAAAAGTAAGAAAAATCCACCAACATGAGGTACCAGGCCAGAGAGCCAGCTAGCAATGGCGATGAAGCTACAGGAACACATCAGCATCCGGATGGAATTGTCGTCGTAAACTTAGTGAAGTGTTGCAACACAAAAGATGGAATTTCGTGTTGGTTTCTCATTTCGTTGATTTTGTTCGGTTTTCCTTTTTTTTTCTTGCTCAACTTCAATTGTAGTAGAAAATCGATTTGCGCTGCACAAACAGAAATCTTCATCTCAGTTACAGTTGTGAAGTTAATCCGTACAGAGATGGCATGTGAACGGTATATCGGTTTATATAAACATAATGTTCATGGGGTGGAACTTATGGATAAGTTATAGAAACGGAAAATGAATAAAAGTTCTTATGCTGGCTGAAAAGTTTTGGGAAATCCTTCTTCAGAGGTCCTTTAAAGTTTTGTTATACGTCGGCGTTGAGGGATGGTGTTGAAAATTATGTTTGGTAAGAATAATGGCCAGAAGAAAATTGCATTCAGAAATAATAGTGCACCAGAAGGGAGGGCGCGCTGGGGTTGTTGAGCAGCAGTAAACTTTTAATGGAACGGATAATAAAAAGTTGGTTGCATAACGTTTAATATCAAAATAGGAATGTAATTTTTTGGTATTTTTTTTGCCTCCATATAATGAGTTTTTGCTTTGGAAAGTTGATTCGACGTTAGGTAAATTTGAATTTTATTTTGAATGAACTGGCAACTGGCACTCGTAAGGTTTGACGGGTGTAATTAAATACTGAGAGAATTTGAAGCGCATCTAAGTACCCTTTGCCGAGGAATTAATTTCTGTGCAATGAGGAGCAGTCAAAATGGAGAGTGATGCTGAGAAGTATAAGTTGTAGGTAGGTATATATTTTGTGAAACTTGACCTTTTAATATATTTTTCAAGTTTAAACTATAGTTCAGTTTCAAAGGCGAGATAAATTATTTAATGTGAGTTGAGTAAGGATAGATTTTGACAGTTTGTATGTGTGTAGAGTAGAGAATAGTAGATTTTGACATTTTTTAGCGGCCATTTTGTTTCATAGGGTTTAATGGTTGATTATTTCGCCTGTTATTTCTCAGACATTAAAGACAAATCACGATGGTAAGTCACATCGCGCAAATGAAAAAAAAAAAAACAATATTATCTGCAGCAAGTGGATCCGGACCTGCACCGTTGAGTCCGTTTCTTGGATGAGAGGATTATTCGACAAGCAAAACTGTCGGATTTTCGGAAAGTCAGAAAAATATCATGCGAGCCAACTAGCAAACTATCTTACGAAAGCATTTTTTTTAATGACTACCCTAAAATAATTGAGCACAGCGTGAATGTCGAAATATCATATCGAGAGAGCAGTATAGAGTAGAAAAAAGCATTCCACATTCGTGTAGTTCGGCAAAAGAAAAAATCTCTGAATTAAACAGTACTTTTTTAGTGCCACGAATGGTCTTCTGCAAGGTACATTGTCTGGAAACAAACCTTTACAACATACACTTTTGTGATATACTCAGAGAGCTCGATAATTAATTAATGCAAGTGGTTCCAAAAGTCACAAGACATTCAAACACAACTCTAAGCCAAATTCGATGTTTTTAAAATCTACTGTATGGAATGGAAGCTTCAAAGCAACTATGGAAAATGTGAAACCATACTGTTAAGCATCCCAGTTAGACGCGGAAATTCAGATTCGAGACGCAACTGGAAAAACCTGAGAATGATGGGTTTAAACAGTTTTGATCCTTCTAACCATCATCATAAACAATTGTGTCAACAATAACTACTTCCCTTAAAAATCGAAAAAAGTGAAGATCGTGAAGAGTGCGGAGATCCGGAAGAAAAGTGTCAGCAACATGATCTCTAATAACAGGTCAACATAACTTCTCAGCAACTTAAGCAAGCTCTTGGAAGAACTGATACTAAGGAAACTTAAGAAGTTTTACAGAGAACAACACAATACATGACAGCCAGTTTGGCTTTAGAGAGAAGCACTCAACACCCGCTCCTGAAGTTCCAGCATGACACCACCATAGCCCTCAACAGTCATCTTGTAACCGTCAGATGCTTTCTGGATGTCGAGAAAGCATTCAATAGCGTGTTGTTAGACACTCTTACACACAATGTAGGTACATCTGCTTCATCTACCCCGTCACTAATAAAAATATTTTTTTTTCTTCCTTTCAGGAACTTCTTTGTGCAATATTGGGAAACTGTTCATCAACTATGAAGAACATCAAAGCCAGAGTCGCACAAGGTTCAAAACTTGATCCCAACTGGCTGTGAAAAACTCTGTATGCTGATGACTCGCTTACGCTTACGCACTCGAAAAGTACACTCTGAAAAGCCAGATTGATATACAGCCCTTGAAGAGGAGAAGATCAGGACATAGCCAACAGACTAAAGTACTCATGTTCAAAAAAAAAAACTCCTGCGTCCAGTTATCAGCTATGGTTCCCAGTTTGGTTCACGCTCTCAAAGACAGCGATGAAAGAATTTCGCAGACAACGAAGATTGTGCCAATTCCGATAATAGGTGCTTCCAACCTAGTTTCCAACTAATGGCCGATATCACTTCTCAACAACATCAGTAAATTACTGGAAGAAGTAATCCTCCGAAGACTGAAAAAATTCTGCAGTTAAAATTCCATCATCCCTGATATGCAATTCAGGTTTCCAAAAAAATACTCAACCTTGCATCCAGTGCCTAAATTCCAACACGATATCAACACATCCCTTAAAAGTCATCGTGTCACCGTCGGATGCTTTCTGGATGTTGAGAAGGCATGAAGACCATCAGAGCTGGAGTCACACAAGACTCAAAACTAGGCCCCCTCCTCTACAACTTGATGACTTTCCACCAACTTTCTCCAATAAGATGCGAAAATCTTCTGTATGCTGATGACTCGTTCTCCTAGGCCACATCAATGTCACCACTGATCGCTGTTTGAAAAGTAGAAGCCACATCAACAGACTCTTCCAATTCTACCAGAAATGGGGCATCCGGATTAACAATTCCAAATTGGAACTTGTCTGTTTGAGAAGACCTCAACTAGTAGGGACACTCACACCGCACCCATTTTTAGAAATCTGGTCCTGAAACTACCTGACGGATCCACCATAGCGTCGAAACAAAACGTCAACTACCTGGGAGTGAACTTCAACGACAAGGTTTAACCTGCACTCAAGAAATGTACTGAAAAATGCCAGCTGGGCCTTCAGCCGTTTGCACCCATTGCTGAAAAGAAGATCAGGTCTTAGCTAACCGACAAAGACATTAATCAAAAAGCAGCTCATGCGACCTGTGATCGGCCTTCCAGTCTGGTTTTCAACCTCAAAGACAGCTATGAAGGAACTTCAACTACGCGAAAAGAAGATACTGAGGATCTGTTTGAGTCTACCGATTAAATCCCACATTTGACCCGTGTCTTCTTTTTGACTCAACATTAAATCAAGGCTAGGGATTTTGTCTGTCCGTGCTCTGTCGTTCGTTTAAGGCTAAGTATTTAATTACAAATTATTTTTTGCACCTAGAAAAAAGAACCCGTGGTATGATAATAAATGCGCGATATTGAAGCAGGAGACGAAAAATGCACGAATGCAAATGCTGCAGCGGAAAACAAGAGCAGCAAAAGAGGAGTACCTTGAAAAGAGGAGTCTAGCACCGCCACAAACACCCGCGCCGGTTCTACAAAACAGCCAAGCAACTGGCATCAGGTTATAGGACCGGCATAGGAAGGGAACCTAGTCATCGAAGCACAGGGAATTGTAGACATGTTTAAGCAGCATTTCGAGCAGCTGCTTAGTGGGAATTACTTAGAGGAATCCACAGGAGAACAAAGGAGCATAAGCCCAGTCAACGAAGATTCAGTCCCAGTACCCAGAACTGAAGAGGTTAAGAAAGCAATCCACAATCTTAAGAACAACAAATCCGCAGGCTCGGATGGTCTACCTGCCGACCTCTTCAAGTATGGAGCAGATGACCTCATAGGGTGCATGCATCAGCTCATCAACCAAGTTTGGAAGGAGGAAAGTATGCCCGACGACTGGTCAAATAGCTCCATATGCCCAATCTACAAAAAAGGCGATCCTATGTCCTGCACAAACTACAGAGGCATATCTCTGCTTAATGTTGCCTACCTACAGGATCCTATCCACCGTACTATGTGAGCACCTAAAACCTTTCTGCAACACTATGATCGGCACGTACCAGTGTGGCTTCAAGCCAGGCAGATCAACGATATACCAAATCTTCACATTGAGGCAAATCCTGGAAAAGACCAACGAATTTCAAGTCGAGACCCACCATCTTTTTATCGACTTCAAAGCCGCATATGACAGCATAAGTCGCCACGATTTTCTATTGGCGATGTCGGAACTTGGGATCCTGAAAAAACTGATCCAGCTATGCCGCATGACGTTACAAAATACGCGGTGCAACGTGCAAATGGGTAACAGCTCATCCGAGCTATTCCAGATGTACACAGGGTTCAGAAAAGGAGATGCGCTATCATGTGATTTTTTCAACCTAGTCCTAGAACAGCCAGTGCGCTAGGCACTATCGTTAACAGGTCTTCCCAACTGCTTGGCTATGCGGACGACATCGATATCATCGGAAGCTCCAAGCGAGCTGTGCTAGAAGCGTTCACAGCTATTGAAGAACAGGCGAAACGCGTTGGTCTTGAAGTTAATGAGGACAAAACAAAGTACATGCTATCAACAAGCAAAGCCTCAGCTGTCCATCGCCACTGTTGGACACTGTTGGTAGCAGTAATTTCGAGGTAGTCAAGGAGTTCACCTACCTCGGAATATACATCAATCCCACGGACGACACCTTGGTGGAAATCCGACGAAGAATTACCCTAGCGAACCGCTGCTACTTCGGTTTGGCCAAACAAATGGGTTCAAAACTCCTTTCTCGAAAGACTAAGTACACGCTATACAAAACCCTAATTTTACCAGTCCTACTCTACGGCGCCGAGTTCTGGATGATAAGTAAAAAAGGGGAATTGATACTGGGCACTTGCGAAGAGGGCGAATGGAGGAGAAAATTCAATCGTGAATTATACGAGCTGTACCAAGATGTGGATGTAGTCCAAAGAGCCAAAACACGTCGACTTCACTCAGTCACATCGAGCGAATGGATAACAACGCTCCAGCCAAGAAAATCTTCGAATCCCAGCCCCCAGGTTCGAGACGACGAGGAAGACCGAACCTCCGCTACAGGGACCAGGCGGTTACCTACGCAAGAGCGATTGGTCTCAACGACTGGAGGGAGCTCGAGAGGGATCGCAACAGATGGAAGACCGCATTATCTTAGGCAGAGACCCTTTATTAATCGGGAGCCGGATAAGTGAGTAAGTATTTTTTGCTTTAACTTCAGTGAAGGTTAGGGAAAGAATCCCCCTGTATGTCTCTTATATAAAGTATCGTGTTAGCTATTAAAGCATGCACACGTATAGAAGCAGCACACTGCGACTTTCGTCACTATGTCTAACACAATAGAATATTAGATGCTTCCGGAGTGTCCACAGTTGACAAGGTTATATTTGACCTGCAGAAAACGTGTTCATATCGGGACTTTTTAACCCGAATCTTGAGTATTTGAGAAATATTTTGGAAAGTGGATGAATATCTCCGTAGAAATTTCTGTATCTTGATGGTTTTTTTTTTTTGTTATACATATGAAGTGTGTTATATTAAAAAGTGTGTGTGTGTTTTTTTTTTATGGACACAGTCGACCTTTTTTTTAACGAAAAATATTTAGTAGTATATAGAATTTGTATTATAAATCCTTCATATAGAATCAATGCCAGGCCACGGGCAAAATCTTCCAACGTTAATGATTACAATTTTAATCTTGGTTGGGTATAGTTCACATTGGACTTTTGTCAAAAAAAATCGATGTAAGATGAACTGAATTTAACAAAAATTGCGTATTGACAAGGTCCTCACAGTCAACTGATGAGTCCATGTGAGATCGCCGGGACGAAACGCCAATTTTTGTGGACTAAAGGAAAAAAAAAGCTATTTTAAATCGAAAAATATTTATTTTTAATGGGGGTCAATAGCCAATAGCATTGAGGATAACGTTAAAAAAAAATACATCCAAATTAGTGTAATTGTGATTTTCATTATTTTTCTAAATATTTCTTGAATGCTTGATTCATCAATCATGTTTTAAAATTGCAAATTTATTTAATGTGTCTTTCTCACTTCTTCAACTTGCCATTATTCAAATATTTATCAATGAAACACCACACATTTGTCGAAAAGTATAGCAAGCCATGCTACTCTTCAATTTCTTATATTTGAATTTTTATTAAATATTTTCCGTATTAAATTATGTTAATTCAATGAAATCTAAAATCTCGACCAAAAATATTTGATTGAAAAAATTCATAGGGTGAGAAGAAAATCAACTTTGTTTAAGATGTGTTTTTTTTTGTAGCTGCAAAAGTTTTATGGTGAATCAACATCGTTCATCTGTTCACAATGGATGAATGGTGTGAGTAATGACGACAAAGGCGAAAAGGGACTGAACCAAATATTTCCTAAAAGAATAAATATTACTGTCCATCGTGGGAAGTCATATTTTGTATAAAGGGTGGTTCAGCTGAATGTCAAAAATATATTTCTGATTTTTTTCTCTAAAAGTACAGAAAAGTTAAAATTGAAAATTTATGTTGGTGGAAACGAGGAAAGTGGAAAATTATCTATCAATTTCTTCCTCACGTTGTATTTATGCTCCTTATCAGAAGATATGCTGGTAAGAGCTTCTTCGATTTCAGAATAACTGTCAACAATATGGCTTTCGTAGCTTCAACTCGACAAGACCAACGAGTATGACTAAGCTTGTTTTAAAAAAGTTTTAAGAAGTAAAACGGTCCACTTTTTTTCTACGATAATTTTGCAGTCAGAATTTGGCCGCGTATATAAATTCTGAACAAAATTAAAGAATTGAACAGTCGATGTACAAGAGTTAACAGCTGCCATTCCAACTAAATTGAGAGAGTGACCTTAACCTAAAAATTTTGGTAAAGCGTTTGCTATGGCTTCTCCGGTATGGCTACAGTTTGGTAAAAAGGTGAGAAATTTTTCTTTTGGCATCGATCCTTCAATATATCGAACACTCATATGGTTAGTTGAACGTAATGACTAATGAGATTCGTCGGGAGTAGAGTCCACTGACACCGAATAATATTTGGATTTTTTTTAATCTGTCACTCTGTCACACATAGAACTGATCAGTTCTTCGCAAATCGTAGATGAAAGGCTATTAATGTGGTAATAATGTAACTTATACTTCTCAAATTGTTTGTAACATAATTGAATCTTTTGTATTTAATTGCATAACTTGTAAAGTATTTTCAGTTTTATCTTGCATAAGATAAAAGATTGTACTAATCTATGTCTTCCAATAACATTTGCGAAGGTAGGTAGGTAGAAATGGCCACCATCTTCAGTCTAGCCCTGTGGCCCAATTAGCGCTGAAGTGCGACATTTTGATACCATAACTCGTATGAACATGTGGATGGAATTGATATGGGATATTGTGGACACTATCACGAAGTCATCCAGTTTGGATTAAGTTCAAAAAAATGAAAGATCCTAGTAGATTTGTATGTCTCTTATTGTGTGTTTGCTTTGCAGAATCATCCGGAAATTGGATCACTCACTAAGCTGGACCACCACACTCATCCGAAACCATCTACAAGCTAGACAGTTTTTGTTGATTGGTACTGAAAAAGTAGCCAATTCGATTGAGTGATTATCCTGCCTCTCGCTCTGTAAGCTTCTGTCAAAAGCGCTCAGTCCACTAGCTCGGGATCTAAGGAGTCAAGCAGAAGGCAGGACACAGAAAAAATCGAAGTTCGTTCTAGAGCCATTTCATCAAGTCTTTGATCTTTATTTCCGAAAGTTCGCCAATGTCGTCAAAAAATGCCCTTCCTTATGATTGTGCTCTAAATTTCACTAGAACAGGGCATTTGCAGCAGAAATGGAGGGCTATTTCCTTTTCCCGCTGGTCCCCACAGTTATGACAGTGAGTTTTATTAAGAATGCCTATTATCTTCGCTGCATGCTCTCCTATTGGCCAGTGTCTTTTTCAGATAGCTGCGATCCTGGGTATGTCTTTCCCGGGTCTGCGTATTAGATAAAGTGTTCGGGATTTATTATAGGCGGGCCAAATTTTTCTACATAAAATGCAGTTAGGTAAACTGCTACGCCTTCGGTTTGATTCGCTAAGAAAAATTGAGAGAATTTTGCCTGTCATAACTCTGAGCGGAGTGTTGACTCCTGATATTTGCCTGGCCAGCTCGTCCGCCTGTTCATTCCCATCAATGTCATCACTAACCCGGAACCCAGAGTAGAGTGATATTGTGGTTAATATTGACTCAAGCAAGTTCATCCCGGTACTGATGGACCAATTTGGTGTATGATCTATTAGAATTAATGGCTTTAAACAGCCACCTGACTGTCTTTGATAATAGCCGTATTCCGGTCGTGGTTTCGATGTAGTTTGCTTCCCTAATAGCCAGTAAGTCAGCTTGAAAAACACTAGCTTAATCAACTTAAATATAACTAAATTCGCAGAGAACATTCCTGAACCAACAACACACTCCATCTTTTGAGCCATCTGTAAAGATAGTGGTTTCAAAGTCTTTCGTCACGACGTCTGATGCTTATTTAAGAAGTGCTGTAGGGCGTTCAAATCAAAACGCATATCGTGCACTTCGTTATTTTTTCGGTCAATTTAAGCGTTCAAATGTGCGTACAATCGCAAAAGTCGTGCCAAAATTTTAGCAAACCAGCTCTGTATGAGATGTGAAAACACCAGTGCATGCTCGTACAGCTCGTACTGCAGAAAATATTGCTGCTGTTCGCAATAGTGTGGCTGAAGAGCCGTCCACCTCAACTCGTCGTCGTGCCCAACAATTGCACCTCTCACGCTCCCCGTTGATGAACATTATGCATAAAGACTTGCATTTACACGCTTACCCGGTGCAATTGACTCACGAACTAAAGCCTCTTGACCATTTCAAGCGTCGTCAATGGTCAGAATGGGGGCAAGAAATGGCAACAGTGGATGATCAATTTTCGAAGAAAATCATCTTCAGTGATGAGGCACATTTTCACTTCAGTGGATTCGTCAATAAACAGAATTGCCGCATTTGGGCGAATGATAATCCAAGAGTGATTGTCGAAAAACAAATGCACCCACAAATAGTGACTGTTTAGTGCGGTTTATGGACTGGCGGCATCATCGGGCATTATTTTTTCCAAAATAATGCCGGTCAGGCAGTGAATGGTGTTCGCTATCGTGAGATGATAACGAACTTTTTTTTGGCCCCAATTGGAAGATATGGATGTGGACGATATGTGGTTTCAACAGGACGGTGCCACTCTTGCCACACAGCTAACGAAACAATGGCTCTTTTGCGCGACAAATTCAATGGCCGTGTTATCTCACGTGTTGGCGATGTCAATTGGCCGCGAAGATCATGTGATTTGACACAGTTGGACTTCTTTCTTTGGGGTTATTTGAAAGAAAAGGTGTACGTCGATAAGCCAGCAACAATTCAAGAGCTAAAGGATGAGATAATTCGGCACGGCATAGAACCTCAATTATGCCTCAGCGTCATCGAAAATTTGGACCATCGGATGGAGGTGTGCCGCCGAGGTCGCGACGGCCATTTGGCCGATATTTTGTTCCATACACAATTGAACCATACCAATATTATCATAATAAAAATAAATGAGAATAATTTCCCAAATAATTTGTGTTTTATTCAAAATGAACATCGGCCCTTGAAATTTAACCACCCTTTATTAGTGAACTGCAAGATACTAGATACTTAATGTGTAAATCCAGTGGTTAAAGGAACAGAAAAACGCTTAAGGAATCAGTTGGACAGGATCTTAGAGCCCCTGTGGTGCTAACGCTAACAGTTCTTTGTACCTTCTTCAATTTATCGATGTTATATGCTTTGGTAAGAGCGGGCCAGCATACAATTGCACCATACATGAGGATCGGTCGCACCACAGCTGTGTAAGTGTATGTCCAAAAAATGATCTTAGATTGAAGACCACACTTTTTAACAAAGGGTTCACTCTAGGCGTAGAAAGCGATGCAGGTCTTCTTAACGTTTTTTTCAATACTCAGTTTCCAGTTCAACTTAGGGTCTAAAATAACACCTAGATATTTTATAGTGGAAGAGAGCAAAAGCTTGACCGTTGATTCGGGGTATAGCGAAGGGTTGTATCTTTGATTTGGTAGTAAATAGCATTAGTTCAGTTTCCTTTCCTTAAAGCCATTTCTTTCACTTAACACAGGGGTGAACTTTCCTGACACTAGTAGCACAAAGTCATCTACATACGAAACCGCCTTTACGCCACATCTTTCCAACTTAACAAGAATTTTATTTATGAGTAGAAGCCATAGAAGAGGGGACAAAACTCCGCCCTTAGGTGTTTCTCTTCACGACACACATGAGCATCGGTTCGTTGGAACGTCTTGAGCGTTGATGAACACGCCATATCGACGATCTTTCACGGTTCTGTGGTCAGCAAAATTCGACGCCAAGCGACCGTGAGTGAGATTAGTACAAGATAGTACAGAGATCTAATACCGCGATCGTATCTAGACTTTGTTTTTTAATTCGCCTACATTGTCGATTTTGTTTTAATTACAAACACTGGATAACCGATTTAATTGAATCATTATTACACCATAACCGTGTTTCTCGAGGCATGTGTACGTGGTCATATTGAAATAAATTCTTTGTTTTAAAGATGAAGTAGAGTAGAAAACTAGCTCACCCTGTCTTTATAAATAAATGACATAGATACACGATTTTGTTATGAGCATTAAGCTAACAAAGTTGAAGTTTTCGTATAGATGGCTATGTGTGTATTTATAAGAAACCTCAAGGAAATCTTAACTTTTCGCGCGACTTCCTTCCTTGGTTAGGGCTTATTCTTGCTCATGACTAGCGATGCACATCGCAAAACAACTTTCTTACAGAGTGACGCTCGGGGAAAAAGTTCTGGGATGAAAAACGTGTGCATACAATTGCACAATATACAAGACCCAATGCAATTGAAGTTTCTACTTTTGGTTAAAGTTCAATTTACAGTGGGGCACGACATTAATTTTTTGGAAAAAAAAAATAATATAAATTTTTGAAGAAAATTAAATGTAGGTATTTGTAACTTGGTTGTTCTTACTTACATGTGACATACTTTATGGCGATAAAGAGCCTCAAACCAACATAGTTAAGGATGGCAGCATGAAAATACGCTCTATGATTTCGACAGTGGTTTTTGGTTGGAATTTCCTGGAAAATAAATTGGAAAAAAAAAATTAACATGAAAATACATATTAAGTATATTTAATAATATATCTTAAAGGAAATAATTTCAAAAGCAATCGCTTACACGTTCTCAAGATATTGAATTTTCAATATCAAATTTTTTACTTGCGACTTATACATAGGTATACTATAAGGCAAATTATGCATTCGTAAAAAAACTCGAAATCGAGAATTTGATCAAAGTTGACATTACGGTGATAGCGAAGACCAAAAAATTTGGTCTCGCAATTCTGTCTGTCTGCCTGTCTTTTCGACTACAGCCTAAACGGCTCTACCGATTTTCTTTAAACTTGGTAGATATTATTTTTATTTTTTCACCCCCACACGTTTTTTTTTTTCTTTTTTTTTCAAGACCAAAAATAACAGTACTTGCCATACGATTTTTTTTCGAAATTATATAAATATTTTTTTTCTCAAAAACTGTCCCACAGATTTAAAAAAAAAAATTCAAAAAATTTCATTTAGTTAAAGCTAAGAAATGGTTGAAAGAAATTTTACAAAAAAACTTTATTTTTGGTACCCCCCATGGAACCATTTTTTTTTGTTTTTGATTTTCTCAAAAACGGTACGACCGATTTTGATAATTTTTTTATCCTAAGGCTCCCCAGCAGTTTGAATACTTTTGAGCATTTAAATTTTCAAAAAAATTTTTTTTGGATTTTTCAAAAGAAATTTTTTTTCGAAACTCAATATTTCAAAAACCCCATGCTCGATTTTTTTAAAACTTTATAAATAAAAGTTTCCTAATACAAGTTACAAGATGTGAGAGAAAAAATTTATTTTACCTAAAAATAACAGTACTCTCCATACAAATGTTAAAAACTGGTTTTCGAAAATCGTATTTTTCTTGAAAAAGGTTCAGGGAATTTTGATACAAATTTTTTCTTTGAATTAATTTTTACGATCTATAATTTAATAAAAAATAAAATGCACGACTGGATCGCACGAACTTGCTCCTATGTAATAGACTAGGAATTTGAAAAACGAATATTATTAGAGAAAACTGTTCATAAGGATAAAATTATTTTTTTAAATTCTTTTTAAGTAGTAAGAGACAAAAACAGAATGCTATGCAAATATGAATTTATGTAAGAACAAAAATTATAAGTCGTTGTAGTGGTTTCTGAAATAAAGCTTTTATATACAAACTTTTTAAAGGATTTTTAAGAAAAAATTTTGGTACGCCAATTTAAAGTTTTTATTATTGTTCGAATAAAAATTAAATTTACAAAAAAAATATTGAGCCGTTTCTGAGATATCGAATTTTCAAAACAAAGACAAAGAAAAATAGATTTTTTTTTTTTTTCAAAAATTCAAAAAATATTTATTTTAAAGTTTTGAAATGCAATGTGTTTTAGACTTTTTAGAAGTTTCTCTATAAAAAATTTCATTAAGAAAAAATGGTTCTACGGTAGGTAAAAGCTGCAATATCTTAATTTCAAATTTTGTTTATTAAATTAAAGATCGTAAAAATTAATTGAAAGAAAAAAATTTTTATCAAAATTCTAGGCGCCGTTTTTGAGAAAAATACATTTTTTGCAAAACCATTTTTTTGAATTTTTTTACATTTGAATGAAATTTTTTTTCCCGCATCTTGTATATTATAGTAAGAAACTTTTTATTATCAAGTTTAAAAAAAATCTAGTGTGGGGTTTTCGAAATATTGAGTTTTAAAAAAAAAAATTTGAAGTTTTTTATAAAAATCCAAAAAAAATTTTTTTGAAAATTTGAATACACAATTCTATTTATATGTTTGGGGAGCCTTAGCAAAAAAAAAATGATCAAAATCGGTGGTACCGTTTTTGAGAAAATCAAAAACAAAAAAAAAAAAGATTCCATGGGGGGTACCCTCAATAACCATTTTTCGGAAATTTTTTTTTTCAACCCTTACCTTTAACTAAATGGATTTTTTTTTGTGTTTTTATTTTTTAAATCTGTCGAACAGTTTTTGAGAAAAAAAAAATATTTATAAAATTTCGAAAAAAATTCGTATGGCAGGTACTGTTATTTTTGATCTTAAAAAAAAAAAACAAGAAAAAACGTGTGGGGGGAAAAATCGAAACCCATATCTACCAAGTTTGAAGAAAATCGGCTGAGCCGTTTAAGCTGTAGTCGAACCGACAGACAGACAGAATTGCCAGACCCACTTTTTTAGTCTTCGCTATCATCGTAATGTCAACTTTGATCAAAATCTCGAGTTCGTTTTTTTTTACGAATGCATAACTTGCCTTATAGTATCTAAGTACCTATAAGTCGCAAGTAAAAATTGAAATCAAGATATTACTGACTGTAGGCACATAGAACGAATTTTGAATTTCTCATTATTTGCATGACGCATTTTGATGAATTTTTTTTATAGAGAAGCTCATAAAAAATTTGAAAAACATTGCGTTTCAAAACTTTGAAAAAAAAATATTTTTTGAATTTTAGAAAAAAAAAATATTTTTTTTTTGAAAACTTCGATACTCAAAAACTGCTCAATATTTTTTTTTTGGAAATTTAATTTTTATTCGAACAATATTAAAAACTTCAAATTGGCGTACCAAATTTTTTTCTTAAAAATGTTTTAAAAAATTGGTAAATAAAGCTTATTTTTTCAGGAAACCAATACAAGACTTATAATTTTTGTTCTTACATAAATTCATATTTGCATAGCATTCTGTGTTTATCTCTTACTACTAAGAGTTTAAAAACTAAATTTTATCCTTTTGAACAGTTTTTTCTAACAACATTCGTTTTCAAAATGCCTAGTCTATTACATAGGAGCAAGGTCGTGGAAGCCAGTCGTGCATTTTTTTTAATCCAAGAATTTTTTTTCGAAATTTTTGTATACCTACAATATTATTTAAAATTTTAATCGAGATCAATAGAGCCGTTAATGAGAAAGTCGAAAATTTTTCGACTGAGCTG
This sequence comes from Philhelius festivus, assembly GCA_963931855.1. Lineage (NCBI taxonomy): Eukaryota > Metazoa > Arthropoda > Insecta > Diptera > Syrphidae > Philhelius > Philhelius festivus. The sequence goes on from OZ007554.1 coordinate 191,856,774, forward strand.
TACACCATGTTTAAAATTGTATTACACTTTTTTATCAAAATCGATAGAACTGTTTTTGAGATAAATATGATGATGTTTCTAGTTTTTCTCTAAGGAATTACGGAAGACCCTCAAGTACTAAGTTTGAAGAAACGAGCGTCATCTGTTTAGGCTGTAGTCTATCACAAGTAAAAATGTCAAATGGAGCGGAGAACGAACAAATTAGATATCATTTAATGTCATTTTTACTTGTCTTTAACTTTGCGCCAGTAAATCGAAAAAAAAACACATCGACATATTTTTTGTCGATCTAAATAAATCTGTATACCACTGTAGCTCCAGGACCAACGCCAACGCTCCATTCTGAATTTTCATGTCCGATTGCAAGGACTATTCTCAATAGAATTAAATTTCTTGTTCTCGTTTTACTTCGACTGCAGTATACGATTTTGTGCTGTGGCTTCGCCTACATCCGCCCCAAAATCACAAACCATATACTGTGACACTGATTGCACCAACTGCAAATCGTTCAAAATTAAATTTTCCCCGAAAAAGGACTAAAAAGTGAGCACTGACTGACAGAACAGGCTACAGGGAAGTGGCGGCAATGGCAAATGGCAGCAGCAACATCAACATCAGAGATTATTCAGTGTGCTAGGTAATTTAATTTGAGTCTTAATAGAAACGTTAATGGAAACAATTAAAAGATTAGATTTGGAAGGTCTTAAATACAGTCTCGTTTATTGTTTCTTTGTTCCATGTTTCGTAAGCTTGTTTTGTGTTAATAACGTTGCAGGGTATTTTTTTTTTTGTTTGTTTTTCTGAGCTTAGCAATGCAACAAAGCAGGTTACAAAATGAAACTTTAAGTTAATTAGGGAGAAAGCGTGTTCATTCGCAGTCAAATTAAACAACCTGAAGGGATTTATCGGGGGTCTATTAATTCTGTGAGTGGTGACGAGATGAAAAAGAGGTCTTCTTTCAGCGAGAAGACCAAACGCATTTTGTTCGTTTAGATTAAATAGAGAACATATAAGAGGATGAGTTTTTTTTTATTACAAAAGGAGTAGAAGCATGTTTGACAAAAAATGTCAGCCATTTTGAAAAAGGTGTTACACGGTGTCAATGAAATTTTAACCGCTTCTATTTGTATTCTAAGATTTTGTGTGCGTCAACAAAATTTGAGATTCAGCTAAATAATCACTGTGCAACAGTGATTTTGAACTTTCCAAGTGAACTTTTTAAGGTGGTAGGTCTTGTTAAGTACACCGCGAACCTGATATTAAAATGTTTGCATGTTCAAAACCCGTTTTTGACTTCGAGCACTCAGCGATTCTGAACTCTTTTCTATGTTTGATCCATTTAAGGGTTATGGTTCTTTTAACGTGGACACCTGTCGTTTCTGACTCAATTCCACGGTGGGCCTACCAACATCGGAGTCAGATTGAGCCCTGACCGTCAGCCGAAGCCAACTCAGTAGCAAGGCTGTGACATGTTGCAGCATGTGCACACCCCTTGCTTAGAGGCGAGGTCTATCTAACACCTCTTGAATCAAGGCAAGGGTGGATCATCTTAAGTTGGACAGGGCAGCCAACAAAGAGCCTTCCTTTTGACTGAATTATGTGAGTTTGGCATTACCGCTTACGTCATCGAGAAATTGATTACTCTAATTTGACATTTTAATTCATTTTTTATTTCATTCGATGGAACTCGCTCACTCGGTCACTGAAGCGGTAATTTGGCCCAGATTTGTTATCTAAGACATGTGACTGTTATAGAGTTTCGGATAGGACTGCAGCTGTCATTGTTTCTACTACTGTGCATGGTATGCAGTCCAATGTAAAAGTTATCCACATATCTACATTATGTCGAATAATGAAAACAGCACATGATGACTTTACGACCAAAGCTATGTGCCCAAATTTCCCTATCTTGTAATTTGATGGAAGAAAATTCAGGAAAGATATCTCATGCCCGATGGCTTACGAAAGCAAACCGAATACTACGTCTTTAAGTCTTTACAGACTAGCCTTCGAAGAATTTGATTCATCTAGATAAGTTCGTTGTAAAAAGTTTTTCAATTGGTGCGAGTAGATTTTGGCGGCCATGATGTTTTGGTGACATCTGTCAAACACAGGCTGGGCCATCTAGTGGTTTCTTTTTAAATCATAGGTTGTTTTGACACTGACAGTTGTTTCCCGCTCGAAATCTTGACAGAAAGTCAGTGCCATACCTCCGCGGAACGAAATTAGTTTCTTTGCGCTTGAACAACTTTGGAAAATATTGAAAACTTATTTCCAAAGTGAGTGCGGTGTATCCCAAACTCCGCGTTTTTGGAAAAGAAGTTTTGGGCTAAATGAAGCACCCATCACGCCTGCTGTACGCAACTGGTATGCTAGTGGACAACACTCATGGTCCCCGTACGGTTCGCACAGATGAGCATAGGGCTGCTGTAGCTGAGTATGAGACTCAATTCACGAACACCAACTCACCATCGATCTCAACATCTCAACATTTCACGTAGCAGCCTAAGGAGAATTCTGCACAAAGATCTCGGATTATTCGCTTACAAGGTCCAATTGACTCAATAATTGAAGGCGCATGATCACCCGCTTCGTAGGTGGGGCTTTAAGGCAGATTGAATTGGACAACAATTTCTGGCGAAAAATCATCTTTTCTGACGAGGCACATTCTCATCTTGACGGCTACGTTAACAAACGAAATTGCCGCATCTGGGGCTCGGAAAACCCGCACGTTATTGTCCAGAAGCCAATGCATCCACAGAGAGTGACAGTTTGGTGCGGATTGTCGAGTAACTGGGAAACACGTTTCGGTCAACGGTGGGCTTCACAGAGCCATGTGAACCGTGTGTTTTTTTAACGGAAATTTAAGACATGGATTTGGACGTCCTCTGGTTCATTTAGGATGGCGAGGCCTAACACACAGTCCATGCCACAAACGATCTTTTGAGCACCAAATTCCCAAATCGTGTTATCAGCCGTCTTTGCAATGTCAGTTGGCTGCCTCGGAACTGCAATTTGACCCCTTTGTGCTTTTTTTTGTGTGTAACTGCGAAGGACCGATGTTATGCCAACAATCTGGAAATGATTCAAGCCCTTAAGACTAATATCACCTAAGCAATCCGTGAGCTGCAGTACGAAACCATCAACAAGGTCGTGGAAATTTGATTCACAGAATGCGCTACTGAGAAGCCAGCCGAGGCAGCCACTTGAACGACGTTGTGTTCCATAATTAATGGGATTGTGTGCTCCTACTAATAAAGCCATAGTACATGAAAAAAACTTAATTTTGTTCATTTTATTGTTTTTTTAAAAAGAAACTTGTAGTTGACCCACCCTTCATGTTGATTATTATTCACTTTCCAATGCCCAACCACCCCGACAAGCTACTCTATTAAGCAATACGTCCAAACGATACAACTTTATTATTCAAATGTCTGTTCGTTAGTGCATATGTTGCGCCCATTTTACGGTATGCGTGGTCGACTCTTCAACATTTGGTAGCTCAACTTTAAAGTAACTCAAGATTGGCCGAGAACATCGCAGCGGTCCGTGGAAGTGTACAGCAGAACCCGAGGAAGTCGATTCCTCGCCGTGCACAAAGTCTCGGCCATTAGCAGAAGTCAACGTGGCAAATTTTGCGTTAGCCTACAACCCCAAAAGATCCAACTGACCAAGGAACTTAAAGTTCATGACCATAGACAACTCAATTTCTTCGCTGGAGCATTTTAAAGAAGACTTAAATTTCGGCCGAAAAATCATCTTTAGCGTCCAGGTGAATTTTTGTATGAATGGCTGCGTTAAAAAGCAGTTTGGAATATGTTGGACGACACCAATTAACACGAGGTTCAATAGATGACCGTTTTGGTCGTTACTTTTTCGAAATTGACGTTTTGAGGCGGTCGCTGTCAATGGCGAGCACTACCGAATGATTATAACCAATTTCTTATGGCCCAAATTGAACCATTGACCTTAATGACATGTTGTTTCACGATTGACATTTTGCATGAACGATTTGAGAATAAGTATATCTCCCCCATAGGTGACATGATTTGGCCACTATAGGTCTTGCGGTTTGACCCCGCTAGACTTTTTCTTGTGGGGATGCATGCCCAAGTGAATAACCCACAATACACCGATGCCCTCAAGTAAATTAACACAGGACATCACTAAAATTCAGCCTGATATATACAGAAGAGTCATTGAAAATTGGACCACTCGGATCCCTGACACTTATAAGGGAATCTTGATGTTTTTTTTTTCAGAACTCAAAGAGGTTATAGAGCAGGTAAGCCAGCGAAACGCATACTTTGCACATCCTGAAAACATTTTGCTATCGATATTAACAGAAGATAAATTATACTTTCAGGAGCTTTAGGCTCGAAGAATTTTAAAGTTTGACACTGAAAAGAAACATGCCGCGAGCTTTTGAAGTGCCGAAAATCTGTTTTTGTGCGTCCTCATATACCGACATGACAGATTAAGAACAAACCCAGTTCTAAGAGATGATTTTAACGATGGAATTTTGAAAATTATAGTTTCACAAGGAGAGGGCAGCTTGACAGTTCCAAGCAGTCGGGGCTATGAATTATGTTTTGGGGGTATTAAACTGCGACCTGGAAAACTATTGTGCCCTACAAAATCAGTCGAACGTTCTGTCAAAATTGTTGATGATGCAATTGGTGATTAGAATTGGTGCGATAGCTACGTGTGATGAAAAGTCCAGAGAGGGCTTAATTCAAATGATTTCCTAGAGAAATTTTTAATAGGTTATCCATTAAGATATCTTTCGAAGAGTTAATATTTACTCCAAGGAAGTTGAACTGCTTCACTACTTGGCCAATTCAGCAATCATTATGAAGAACTCCTCTACTGAACATTAAGAAGGGCCGAAGATATTGATGACGGCGCAGGGGCATAAGTCCCGAAAAAAAATCGAATTCGGGACTTAGGTCCCACCTTACTGAGACATAAGTCCCGAAAAAAATTTCCGGACTTATGCCCCACGTGTATATTTTTTCTAATTTTGCAAAAAAAATTTCGGGAATTATGTCGACTTATGTGGACATAAGTCGTCCCTGCGCCATTGATAAAATCCGCATTCGTCAATAGTTGGACAGCTCTATTAATTATAGAGCCCTCAGTGCGAAGGCCTTCCCAAGGAACATTCTCCTCCAAAACGAGATGGAAGAAATCACTTGAAATTGCATCTCCTTTGCAATACCAAGCGAAACAGCTGAATAAGTTTTCCCAAAATCCCAAGTTCAGCCATCGTTGACGTAAAGAGCTCCTGATGATGAATGTTACCATTTGCATGAACATAGATAGTTAGTTTTTTCCAGGATTTGCCTCAATGTGACAATCCTGTCTAAGGTATCCACATTGGCACTTACTGACTAAAGTGTTGCAGAAGATCTTAAGAAACTCGCTCAGCACGTTGGATAGGATTTAATGCGCGAAGCTAAGAAGGAATATGCCTCAAGAGTTCTTGTAGGACTAAGTATTATTTTCTTCGTGAATGGAAAAAATGATTATAGTGTTGATAACCTGGTTATAGCTTACCCAAACTTGGTTGATGGTTTGAAACAAGAACTTTACCATAACATCTTCTGACCTTGTTGTTTTTAAAATTTCAAATAGTTAAACCCACTTACTTAATGTATGTTCGCTCATTTTAAGAGAGAAGTGTCTTGCCGATTGAATCTTGGCTTTTGAAAATGCTGCTTGAATATAATCTTCTTTACATCTCATTTAGCGACAAGGTTTCATCCAGTCGAAGTCTGAATTTCGACGCAACTAGCAAATGGCTACAGTCGACGTTTACCCCTTGAAATTTAGGCACGTCATAAACGCCAGATACGTGATTTGTATCGATCGGCACATGGTCAATTTGGTAAGTGATTGGACTGTCTGCTAGAGAGCACCAGGTAGCGTTTTACTCATAGATCCATAAATAAAGCTGATGTAAAAAGTATTAATCGGAAGCCGTTAGGAGTTTTCGTTTCGTGGAAGCTGTGTTTACTACCTTATCCGCAACGATGCCCTGCTTTCCGACTTTAGGTTAGGTAAGTTCAGATACTACAAGGCTATATCATCTCCCTGGCATCTCAATGGACTCATTGCGCTCCTTAGGGAGTAGATATGAAAGGTATGTGGAAGAAGAGGGAGTGGACTGAAGGGTGCTTAGGTATTCGATGCTTCCCTGAACCGTCCCGATTTCTAAATAAATCTTAGAACATTCTTTAGTGGTAGGGTAGAAGAAATATTCTCCGAGTGATTCTTTTCTGGATCTAGCTGTGCTGAGGCATTTACAAGGAAAGTGAGATGCGGCCTTCCTCACCTATTCATCTTGACACTTTTTATACAAGTCTGACGAACTAATGTCCATTCTGCTCATGTGGGTTCACATTTTCACATTGTATTGGAGCCCGCTAGGAATCCAATAAAAATAATGGATATTTGAGGCCTGCTTATCGTGAGAAAATATTCTTTTATTTTTTCCACAAATTATTCAGACATAGGTTCCTTGAAAACCAGCAAGTGTTGATTATAGCCCATCTGACATCTGAGGTCTCAAGCAAAATTCTGGTGAATTTCGCTTTTCTCTAGCCCCAATGGTATAAGTCCCAAGGTATCAGCTTGACACGGATAAATAGATGTCCCGGTCTTGGCCAGTGTATCTGCCATTTCGTTCTCGTATATTTCTGATGTCCCGGAACCCAAATGATGGTAACTATAATCGTTGCACTTAGAAGCCTCAGCTCATTACTGCAACGATCTATTAGTTTCGACTTAATAATAATTGAGGTAATGGCTTTAATTGCAACCTGACTGGTCGACTTAAGCATTGAAGTCGTCTACTCCCGACACGTTTCTCCTTTATGGGTTATTCCGACTTTGGTGTGCATCACAGCTAGGCTATGATTTATCGACTTTAACTCTTTAACTTTGTGTCTAAACAGATTTCTCATCGCAGCTGTAAGATATGTAGTAATTTTTCTTTTCATCATACCTGATCATACATACGAGTATATATCACATTGCTTGGATTGCGGTAAATAATATCTTGAAGGGCGCAAAAAGAGTGATTCACCTAGAGCGTGGGGAATTGACAACAGAAGACCTCCCTTCTACAGGCGTAAAAAAGTAAACAAAACTTCAAAAAAAAAAAATTGTGCAACGTCTAAAAGCCCTACGGCTCCTATATGTCTCAAATAAAAAATAAAAAAAACCACGTCGTTTGTTACAATAACCTAACTAAGAATACACAAAACACTCCAAGATACACTTGACGAATGAATTATGTAATAAGTCATTTTTATCGTACCTAGGCAGGATCCACTTTGCAAAAAATGTCTGCCCATTCTCCCTAAGGTACGAGTATATGTGTGTCCATCAAATTCATCCTTACTTAACTTACCGTCCTGAGCCATAAAACACTAAGAGTATCATAATAAAGTCTACAAAAATAAAAAAAATAAAATCCCATCAAATTAAGTATTATCATTATTTTGATTTAACTTCGACCAATTTCTTCAGGAATATTTGAATAATGTGAGATAAAATGCAAACAATATAAAAATTATTACGTTGAAAAACCTAATAAATTGCCTCTTAGAATTGAGTACCCTGAAACAATAAGCAAATTTGTCCTTAATAAACATAAAATACCACTTAAGCTACAATAGATACAAAATTGAGACGTATTGTAGAGGGTATTTTGTAACATAGGGACTTTTCCATATGATTGAATAGAGATTAAAGAAGATAGAAAAATTATTATCTGAGTCGCACAAAGATGCTCTCTACCATTATTAAAGTTAGAAGGCAAAATATAAGACTTTTCGAGCCACCAGAATCAAACAGAGAGGAGGAAGTGTGAGTCAGGAAAGGTATTTCTACTGGACCTTGATGGAATGAATCATATTCTTGACGAAGATCTACGCGAATTGAACGATGAAGAGGTCATTCCGTCAATGTCAACCAACTACCATGTGGTCAAAAGCCTTATCCTCCATCCACCAACCTCCAAAATGAAAACCGGATTCGAAAAACCCCAGACGAGAACATTAAACTCTCCATGTTGATTTGGAAAGGTGCATTAAGTAAATGACAGGCAATTTGACAGATAACGTTTCGACAATATGGCCGCAATCACCTATCAGATTTTGAAAATTCCTATTGGAAAACCTTTTTTACACACAAATTCATAAAAACTAGCGTAATTATCAATACCATCCAACTAATTTACTGGTCCTATGAATACCCTCTATGGTACGAGGCGGGATACGGCCGTTTATACGCACACACTGCTAGTATTCTTCAGGGTTGTTACTAAAACCCAACAATTAAGCGGTTTTGTCAAGCATATCGCTTGAATCAGGTCCTTAAAGTTTGGTCTGCCACAAAAGAAATTTAAAATTCAAATGATGAAGGCTTGAAGTTCCATTAAGGGCTAATTTCGGTAGGGACAATACCTACAATTATTAGGCTTTATAACACAAGGTTATTCCTAATCTAACTTAATGCAGCTCTTAAATCAAGGATTAGATTGAATTGGGCGGATGATTAAGACGGGAGTTTCAGGCAGCATGAACTGAGGTTGAGCTCGGAACTGTTTGGCTAGGACCGCACTTGCGATTTCAATCGCAAGATTTTTTAGTCGCAAAAATAGAACACATGAATTTAAATGAGAATGAACGCACTTGCTACCAAAAAATCATGACGATTTAAAAGTCGCAATTTGTTTCATTTTTCTTGCGATGCGATTGTCGTAAACTTAAATGAAACATATGTACTCCAATGGATATGCCCACACTTGCGATTTAAATTACTAAGACTTAAAAATCGTAGTCGCAAAGAGAAATTGGCATGCACGCACTTGTGATTTTTAATCCACTATTTTTTAGTCGCAAAAAGTAAGACACATGGCCTTAAATGTGAATGCACGCACATGCGACTTAAAAATCGTAGCGATTATAAAAATGTAAGGCTAGGACCGCACTTGCGATTTTTCGTCGAGGCGATTAAAAAGTCGTAGTCGCTACAAATTATTGTCATGCACGCACTTTCGATTTTTTTCCGCGCGATTATTTAATCGCGAAAAATAAAACACACTACTTTTTATGTTAGTGCACGCATTTGCTACAAATAAGTAGCGACAGAAAATTCGCTTGTTAAAATAGAACTTGTTTCATTTTTATAATCGCGTGCATTCAGATTTAAGACCATGTGTCTTACTTTTTGCAACTAAAAAATCGTGGATTAAAAATCGCAAGTGCGTGCGATTTTTAAGTCGTAGTAATTTAAATCGCAAGTGTGGGCATATCCATTGGAGTACATGTGTTTCATTTAAGTTTACGAAAATTGCATCGCAAGAAAAATGAAACAAATTGCGACTTTTAAATCGTCATGATTTGTTGGTAGCAAGTGCGTTCATTCTCATTTAAATTCATGTGTTCTATTTTTGCGACTAAAAAATCGTGCGATTGAAATCGCAAGTGCGGTCCTAGCCTAACAAGTTCTATTTTTTCAAGCGATTTTTCTGTCGCTACTTATTTGTAGCAAATGTGTGCACTCACATAAAAAGTAGTGTGTTTTATTTTTCGCGATTAAATAATCGCGCGGAAAAACATCGAAAGTGCGTGCATGACAATAATTTGTAGCGACTACGACTTTTTAATCGCCTCGACGAAAAATCGCAAGTGCGGTCCTAGCCTTAATGTTGCAATTAGTCCTCCGAAGCATGTGAGCAATAGGTTCGTTGGAGCCATAAAAGGTACGTTGGGAAGGCAGATAGAAGACACAAGGATTTCTTAGATTACGGGAATCCGTGTTGAAAGAGCTGGATTTGTAGAGAGTTGTGCAGTCAACAGATCCTGAAAGTAGTCGATGAATGAAGAGAATGTAGCTTATTGCTTTTCGTTCTTTCAGCATATTTAAGTTAATAAATAGACTTCTGTCTCGATACGGAGGCAGAAGAGGTAGTACCAAAGGATCCAAGATATTCCAAGACAGACCAGGATGGGCGAAAGGTAGGAAAAGACTTTGAAAGCTCTCGATTCTGGATATCTGAATTTGTTGATCTCATACGTAAAAGGCGTTTTAAAAAGGGGGGTGAACAAAGGTTATGTATAAAGATCAGGTCACGTAGGGGTCAGATAATTCTTCAGACTTTCGTTTAACAAAGCCTACTGCAGGGCTTCCTTTAAGAATAATCTTGTCAATATGAGTGAAGAAGTTGAGATCTCTTTCACATAAACTCTTAGGCCGCAAATTCAGTCAGTAGTGGGTATGGGTTGATAATGTTCCAATTTATCTTTACTCAAGAGCAGAAATATGAAATTTGTCTATCTTAACATCGAAAAATCAGTCAATAGCCCAGGCGATGCTCTTTCGTCGTTGGATGGCAGTATTCTCAAGCATCAAAATCAATTGTATTCCTGCAAAAGCATGAGTGGGAAAGATTCCATCCGCGTGGCCGTACTTAATAAGGGTCGTTCTTTATTCGAGTGTGTCCTTATTGGCACATATTTTTGTTTGTTCGAATGTGTCCGCATTGGAGGTTATTTGCATCTCTTCACTATACTTGATTAGTTCTAATAGTCCAGTCAAATTAAATTAATTAATTCGAAATATCTACAAAAAATACTGCGTCGAATTTTTTTTTTTGTTTCTTAAAGAGTACCTATTGGAGAGTGTAAATCCAAAAAGTTCGAACAAAAAACGCCCATGCGTTGTCCGCCATTTTGAAAAAGGCTTTGGAAAGCTTGAACACGATTTTCTCGGCTCCTATCATATATAGAGCTGTATTTTTTTTTAGGTTTGTACGTTAAAATATCTTCTTTGACTTTTTTTGAGAAAAAAATTTGAAACCTCTTTCCAAAAAAAGTTATCGACGAAAATCTATTTATTTATTTATTTATTTCATCAAACAGAGCAATTATCTCTTACAGACTACAATATACAATAAACAATATACATAATAGCAATTTTTGCATACTTAAGTACTAACCACCAATATGTAAAAAAGATAATAATTTTTTCTTAAAGCAATCTCTACTTAAGTACATATTAAAATCAAGGAAGTTACAAACTGAGTTCGCCTGCCTTAAACAACGTGTTATAGGCTCATTGTTACCATAATTAACCCTATGAAAAGGTGGCTGAAAAAGAAACAGAGGACGAAGTTCACGCATAGGTGCATAAAAACATACCAATGCAAGCAAAAAAGGGCAATTAATTTTATAGTTAATGATGTCTCTAACAAACATTATCTCAAAATATGATCTTCTAGTTTCTAAAGATTGGATCCCTAATAACAAACATCTCGACTTATATGAAGGTATATCAATATTCCAACCCAAAGTTCTCATCGACATTCTAGTAAAACGTTTTTGGATCCTTTCAATACGAATAGAATGAACAGCATAGAAAGGGTTCCATACGATACAACAGTATTCCAAAACTGATCGAACAAAGCAGAAATAAAGTGATCTGAGGGTAAAAGGATCCGTAAAATCTTTTGAGTTACGATATATAAAACCAAGCATAGAGCTAGCTTTAGCGACGACATAGTCAATGTGACTGGAGAAAGTCAATTTTATGTCGAAAATTATTCCGAGATCCTTTTTTTCAATAACTCTAGCTAATGGAGTTCCACTTATTTTATATGAAAAAAGGATGGGGTAGGCTTTTCTACAAAATGACATGCTTTGACACTTAGATACATTAAGATTGAGATCATTATCACTACACCAATCAGATAAGCGAGAAAGGTCTTCCTGAAGATTTATGCAATCAAGAATATTCTTTATACAGAGGTATAGTTTAAGGTCATCAGCATACATTAAACACTCACAATAATTGAACAGTTTAGGAATTTCATTCATAAATATTAAAAATAGAAGTGGTCCTAAATGACTTCCTTGGGGTACACCAGAAGTGACTACCAAGGGATCTGAAATATTCTGATTTATTTTAACATGCTGAATTCTACCATAAAGGTATGATTTTAACCATTTTAGAATATTGGAGTGAAATCCTAAGTTTTTTAGTTTGGCTAATAAAATTGCATGATTAACTCGATCAAAAGCTTTCGAAAAATCGGTATAAACAACATCGCATTGATTACCTTGTTCGAGGGTTCTTACAACATAGTTATTAAAGACAGCGAGGTTAGTAGAGGTAGATCTACCATTGATAAATCCATGCTGTAATGGTGAAATAACTTCTTTTAAAAGAAAAACTAATTTGTTGTAAACAATTTTTTCAAAAAGTTTGGGAACTGTAGATAATTTGCAAATTGGACGGTAATTAGTTAGTTAGAAAATCTGTCGAGATTTTGAAGTAAAAAATGGTTTTTAACGTTTATCTCGCCTCATGTTCATTTGATCAAAAAAATACTTAAGTTGTTTTTTATAGATCACTTTATTTCCTACATTTTGGTATATTCAAATTTTATGTGCGACAAAAACTGTAGGAAATATAACCTGTCAAAATGGCCAATATCCTGCGAAAATTAAAAAAAAAAAGAAATCTACTCACGTTTGAAAATTTTCAAATTTGATTATGTTCATTATGAAATTTAAAGAAACAGTTCAAACTCTTTTCCACAACACCACCGAGGTAGAGTTACGGCGCATTTTTTTTAATATGGGGTCTCCAGAAGGTATAATCCAGATCCAACGATGTTGATAGCAACGTTTTGGGAGCCGTCGGAGAAAAAGTTTTTATTGCGTTGTTCAATGGGAAGGAAAATGGGTCACTGGATTCTTTGCGATATAGCGACTTTGTTAAAACATCAAAAAAACTAAGTTTAATCTATCTTCATTACCTCCTAGTGCAACAGTTGCTCGGCAACACACATTCCGTACCTACCATCAAGTACAGACTTGGATCGATGTTCACCATGATCCACTAAAATGGGGTTGGAAAAGAACTCCGAGAGGATTAGAGCCAGTTACAACCACTCAGGATCCAGCTCCACAAAGCATATTGTAAACTATACCCTGCAAATGCAAGGGCCAGTGTGGCCAAGCTTGTGGCTATCGGAAAACTGGTCTGAATTGTTCCTTATTGTTATTATGTTTCTACTGCAGTGGAAAAACATGCGAGAATGTTCCTACCTTGCAAAATTTACTGGAAGATGAAGACGCATGTGAAGACTTTTCCTCACCTGAAAACATTGAAGAAACTACCATTGACGATCTCAGCACAAACAAAGTTAATATGATCATTGATGTCCGCACGCCTAGCCCCAAAAAAAAGGAAATAAGAACGACATGAAAAAACTATGCCACATTGAATATATTGATATAGAAACGAAAACGATTTAATCGTGGATTATACCTCCTGGGGACACCACATTAAAAAAAACGCGCCGTAACTCTACCTCGGTGGTGGTGTGGAAAAAAGTTTGAACTGTTTTTTTTAAATTTCATAATGAACATAATCAAATTTGAAAATTTTCAAACGTGAGTAAATTTTTTTTTTTTAATTTTCACAGGCTATTGGCCATTTTGACAGGTTATATTTCCTACAGTTTTTTTCGCACATAAAATTTAAATATACCAAAATGTAGGAAATAAAGTGATCTATAAAAAACAACTTAAGTATTTTTTTGATCAAATGAACATGAGGCGAGATAAACGTTAAAAACCATTTTTTACTTCCAAATCTCGACAGTTTTTCGTCGATAACTTTTTTTTGGAAAGAGGTTTCAAATTTTTTTCTCAAAAAAAGTCAAAGAAGATATTTTAACGTACAAACCTAAAAAAAAAAAATACAGCTCTATATATGATAGGAGCCGAGAAAATCGAGTTCAAGCTTTCCAGTCTTTTTCAAAATGGCGGACAACGCATGGTCGTTTTTTGTTCGAACTTTTTGGATTTACACTCTCCAATAGGTACTCTTTAAGAAACAAAAAAAAAATTCGACGCAGTATTTTTTGTAGATATAAAATACTAATTTGATTGGACTATAGATCAGGTATGATAGTCCCCATATTACGATTCATTTATGAATTCAGGAAAAATTGTCCTGAACTTTTCGAGGGAGAAGATAACACTCTGAATTACCGAGTTATTAAACCGTGAGATCTGGCTACCCAGATTATTTGCTTCTTTTGAGAAATTCCCTGGTTAATATCGGTTGCCACCACGAGAAGATATCACATAGATACATCCAGCAGAATTATTGACTTATACGAGCCATTACAGTTACAAGTTTCATTCCGATTATATTCTACTAGTCATACGATCACAAAACAAAAGTAGTGGGAGAAAAGAATTGATCCAATATAGACTTTCTCACTAAGAAGGTACTAGAAATGCAGAGGCACAAGTAGGACAAAATGTAAAAAAAAGTAATCACAACAAGAGGCTGTTGAATGTAAACACTTAATTTTCAGTAAATTGGCATCACTGATATGTAAAACTTAAAATGAAATAAAATGGTTTCTAACCACTTCCTTCTCGTGTGCCAAGAAAATAACTCGTGTTTTATTTCAAGCTTATTTCTTATTTTCCAGAACAATCTGCGCAATTTCAACATGTTATGTGCCCTAAAATTTAAGAAATAGTTGTGAGAGGAAGTAAATAAAAAAAAAAAAAACAAAAATATGTCTCTGAGTATTTTACCGTCCATTGAGCGCCTAAAAGGCCGAGAAAATTTTGATACGTGGAAGTTTGCGGTCGAAAATTATCTAATCCTTGATGGATTGTGGGATTCCGTGCTGGGTACGGAGACGAAGGTTGAGAAATTGGCTCAGGCCAAAGCCAAAATTATATTGCTGATTGATTCGTCTCTGTATGTCCATATAAAAGAAGCGACTACACCAAAAGAAGTCTGGACGAAGTTATCCAGTATTTTTGATGACTCGGGACTGACTAGGAGAGTTGGGCTTCTACGAGAATTAACCACTACTCGATTGGAAAATTGTTCGTCCATAGAAGAGTATGTGAACAAGATAATTGGAACAGCAAACAAATTGAACTCCATCAAATTAAAAGTCGACGATGAATGGATAGGTAGTCTGCTTTTGAGTGGCTTGCCTGGAGAATTTCAGCCTATGATAATGGGCATCGAAAGCAGTGGGATCGCAATTACAGCTGACTCGATCAAGGCCAAGTTGTTGCAGGATTTTGATTCATATAGCAAAGGATCAGATTCCAGGGATCAAGCGATGGTGACATTCGGCAGTCGAGGCAAAAGTAAGAAGCAAGGCAGAGGTGTAAAATGTTTTGGCTGCGGTGGTCATGGTCACATCAAGAAAAATTGTCCGAAACCTTCTGAGAGCAAAGGGAAATTTTCTGCTTACGTGTCATATTCGGTTCTACATCAGGACAGTCGAGTTCATTGGTTTGTGGACTCTGGAGCGTCGTCTCATATGACAAGGAATGCTGAACTGTTTGAGAAATATGTAGAGTTCCCGAAGAAAGATTTCGTTGTGTTGGCAGATGGTACAAAGCTGGATGTTCTTGGTAGAGGTGACATTTCTATGCAGGTATGTGGAACAAGTAAGAATGTAAATGAAGTTGTTTTGCATGATGTGTTATATGTACCAAAAATTTGTGTTAACTTGATGTCAATAAGCCAAACTATGCAGAAAGGAAATTATATTCAATTTGACGACAAAGGGTGTTCTATTCTTGATCACAGGCGGAGAGTATTCGCGACTGCAACTTTAAATGACAAGGTGTATAAGTTGAATATTCCATGTACGAATTCTGCTTTCATTTCGGCAAAGAGAGAACTTTGGCATAGGCGTATGGGGCATCCGAGTACAGGTGCGTTGGAGCAGTTGGAATCAGCTGATGTGGGGGTTGAACTCGATAGTAAAGGCGAGGATTCCTGCATTACTTGTTGCGAGGGAAAGCAATGTAAAATCAAATTCAAACCATCAACTAGTTGCACCACAGATATTTTGCAGTTGATTCACTCTGATGTTTGTGGCCCAATGGAAGTGCCATCCATAGGTGGAGCCAGGTACTATGTTTTGTTTCTCGACGATTTTTCCAAAAAAGTATTTGTTTATACTATGAAAGGGAAAAATGAGGTTGCTTCGAAATTTTTTGCTTTTAAAAAACAAGTAGAAAATCAGACAAATAAGAAAATAAAAATATTTCGTTCTGACAACGGCACCGAGTTCGTAAATAAAGAAATGCGAAAATGTTTTGAATCGTCAGGAATAGTGCATCAAACATCTGCACCGTATTGTCCCGAGCAGAATGGTAAATCCGAAAGGATGAACCGAACCATTGTGGAGAAGGCTCGCTGTCTCTTGTTTGATGGTCGTCTGGACAAGAGCTATTGGGGAGAAGCAGTGAATACTGCTGCATACTTGATAAACAGAACGCCAATTAAGAGCTTAGAAAGTCGGTGTCCAGAAGAGGTCTGGTCTGGTGTAAAGCAAGATTTATCTCATTTGCGTGTCGTCGGCTCAGTGGGTATGGTCATGGTTCCAAAACAAAAGCGTCGCAAGTTTGATGTGAAATCCATAAAGTGTATCATGGTTGGTTACGCTGAAAATACTAAAGGGTATAGAATGTATAATCCTGCTAAGAAGACGATGAATATCACCAGAGAGGTAAAGTTTTTAGAAAACTGTCGCTACAATGAGAATTTTGTGGGGGATTTGAAGGTAAATTCTAATTCTGATGCTCGGAGTGAAGAAGTTGTTGGTAATGTGTTGCTGTATAAGAATTCTGTTGCTGATGATGTTGTCGAGGATGTTGTTGGTGATGATAATGTCAAAGATGTTGCTGCTGCTGATGTTATCGAGGATGTTGTTCCTACTGATGAGAGTAGCGAAGACGAAGAAACAATGGTTGAGTCTAATGTTGATGTTGTTGATGGCGATACTGAAGAATCATCATATAGAACATCGACTGAAAGTGAATCTGATCCAGATGAATCTGCATCTTCTGATTTTGTACCATCCGGATTAGTATTCAGTGGTGACGAACCTGAACGACGTTCAACACGAGTCCCAAAACCAACAAAATTTGAGAACTATGTTACGTTTGTAAACTCCGGAACTGAAAATGATGACCCTGAAACATATAATGAGGCGATTTCTGGACCAAATGCCTCATGTTGGAAAAAAGCTGTAGAAGAAGAATTTGATTCGTTGGAACAAAATGAAACGTGGGATGTGGTCGATTTACCAGTTGGCAGAAAAGCTTTAAGCACAAAATGGGTGTTTAAGAGTAAGAGAGATTCGAGCGGTGCAGTTGTTCGACATAAGGCGAGATTGGTCGCAAAAGGATGCGCTCAGCGGAAAGGTGTCGATTTTGATGAGGTTTATTCGCCAGTCATCAGGTATAGCTCACTGCGGTACTTGCTCTCGCTTGCAACAAAACTGAATTTACACATCGAACAACTTGATGCAATAACAGCATTTTTGCAGGGTGAGTTATTACAAGATATTTTCATTGTTCCACCGAAAGGTCTTAATATTAATAGTAAGAAAGTACTAAAATTAAAAAAATCAATTTATGGGTTGAAACAATCGTCAAGAACGTGGAATCAAAAACTTAGTCAGGCATTAAGAAAATTTAACCTGAGTCAATCGAAATATGATCCATGCATTTATTTCAATAACGAGAAATCAAATCAGTTTTTGGTAATAGCTGTCTACGTAGATGATTTGTTGATTTTTTCGAAAGACCCAGAGATTTCTAATAATTTAAAACGTTATTTGAAAGCACAATTCCAAATGAAAGAGTTGGGAAAAATAAATTCATTTTTGGGAATGAATATACAATATGACAAAGAATCCGGTGAATTGAACATCAGCCAAGAACAGTATATCCTACAGATGTTAAATCGATTTGGCATGGAGACATGCAATCCTGTATTGACTCCGATGGATGTTAATGTCAAATTGTCCAAAAATAATTGTCCCAGTTCTGAAGCCGAAATAGCTGAAATGGAAAAGGTACCCTACCAGGAGCTGATTGGCAGCTTACTCTTTGCGGCTCAAATAAGTCGACCGGACATTTGCTATGCAGTGAACTTCCTAAGTCGTTTCAATAACAATCCGGGTAAACAACACTGGTTAGCAGCGAAAAGGATTCTAAGATATCTGAAAGGCACTTCAAATGCAAAGCTGAGTTATTCAAGAAACGGAAATGCTGAAGTTATCGGATATTGCGATGCTGATTATGCTAACGATTTGGATGAGCGAAAATCCATAAGTGGATATGTTTTTGTATCTCAGGGCGGTGCTGTCTCATGGGGATCAAAGAAACAAGCTACAGTTGCCTTATCCACAGCAGAGGCAGAATACATTTCAATTGGGACCGCTGTTCAAGAAGCTATATGGCTGCAGGGTTTGCAGAATGAACTTCTACAGAATCAGTCAACCACGAAGCTATTTTCTGATAGTCAGAGTGCCATCCATCTGGCTTCTAATGAAAGCTACCGACCACGCACGAAACACATAGATATTCGCCACCACTTTATTCGTGATGTCATCGCCGAAGGTAAAATTAGTTTGACCCACATTGCCTCAGACCAGATGCCAGCAGATATTATGACTAAGGTGCTACCTTCTC
Source organism: Philhelius festivus (assembly GCA_963931855.1). Classification (NCBI taxonomy): domain Eukaryota; kingdom Metazoa; phylum Arthropoda; class Insecta; order Diptera; family Syrphidae; genus Philhelius; species Philhelius festivus. The sequence continues at coordinate 191,875,331 of OZ007554.1, forward strand.
CAAGAGTTAATAAATTAATAAAAGCATTAGGCTTACAATGAAAATTAGTCTTTAGTGGTGATGTTGAATGTAAACACTTAATTTTCAGTAAATTGGCATCACTGATATGTAAAACTTAAAATGAAATAAAATGGTTTCTAACCACTTCCTTCTCGTGTGCCAAGAAAATAACTCGTGTTTTATTTCAAGCTTATTTCTTATTTTCCAGAACAATCTGCGCAATTTCAATAGAGGCTGTCCTCAGGGTTGTGTACTATCAGCTTGTTGTGGAGTCTTTTAGTGGAAGAATTGTTAGAAAATCTTACTTCCCAAGGTATTTGCTGCATTGGCTTTGCCTACCTATCCAGTTGGGTGGTGAAGTAAATGAAACGCAGAGGGAGGTAAAATATCTAGCAAACTTCTCTGGATCAAACACTTCAATGATATAGTCGGGAAGCCACAAAAGCCCTAATGATTTGCAGGCAAGTCACGGGGATGCAAACCGAACATCCTCAGGTGGATTTACACTATGATGGTAAGACCTATCATTACCTATGATGCGGTTGCATGGCACGAGAAAACCGATTTAACAACAACTAGGAAAACCCCGGAAAAAGTCCAAACGCTCGCATGTATCTGTATTACGGGAGCAATGAGAACCTGCCCTACCGCAGCTATTGAGGTTGTCCTCCATCTATCTCCTCTACACGAGGTCATTAGAAAAGGAAGGAACTGGGACAGGCAAAATTATTGGTCTCAGAGAAAGGGACCTAATTGACAGGTCCACAATAATAAACCTTATTGACATCCCAAGAGATGGAATGATCAAAAAACATAATTTCGAGAAAAACTTTCTTACACAGCTCAGTAACAAGGAAGACTGAGTAGGAGAGGATACAAACTACACACTCGAAACAAATACCATCAAATGGTAGACTGATGGATCGAGAACAAGCAAAGTGACTGGTGCAGGAATCTTTGGGCCAAAACCCGATGGGGCAATCCACCAGCATTTTCCAAGCGGAGGTAAACGCCATAGGGAAATGCGTGGACCGAAATCTCGAAAAGAACTATCGTAACAGGAACATTTCCATCATGTCAGATTGTCAAGCGGCACTAAGGGTACTAAACTCATACACCATAAGCTCTAAATTAGTGTGAAGGTGTATAAGCAGGCTACATGAACTTGGCAACCAGAACAAGGTCACACTTTACTGGGTACCTGGTCACGTGGGCGTTCATAGAAAGGAAAAGGCAGATTCCCTAGCAAAAATAGACGCACATCAACTCCCTTAACAGGGCCCTATTGCGGAATAGGAGAAAATGTCATCAAAAACAAAATTAAACAAGAAGAGGAGGCAAACAGATCCAAGGATCGGAAAGAACTTCCTAAACTGAGTCAGGCGAAACTACTACTAGGCATTACCACCATACTGGGGAAGTGTTGTCCACTCATGCACCTGGGACAATACCAGGTAGAAGAGATAAACCTATCCTCTCTGTAAGTGCCCCAAATAATAAAATTGCTAAAAGCAACAGGTTTGGAGGAGGAACTATAGGATGAGCAAACTTATCAGTTTTTTTCAGCAGGGGCACAATAGATCTCGAGGTCGCAGTGCAATAACTTCCCAATACAAATTCAATCAAACTCACTAGGAGCGAAGACCCTAACGATGAAAAACAAAACACTAGGTGATTTTATAAAAAAGCAAATATTCTAAGGCCGGATCCCAAGCACGGCTCTTTCCTAGCAGTTTTCAGTCGCTCCTAGATGGGCAACTTTTGGAGTAAACTCAATAACTGGGCTACTACTGGAAATGAATAAATAGTTCAAGCACACTGTATAGAAGTGGTAGTCTTAACTTCAAAACAGCTCAAGAACAAGAAGCCAACAGATCTATTCAAATTCGAAAGTGATGTTTTAACAGAATGTATGCATCAAAACATCAACCGATCAGTTTTTCACACTGAGGCAAATCCCGCTAAATTCCAACGAATTTCAAGTCGAGACCCACGATCTTTTCATCGAACTCAATCATCAACAAAATCTCTCAATGGCCGAAGTCCTGATTCCGTGCAAAATGAGCCACATGACATTGGAAAGCACACTGTGCATTGTGGCCCAGCAGATTGATCTTGGACAAGTTTTTTATACTGATGAAAATATTGGAAAATTCCAACGAATTTCAAGTCGGGCCTTACGATCTTTTCATTGACTTCTGATCCCCATATGATGGCATTCATCTCCAATAACTCTCGATTTCCAACCTCGCGTTCTCGGGAAAAGAGACCTACATGATATTGTTAAATACACCGTGCATACACTAGGGAATGATTCATCCAGGCGTTAACACCGAGGGCACTTTCTTCAATAAACCTGTCCTGCTATGCGGACGATATCAACATCATCAACAAACTTCCTCAAGGCTATTGAAGAACAGGCTGATGCCAGCAACACACAATGAAAAATCATCGATTAGGACAAAATAATATTATTCACAACAGCCACTTCGAAAGTCGTAAAGGAGTAATCTCTCTCGGAGGAAATTTTATCTCCATGAACTCCATTTAGGGAGGATGCAATGGCTAGGAAATCACAGCTATTTCAGATTGAAGACGAAAAAAGTCGGTTAAAACGGCTCACGCGTAGTAGGAAATCAATGTTTTGTAAAGCCTTATAACTGTAAGCTTGAACAAAGGCAAAAAAGGAGCATTGATACTGGGCTGTTTCGGAAGACAAAGTATTTGGTCCTGTGTGCAAGGCGTGCACACAAGGAAGGAGAATATACAACCTCGAACCAATGGCATGGAGCAAGAAGTGGATGAAGTTCAAATTCACTCCTAGCAAAGATAATCTTCGAATCCCAACCGGCGGATTCCAGGCGAAACATCGAAGACGGAACCTCTGGCTTAGAGACTTTAGCAGCACGGATGCCAGAGCGATTAATTAATATGACTAGGAACATCATACCTAGGATCGAGGTGAACCGAAGGTTTTCGTGGTTTAGCCTGGGACCTTTCAAAGCTCGAAAAACCGTCAGAGAAGAGATTGGATGCGTTTTCGTGAAAAAGTGATTGAATGACATTTGGAAATATTAAGCCCTAAGCAATTTTTCACCCACCAGACAGAGAAACTCCAGAGATCAAGTTAAAGAAGAGTAGAATCATATGTCAATGAAATGGTCCTTAAAAACTTGGTATCGTTGCAGAGTGAGATATGGGAATATTTGATGACTATTTCAATATCATTGATAGCAAGAAAAAAAAAAGAAGAGGTCCTAAATGCCTCCTTTGCGGGACTCCAGAGGTAGCTAAGAAATCTTAAAAAGAGATAGATCTCAATCAAGTGACGAATTAAGGTAATTGGAAATTCATCTTTAGAACATAGCTTCAACCTCAAGGGTGCATAGTTTAAATAGAATATGTGTTTATGTGAAATCTTATCAAAGGCCTGATTTCAAAGCATTTGAGACAACTTCGACTTTCCTTTCCGCTCTCCAAGGCTGCGAGCCTTAGTGATACGAATTCAACAAGGTTAATCGTTGTAGGCTTAATTTTGACAAAGCCGTGTTGTCTAGGGTAAATGAAACACTTACAATGAAAACTTCAAAATGCTTTCAAAGACTTTGGGAATATTTTGAAGTTTAGAAATAGAACTATAGTCTCTAATTTCACACTTTGGGCACTTTTTATGTACTTAAAGAGGTCTTCCATAACTAAGGCGATTCCCCTTGTGATAGGGATTAACCGAGGATTTTCGCGAGGGGAAGAGAGTGTGGTCTTCTATTTTTTGAGAAATAAGGCGGGGGTACCATCTGGACCGGAAATATACTCATCTTTGAGATGATTCAACTTATTTTCGATGAGAAATATGTCAGTGGTACGAGGTAGAAATGGGACGAAAGAGAAGTTTGGTAAATAATTGAAATAATTACAATCAGGTATAAAGGATGCGCCGGTAAAAGATTGTTTACAAAAAAAAAATAGCAAAAAACTTGGAGATTGCTTGTGGTTTGTTTGAAGTTTTGTTATTGATAGAGAACGAGGGAGATTAACCATGGGATTTCGTTTAAAATTGTAAAACTGGAATAAAAATTGAGGTAAGATTGCTTTTGGTTTGGATTAAATAGCTTTGATAGAGCAAGTTGTAAAGTGAAAATAAATACCAAGAAATTTACAGTAGTCAGTTGGAGGTCGAGAGCGAAGGAATATTTTCCAAAACTTATTCGTCTTGTTTCGCAATAATTGTAGTCTGTGATTATATGAAGGTGGGGAAGAAGATGAAGTTTTACGTCGACAAAAGGGTTTATAAAGAGAAATTTAATTAAATATTTCTTTATAAAATACGTCCATTGCATCATTTATAGTTGGGTTGTCAAAAAGAAAATCCGGCGACATAATCATTAATTTGAGAAAAATTTGCTTTATGAGAAGATAGATCTGTAGGGGAGAATTTATTAATTTAGCCCTTGCTTAGTATTAAAATCCCTTCCGCTGGAACTATATTTTTTTTTAATTTCTTTAAAGTTGTGGCGGTCGTAGCTTAATGTCAAGTTGGATTTACCAAAAATTTGAGGGAGGCAGCGGTTTTAGATCCAAACCATAGTTGGAATACTAAATAAGACCCAAAATGGAACTTAAATCCTGCATCTTTAAAATTCTTAATTTCTTTTGTGACGGAACCAACTTGACAGATCTCCCATCTATATTCATCGTGACTCTGTTTTATAGAACCTAGTTGGAATAATAATGTTTGAACTCTGGCTCTTGTGTTTTTGTGTAAAACGAGGCAAGTTCTTAGACACTTCCACTCAAATAACCCAATCTTTTTCACTTCAGATTGGGTAACTTTGAACACCACCAGGCACCGGATGAAGGCCATGTACTAAAGCACTCATAGCCCTTGTCAGAGCATCGTCTATATATCTGTTGAAATACAAACAGTGGTGCATCTTTGCTACACAATGGCAGTCCATCTGGCTCTACGATCACTAATTTTTGTCAGCTCTATCTGGTATCCCTTGAGGCTCAACGCAACAGAATTGTTTCTGATTTCTGAAAGTTTATTTTTAACCGTCCGTCAGTCATCGCAATATCGTTGAATCTTGTCGAAGCCACAAAGCGAACAGATTCTGATGACCTGGACTTTTGGAGCTGTTCTGTACGCTATAAGATAGTTGGTGTAAGCATTTGACTGACTTAAACTACCTTTCATATCACTGATGTAAATCTGCGAGCTGCTGTTCGTTGCCAAAGATAATTTTTGTATGCATTGCTTCCGTTGAGCATATCATAAATCATATAAAATAGTGCTTTATTCATGACGAGCCTGGTTCGGTCTGGCCTTAGATGGAAACCCTCTAACCATACAGTGTCGAAAGCCTTCTCTAAATCAACTAAAAAGGAGCCATTAAACTGTTTTTTAGATGTGCTGCATCCGATATTAGAGACCGCAGAATGATGATGAATCCTCCAAGAGTATCTCTTGTTATAAAAAGTACTACTCATTTTAGCCAATGGGATTTTGTAGAAAATTGTAGGTTCCTCCATTCCTACTTAGACGCACACAGTTATAGTTGATAGTTGTAAATCACTAGGTTTAGGCTCTCTACGAGCCGTAATGGCCTCCTATTTATTTATTTTTAAGATTTAGATGGATAAGTTTGTCTTTTTAGCTCTTGAGATATTGATTAGTATGTATTTTTTAACGAGCTTGTTGCTGCATTGTGAATTTCAGCTTCATTAATTTTTGAAAATTTCCACAAATAAAGGAAAAGTTACATTTATAACGAGTGATTTTTTAAGAGCTATCAGAAATTAAGAAAAAAAAAAATACAAAATTCAGAAAAATGCATGAAATCTTTATTTGAGTCGATAGTACGGTCGATATAATTTAATGTTTGAAGATTATTTCATGTAAATGTTGGCCGCTGCTGCGCCTCAAATGGTCCATCCGCCTAGTCCAATTTTGGGATACTCTTTCTAACATTTTGGCCGGTATCTCACGAATAAATGCTTCAATGTTGGCTTCCAATGTGTCAATCAAAGAGGGTTTGTCGCTATAGACATGAGCCTTAACATAGCCCCACAAAAAATATTCTAGAGGCGTTAAATCGCACGATCTAGGCGGCCAATTGACCGGCCGGCCCCAAACGAGAAATAAGCTGTTCACCGAACTCGACTCTCAATTGGTCCATTGTTACGCGTGCTGTTTGGCATGTGCCACCGTCTTGTTGAAACCATGTCATACAAGTCAAGCTCTTCCATTTTGAGCAAAAAAAAAAGGTTGTTATTACCGCACGGCAACGCTCACCATTCACAGTAACGTTGCGATTCGCATCATCTTTGAAGAGATACGGCCCAATGATTCCGCCATTTGTAGCTCTTGCTATGCTTCTGGCTGCTCTTCACTTCAAATACGGCAGTTTTGCTTGTTCACGTGTCCATTCAACCAGAAATGAGCTTCGTCGCTGAACACACTTTTTGGATAAAAAAGTGGATCTTTGGCTTCGGCCAACTTTTCAAGAGCCCATTCACCAAAAATTCGGCCTTGTGGTAGGTTGCTCGGCTTCAATTCTTGCACTAGCTGTATTTTGAAAGGCTTCACACCTAAATCCTTCCACAAAATTTTCCACGTAGTAGAGTAACAGAGGCCTATTTGCTGCGAACGGGCGTCGAACCGATAATTCCCGGTCATCACGAACACTGGCCGATACAGCTGCGATATTTTTCTCAGTTCGCACTCTGCGTAAGCATGTTGGTGGTTTAATGTCCAACAATGTAAATTTGGTGCGAAATTTAGTCACAACAGCCCGGAAAGCCACCTCAGTAAATCGATTAAACTGACCATAAAATGGAAGAAGCGCGCGATGAACTTTCTTAACAGAACAAGCGTTATTCATTTGCAAGACGATTCATGGTTAAATTATAGACCAAACTGAAGATGTTTGACAGTGACACAAAACATGAAACGTGCGTAAGCTGTCAAAACCAGTGTTGCCAAAAAGAAAAAAAACCAACAAAATCACCCATTATTTTTCATGAAATCGAGCCGTCAAAAAATTCTACCAATAATTGAAACGACTATTGCAAACAAAGGTCTTCTTTCGAAGTTGGTTCACTGCCATGGTTTAACCGAAATGCAACTTCAATTGCCATATTGGTGCTGGTGGGAACACTTATTACATATTACCTGTTCTAGTGGAATATGTTCAAATGGTTGCGAATCAGATTTTGAAATTCAACATCATAAGTGACGTCAAAACCCTTCACCAAATCGAAATTCAAGTTTTATCATTTAGTTCAAAACACCACCGTTGGCATATCTACGAACTTGAGCAGTGAAAGTGTAATCCCTTAAGAAAAATAGCCAAGTGCATTCCTCCTTTGAAACAATTCAGCCCTAATATACGTACTTCTAAATATGCTCATCATTTTACCCTTAAGACCAATTTCGGACTGATTCAACTCCAACCCAAACATAATCGGACTGCGGCTGTCCAATATCGACGCTACAGATTAAGAATTTAAGCTGCCTAAGGTGAATAGACGGTATTCGGTATTTCTTTTTAAGAATATAATTTTGTGCACCGTTGTACTGTCTTTTCATATACCTAACTTCCACTGTCAAAGGGCTTTCAAGGCGCAAAGGGTCTTCCAAAGAATATCGTCCGAGGTGTAGTTGGATAAAAAAGAAAACCCAAAATATTGAACATTAAATTTGAATGAAAACTCCATTTTGTTTGATAGACTGGTGGAAAATGGCTCTTTATCATTCCTTTAGAATGCTTTGGCCCCTACTACCTATTTCTAGGTAGAAAAAGAAAGGAAATGCAAAAATAAATAAATATTCTACTTTTTTACTTAATACTTGTGAATTTCCAGGCCCTTATAAAACGCGCGCCCGAGGACTTCTTCCTCTCTCACCCCACTCGATGTCGCTGGCAGCAAGATGACAATTCTGGACATGCTGCAGGTTCTGGGCATTAGACAGGGGTGGCATTGAGGCAAAATTGTAAGAAAAAATTAAAAAAAAAAGTTTGTAAAACTGTTATTGTAGGGAGTTCATTCACTAATTGATTATTCTTTGTTTCATCATAAGTGCATTTGAAATACACGTTAATTGAAATTAATTGAATCTTTCATATCAAAACATTCAAATTTGATGCTAAACTACTTGCACCTAGATGAGCTTTTTCAAAACCAATACTTGCCCTCCTACTGAGTTTGGAAAAACAAAATCGAAAAGATCAAACGCAATAGCCCAATGCAAAATAAATCATAATAAGGGTACAAAATACGCACTCCCAAGGAGGTCCTCCATTCGTCTACCTGCCCGCCATTTCTCTTCCTACAAGTAGTTTAAATGGTAAGGAAAAACGACCTATAATCCAAACAGAAGGCAAACAAATTTGATTTAATGCTAAGGACTCTCGGCGGATATGATGACGCGGACGATTGGACGTTAATAAAATTTCAAAGCTCATAGATACTCGTATATATATCTAAAAATAAAAAAACACACAACACATGCATAGCGGCACATTAAATACAACTAATCCACCATGCTAGGCGAAAATGATGGCAATAACGAGCAGATGGAAAGACAATTGAGAAGGACACACAGCTTATCACAACCCAGACAAGGCTCTTCACGTCTTCACCAACAGCACTCAAGCAGCAGCCGGATAGCTCTAGGAAGAGGAAGTCGGTGCCGTATTAGAAGAAAGCGAAGTGCTTTGCGGCATTAACCTGCAAAATACCTTTTTCTGATGAACAAAAAGTGAAATTACGTTTGGTCCAAGTATTTCAATCAATTTACAATTTACCCCAAGTCAAAAGCATCAACATAATCTGTGGGGGGCAGCCAACCTAGAATCGACCGATCCACATAGAATGTGCGGCAAGTCAGGGATACCTGGCTGTGGAATAATTCCGATGTCTCCAAAATAAAAAAAAAAAATAAAAAAACCCAAGGGTTTTTTTTTTTGTTATCCACATCTTCTTACTGGGGTATTGTAAGGAAGGCATGGTTGCCACCTTGATGGTAGCTTATTTTCCGCTTTTTTATTTTTGTTGATTTAAGAAGTTTTTATGGTTTTCGTAACTTTTTTAGGCAAGAGCCCCAACAAACTACGAACTAGATTTCATTTCATGCAAATGCTGCTTTGCTGTGTCTGAGTGACCGGATTGCCCTGGCACTACACATGTCAGCAAACCTTTCTGAATACACTCATTTTGTTACTGTTTTTGATTACAATTTAGGGCCGACAGGTTCGATAAAATTATATTTTTTTAAAGGTTCGTCATAAGAAATAAAATACTTAACTGGGACGTACCAACTTGTTTTTATGTGTAAGGGACTTAGGTTTTTAAAAATGGATGTTATTAGAGAAAAATGTTGAAGCTGAAAAGAGAAGTCTTGCGAGGTTTACACAAGCATGGTCAATATGAATGCACGGAAGGTGGAAGTCTTAGCAAGGAAAGATTTTTGGATACCAAGTTTGTCGTCAAAAAACAAACAAGTGATTGCAAGCTGTATACCATGCATACTTAGTGCTAGAAAAAGTGGAAAGCCGGAGGGTTTTCTCCAATCGAAAAATTTTATACCCCCCTTAATACGTGTCATCTTGATCATTATCGTCCTATGAATTCGGTAGCGAAGAGTTACAAGCATTTGTTGGTCATCGTCAATGCTTTTTCTAAACTAACTTTTATTTTTAATGTATTGTATACGGGTGCTGACGAAGTTTTGAAGACCCTTTTGGGCAGGACGAAACTTTCGCTGATCTAGTCGTTTCTAAGAGTCATGACCGAGAGAGGATCAAATTTGCACACACTCAAGGGCTTATAAGCTACCCATTTAATGTACCCAAAAAACGTAGTGCGAGAGCTTAGTTAGGGTGGAGAGGATTTAATAGAAGATTTCAATGCACATTGGTCTTGAAAGCTTGTGTATCACAGTTCGGGGGGAATGTACGGAGTACTGCGAGGAAAGAAACTTAACTCATTCACTGATGACTACGGGTGTTCCTCGCAAAAATGGGCAAGTGGAGAGGATCAACAAAACTCTGGCTGAAATTTTGACGAAAATGTCGGTCGATTTCCCCGAGAAGTGGCTCAAGAAGTACCAAGACTTCAAGGCATTATAAACTCAATGACTATGTTGAATCTAAGCAAATTTTCGAGGAATTCGAAGGTGAAATGAAGAATCTACGAAACCAAGCCAAGCCAACGAACAAATTGCGAAGAAGAAAACCGAACAATTTAAAACCGTAAGAGAAAAGCTGCTATAAGGTATAAAATAGGCGACTGGTTGCAATCAAGAAAACTCAATTTGCACCGGGAACCAAGCTATACCCATAGTACTTAGGCCCCTGTGAAGATGTGAAAGTCAAAAGAAACGACCGAAAAGTGGGAACTCACAAGGGACTAAATTTAGCTTCGGCATTAGCCGATTTTATGAAAACCCTGTTGCAATGAAATTGGTAGTGAATAATGAAGGTGGTGGTGAATGCAATAAGATTGAAAGTGAAGAAGAAGATGGTGCTGCTAATGATAATTGAGAATGCCTAGTGATGTATTTAAGAGAAGATGGGCAGGCGATAAGCCGTATGGCCAATTGTAGGATGACTACCTTTATTTAACATTATAAATTAAATGTCCCAAAATTTCCAAACTATGAATAACTTTCATTTTCACTGTAAGAATATATTTCACAAACTTTATGTACAAAACTAGAGTTAATTATTCGGTGCTAGCTAGCTCTTCTGGCAAGTGCTTTAATATGTTTATCCACTTGACCAGTGTACTACGTTCTCTTAATCTTCGTTAACGCTTATAGCACCATGTTCAATGAGCCCAAGAGAACAGCAGAAGGACAATTGTACATCATCAGCGTACATATGCAATGAACAATTCCTAATTTTAGATGGAAGTTTATTAACGTACATCGAAAAAAATAAGGGCCGAAGAATGGAACCTTGAAGTACGCCAGTAAAATTAGGTAGAAAGTCAGATAACTTGTCACAAACTTGAACTGCTTGTTTTCTATTAGGTAGGAAAAAAGTGATGATTGACTACATCGAATGCCTTTGAAGAGTCAAGCATTGCTAGAAAGGGTACTTCATTCCTATTCAACGCCCTCCTTATCCGGATTGCATTCTATTGAGCGTATTATTTGAAGTAAGATAAGCACTGATTTGCTTTTGAAGAATTCTTTTAAAAATTTTGGATAAAAATGGCAAAATTAAAATTGGTCTAAATTCAACACCTGTTGAGTTTTTCGGGATAGGTACACATTTAACCAATTTCCATTGATTGGGGAACTCTCCCGACATAAAAATTGTGTTGAAAATGAATGTTATATGAGGTAGAATAATTGATAAAATCATTTTTAACTAAACTTCATCCAGCCCAACAGAATTACACCATATGGAAAGAACACTTTCAACAATATCAATATCTAAGACTAGTTCTTTGGTATTTTGAGCCAAGAAAGATAACCATATGATTTCAAATAGCAAATATGAATTTATACAAAAAATCTCTACGGAGATTTCTTGAAAAAAAATTAGTTTTTATATAAAATATTTTTAAAACATTAAAAAAACTGTGGTACGCCAATTTTAAAATTTTATAATTGTACACTTGAAAATTAAATTTAAAAAAAAACAATATTGAACACTTCTTGAGGAATAAAATTTTCATTTAAACTTTTTTTTAATTTTTGATATGGAATGTTCTTAAGAGTTTTTAGAAGCTTCTTTATAAAATTTTTTATTAGAATCCGTCATTCCGATGATTACAGCCTGGCTCTACATTTCACTTTCACTCGAAACGGAATTGAAATCGATACGAATTAAAATTTGGTGTTCTACAATTCACTTTTACCGATATCGATTTTATTTTTTCCGAAGTGAAATTCATTCAAATTCCCGTGTACCAGATTTTGATTTTCTCTAATTTAAATTCGATCAGATCTAGTTGTGTGAATTTATTAATTATTGTGAAATATTTAGAAAGAAAATATATGCAAAAAATTAAAAATATTCTTTTATATTATAGAATAGCGTTGAAACTTGATTTTCGTCCCATGGATTCGATGTGATTCTAGGTATATTAAATTTTTCCAAAAAATCAAGTTTAGATTTAGTTGAATTCAACTTGGACAAATTTTATTCTCTAAATCAAAATTTTTGACACAGTACTTCGACCAAGACCGATATTAATTTTTTTTTTTCAACTGATTTCGGAAAGGCACTTTTATCAAATCGATATCAATTCTTAATGGGTTTGAATGATCTCCCAACATTTTTCCTTCTGCATATTCACGCTTCGTACGTTGTAATGCCGCTGCAACCCATCAAGCCCTCATTACAATATATTAATGAGTTACACACAACATTTTAATTAAAGATGCCGCGAATATTCGGCATTCGGCCTATTCGGCCAATTTTTTTGATATTCGGTATTCGGCCGAATAGTTCACAACATTCGGCCGAATACCGAATATTAAATGGAGAATAAAAAAAGATTTATTATATTACAAAAAATGTTGTATTTTTATTAAAAAAATTTATTTTAGTATTTAAAATCTAGAAATGGTAAGTTGTAGTGAATAAAAACAGCTTTATCAGCAGTTTTATGTAACGTCTATATTCGAAATCAATTACAGCTTCTGCAAATAACCTCACACTAATACACTAGTACCAGGAGACGAGAGGTAGATTTCAGCAAATGTTGTCAAACTGGAAAACAGTTTTGTGTTTGCTGACCACCACTTGTAAGGGTCTGCCATCCGATCTTGGCGAAAAATTCTTTTAAAAAAATCTATTTTGTTTTCAATGGCAGTTTTTTCAACATCTTTATCACTTCCTCAAAACATTCCCAGAAACTGTTGTGCCTCGTCAAAAGTCACGTAGGAGATAGATACACAAAACACAACATATCGTTTCGTTGGCCGAATGTTCGGCTGCCGAATATTCGGTATTCGTCCGAGTCACTATTAGCGGCATCTCTAATTTTAATATCAGTCAAAAAACTTCAAAAGCAAAATAGTATTGTATTTGACAACTGAGAAGTGACAGATGACAGCTGACATCATACTCGTAACATGGCTTCCTTTTCTGGACTGGGATGGTTGCTTAAGGTTTTCCGGATGCGTTTTTTGATGATATCTCGAAACTGGAATCTCCGATTTTATACTGTCTAATGTAGCACTGATAAGTGACAGATGAGAACTATTTCTAATTTCACTTAAAGTGATTTCGAAATTATGAAAGAAAGTGAAATGTAGAATACTGAAAATAAAGATCTGACTACATATGCCTCACATTTAAATTCCAAACGTTTACCCTTCGCTCGTCCCAATCAGGAACATAGTCTTTAACAACTATTCTGTTTTACAGCCTGTTACTACATCTATTTTAACCCTCTATTATCAGAATGTTAGAGGCCTTCGAACCAAAACTTCTAACGTTTATCTTAACTCCCAAAATCTCCCTTATGATATCTTTGCCCTAACGGAAACCAACCTTTGCTCAGATTTCACAGATAGTGAACTTTTTACTTCTGATTTTACTGTCTTTCGTGCGGATGGTCAAATTAACGATCTTATCCCCAATGGACGCGGTGTTCTTATTGCTGTGCACAATCGTCTCAATGCATCTCTAATCGAAATATCTAAATCACCACTTTTCGAGTTCGTCTGCATTAAATTAACTATCTCTAAACGGTTTCTCTATCTTCTCTGTCGTTACATTCTTGTCTATCAACAATTTACTGAATCTGTTAGCTCCTTGATCGAGAGATCTACCTCCAATGATGAATTTATCATACTCGGTGACTTTAACTTACCGGATTTGAAATGGTCATTATCCGACGATGAAACTTGTTTTATTCCCTCTAATCCATCCTCTGAAAAAGAAATAATTTTTACAGATAGATTACTTGAATCTGGTCTGTTCCAAATAAGTGGTATCCACAATAAGTTAGGAAGACAACTTGACCTCGCCTTCTCCTCAGATCCCTTTAATTCTTCCGTCTCCGAAAGTTCTCATCTTCTCTCTGTCCTTGATCAACATCATCCTCCTCTTTCTTTCTTCTTCTGTCTCGATGATAATATTCCAACTATTGAGTCTGAAAACTCTTTTACATTCAACTTTCGTAAAGCCGATTTTCATCAACTTATTATCCATCTCAACAGCATTGATTTTCACCACTTTATTTACCCTTCTACTCCTATCGACATAGCCCTTTCCTTTTTTTACACCTCAATATTCACTTGTCTTGTCCAATGCGTTCCTTTAACACTACAAAAGAACTGTGTTTCATCTCCCCCCTGGTACACAAGAGAGCTGCGTAGTATCCGTAATGTCAGAAATAGGTTATGGAAAATTTATCTCAAATTTCAGACGCCTCTAAACTATCTTTACTACCAACAAGCATCTTCTTCCTTTTCAACTTTATGCCAATCCCTTTACCAGTCGTATCTTAATCAAATGCAGACTTCTCTCATCACTGAACCTAAGCGCTTTTACCAATTCATTAACGTCAAGAGAAAATCCGACGGCCTTCCCTCAACGCTCAACTTTCTTGGCACATCTTCATCTGATCCCAAAATCATAGTAAATCTCTTTGCTACCTTTTTCAGCCAATCCTATAGCAATACTTCTAATGAACCTGATCTGGAATATCACAGATTTCTATCCAATTTCCCTCAAACGTCTCTTGTCTCAATAACAATTACTTCCACCTCCGTCTATGATAAGTTGAACTCATTGAAAGATGATTTTTCTCCTGGCCCTGATGGAATCCCTGCAATTTTTCTTAAAAAATGTGCTAATGTACTTTGTGAACCCCTTACCAAACTCTTCCAATTATCACTTTCACAAGCTGTGTTCCCCTCTCTTTGGAAAGAGTCTTTCATCTTTCCCGTTTTCAAAAAGGGTTGTAAGAATGATATCTCTAATTACCGACCGATCGCTAAACTTTCTGCGTTACCCAAGCTCTTTGAAAGTATCATTTACGATTCTCTTTACTTCCATTGTAAATCTATTGTTTCCCCATTTCAACACGGATTCTTAAAGGGTAGGTCCACCACAACTAACCTTATCCAATTTGTCTCCAAAACACTAATATCTTTAGAAAAAAGTCTCGAAGTGGATGTTATAACTACTGATTTTAGTAAAGCCTTTGACAAAATCAGTCACCAAATTATCTATTTAAAACTGAAAGCTCTTGGTTTTCCAACATGGTTTATTGAGTGGACTAAATCATACTTAGTAAGCCGAACGTATAGAGTTGTTTTTAGAAACGCGGTGTCTGATCCAATCTTCGCATCCTCAGGGGTTCCTCAAGGCAGCCATCTCGGCCCAATCCTATTTGTTCTTGCCATCAATGACGTGAGTAACATCATTTCCTTCTCTGATATATCCATCTATGCCGACGACATTAAAATAATCAAAACAATCGCATCTTCTCAAGACTCTTCGCTTCTCCAACATGACCTAAACACTTTCTTTACTTGGTGCAATAAAAACTTTCTTGAACTCAATATAAAAAAATGTCAGTTTATGACTTTCTCTCGTAAACGCTTACCTTCAATTCCTCGAACCTATCATTTCCGTAATGTACCTGTCCCTATTGTTTCCTCAATTACAGACCTTGGGGTAATATGTGATAAAGAGCTAAATTTTCGCTCTCATATCGATCATATACTTGCGAAAGCTAATTCTTCTCTTGGCCTTATCAAGCGTTGGTCTAAGGAATTTAACGATCCGTTTGTTACTAGATCTTTATACGTCACATTTGTCAGACCCATCCTTGAATATGCTAGTCAGATTTGGTCACCCTTCCTCATCACTCACTCACATAGAATTGAAGCAGTACAACGAAGATTTCTTCGTTTTGCTTTGCGCAATTTGCCTTGGTCCGATCCCTTTATCTTACCCCCGTATGAAGACCGTCTACAATTGATCAACCTACATACCCTTGCTCAACGTCGTCATATCGCCGATATAGTTTTCGTCCACCAACTTATCACTGGTATCATTGACTCTCCGGCCTTGCTTGAATTAATAATGTTCAATACAAATCCGCGTCATTTACGTTCCGTCCCCCTTTTTCACCTCCCTACACACCGCACCAACTACGGACACTTCAACCCAATCTCCAGATTGTTACGTTCAGCCAACTCTGTTCAAGATATTTTTGATTTTTCCCTCAATTCTGCATCCCTTAGAAGAATTCTGTCCCAAACCCCCCACTAATCCTTCTTACCATTTTAGTTTTAAGCTATTATTAAGTCTTAATTATATGGTAATTAATAAAACGCTAATTCTTTCGACGTTAACCTCAATTCTGTATCTAGCCAAATAAAATAAATTATAATAAATTTTACTCCCTTTATTATGTTTAAGTTTAGATTTAAGAATATTATGTCTAGTTTTAAGTAATGCTTGTATTAAGCCTAATAATAAATAAATAAACAAATTCACTCGATTTGGAAATTCAGTTTCATTTCGATTTCACTTGATTTTTGGAACATGGCTGTTAATGTTTTAATTTCGAATATTTTTTTGTTATCGAATTATAGATCGTCAAAAATGAAGTGCAACGGAAAAAAAATTTCACAATATTTTAGGTGCCGATTTCGAGACAAATAAGATTTTCCAAAACTATTGTCAAGTTTATAACAAACTGAGCATCTGGTGTTCAAAATACTAAGCTTTGGAAAAAAAAACTGAAACGGCAAGGGAAACCCGTAAAAGGTAAATTATTCCATAAACGTGTTGTGCGACTTAAATACGAATAACTGTGTATTTGACGGTACTTTCAAAATTAGGCTCGAGAGTGAACTGGTGAGCATTCCTAGCGAAACCAATTCACGGATGAACTGATTTAGGGGAGGAATGTAACTGGCAATTTCGAGTGAGCACTGCTTGTGAAAGAAATGGTACAAAAAGGAAATACATACGTTCCGACGATGGTCAAGAGATGGGAATGAATCCATGATAGCTCTGTTTCCTAACAGTTTCAACGTTCTGTTCTAAATAATGTCCAATAAGTGAAAAGAAGTTTGTGCAGTACCTGTCCAAAGACGTGAGTTATACTCGAATTTTGGACTCTTAACCCCCTTATAAATAGTAGCCAGATCAGAGGGAATGAAAATTTTCTTACATCGATATAGAAACTCTAAAAATTTAGAAGCATTTTTGGCCATCACGAGAATGTGATCATTCCAACGAAGATCGTCGTTGATACACATACCGAGTACTGAGAGCTTTTCTGTTTCTTTGATGCAAGTGCCATTTAAGGACAATGACATAAGAGGAATATTTAGCTTCAACGACAATAGGCAGCATTGAGTTTTCGAAACATTAAACTCCACACGATTTTGTATATCAGATTTACGAGTAACAATGTTGTAAAGATCAGAGTTTAATGAGATTATCATACGATACCGTTGGAATTCCACTTCCGAAGAAGAATGACGTGAGTATCAGAACGAGTATGAGAAGCTGAGGTTAGAGTCGTAGGCAAAACAATGAAGTAGATTAGTAGGATCAGCCAAGAAATCATTTATAAAAACGAGAGAGTCGGAGACAAAACGGAGCCCTGCAGAACACCAGCATTTATTTTGTGAAATCATCAGTTTTCGATCCGTTGGTATACAAATGGATTATCTACATGCTATCAATGTACATAAGCAGAATAAATTTGGCGGTGCAACCGCTCGAAGAGAACCAGAACCTAGTGACTTACAACTCTCAACTATTACTGTGTGTGTGTGTGTGTTGGAACAGAGGGTACCTACAATTTTTTGCCGATTCAGAAAGGCTAATGAGCAGCACTTTTCATGAAAAGAGGTACTCTCAGACGATTTGTTAATTCCTCGTAAGTGGTAGTACACTCCTGAAAACTTTTTTTTCAGCGGCAGAGAATCGAACTCAGGACCCTCTGTATGACAGTCCAACGCACTAACTATTATGGAAAAGGGGTAACTGAAATACAAATTTATATTTTATAGATCGATTATCATGGTATTTATGTATAAAATACGATGTCGGTCAAGTGGGTGCCTCTGGCCGTGGCACAAAGACGAGTTCTTTTAAGCACATTTTGCACAATAATTTCGCAGACTTCTGTTGGTTTGTTGATGCACAACTTTTCCTTCAAGTACCCCTTGAAAAAGAAATCGGGTGGCGTTAAATCATGTCATTGTGGGGGTCAGTCGACATCACATTTTTTTGACATTATTCGGCCAGGAAAAGTTTCCCACAAAATTCGCATATGATCACAAGCAGTGTTTGATTTAAAACCATCTTGTTGGCACCATATGTATGTTCTGTAAATCTAATTAATCCAATTCGGGTAAAAAAAAATGTTTCCAACATGTTCCGATAGCGGTCACCATTAACTGATGCCTACGGAATCCTCGACCTCTTTGGTGTATCAGAAGAGGTTTTTCAGTGCCCCAATAATGGCTATACTGTTTATTAACAAAGCCAGTCAAGTCGAAAAGTGTTTCGTCGTTTAATGGCGATCGTCCATATCGAATTGTAAAATGTAATTAATTGTTTTCGACGACTCTCTACAACTGGCAAATGACAAAATTCCATTCGCACAAAAATGGCAATTAAATAAAAACGTCCTGGAACGTAGAGCGCATCCTATTCGTAAGGAAAGACCCTTACTAAGAAATAGAAGTCGCAGAAGACAGAAGAGCCATGTTGATGATCCCATGGCTTCTAACAGAAAAGATTCTTCATCTTCTACTAACATGAAGTTTTTATATTAAAGTCGTAAATCAGAGAAAAATCTGAGGATAGTGATTAGACTTATTTTTATCCTCTGAAGACGGAATGGAGCCCATACATTATATTATTTTTTCTCTTAAAAGTTTTATTTTTTTCTTAAAAGTTTTATAAGAGCGTCGAGATTTTTGGGGCCAGTGGCAACCGTGGCAAGGACTCTACTTTTTTACAACCGACAACGCACAAACTTTATTGAATTTAAGCTGAGAAAAGTAAAAAAAAAAGGTTCGAAATTCTTTTGGACAAGGGCTCTTTGCAATGACGACATAGACAGAGATAGGTTGAAGGCAACGACTCAGGCTAGGACCACCGTCATGGTTTTCTTCTGATTTGTTTTCTTTCGGTGAAACCCAACGTTACTGGGTGATGCCTTACTTCGTGTCTTGTCCTCTGTTTTCATTTTTTTACACAGAAATTGTGTCTTCTAAAAAATTGATGAAAAAAAAAAAATAGAAAATAGAAAATAGGTGGAAGGTGGTAGGTAGAGTGAAAGACGAAAGTCATTATAATGCTGGGAAGTTTTTTTTTTTATTATTATTATTAAATTTGTTCTTTTCTTGTGATGGATAATAATGACAAGAAGTTTGTTTCGAAGCTGTGGCAAAGTGAGATGAAGGTTTGAAAGAAATATTTTATTTATATTTTCATTTGATGGGATGCTTTCGCAGAAATTTTTGAAATACATAAAAATGAAGTTGAGTTGATTTGAAAATAAATAAAAAAAAAAATAAAGAAAAAAAAAATCAAATCATTGTTGAATAGCTTTGTAGGTTCAGATCAAAGGAATTTCCTGTCGTCGTCGTTTATTGATAATGAAATAATCATTTTGATGAGCAACAATAAAATATTCGTTTATGCTACAATGTCTTTGATAAAAGAGATAACGATGATTGTAATTCAGCTGAGAATGTAACCTTCAAAAGCGTTGACGTTGATTTTATATACATACCTATTTGGTTTTTGAATATTTTACTAAAAAAAAGGGGAGTCAAAAGGGAAATCAAAAATTCCACAGCCTTCACAGTTATTTGTAATTTAGAACATTTTTGTTTCCGTTTTGTATAAAGTATGAATATTTGGAAAAGTACCTATGTTTTGCAATTTTTTTTTATTAAAAACAAACATTTTAAAGAAAATATTATCATGAACAAAATTATCATACACGCAGGAAAATAGTTATTTAAAAATAACATGAAACTCGGTTAAAAATAAACAAGTGAGAGTGCTTCATGTTACTCATATTATTGAGTCAACTCGACTATGGATAATTAAGGAGCGTTTTTTTCAAAACTCAACAAACGCCAAAAATCCGAAAATGAGATATGTATATTAAAATTTTTGGCTGTGAATGCGCATAAGATGATGAAAAAAAAACTACTAAAATTTTTTAATTTAAAAAATAAAGTTTGAAATTTAGGCGTTCTTGCAATACTCAACAAATCACTTGAAGGTTTTGCAAAACTCAACAAAATTTGAATGGTTTTGCAAAACTCAACAAAATTGAATGTTTTTGCAAAACTCAACAAATTGTTTCAGTTTTGCAAATCTCAACAAAATCTATCTTGTTTTGCAAAACTCAACACAACTGTACTTAAGTACCTCTTCGACGAATAGCTGGTTGATGTTATTATAAAAATTTTACTAAGGTATGTACATCCGGTATTAAAACCCTATCCTTTTTCTTTCCTAGAAATTATTATTGAGTAGTTAAAAAAAATAACCCTTTTTGAGCAAATTTTTTAATGGCAGTGGTCACGTTTGATACTATTCTAGGAATATTTAGTGCCTAATGACCTGTTGGAAGGTACCTGCATACATACATACGAGTATATGTCTGTGTTTATGTTTCTTGAATAATTCAGGTCTAATTTGCCAATAATATGTATAATAATTCTGCAGTTTTTTTATATGTGTGCATACGTCAAGGTCTACCTTCTATTCGTCAATTTTATACTGATAAATAAGCAAATTCAATTCAATTTTTAAATTCAATTTCTTTTATTTGATATGTACAAGTAAGACCAAGTCTTTTATAGTACTAACATCAAGTGAATACTTAATTCAAGATAAGAAACCTTAGATACTAATAAGAAAAAAAATAATTAGATATTCAAGGTAATAGATATAAAGAAAAAAAGAAAAAGCAGAGCAGAAATAAATATAAAATGAAGAAAAAAAAAATTGGGAAAACAAAGATTGTATGTATGTATATTAAAAATAGAAAATGACAAAAAATGTATAATCAAATAAAATAATTAACTAACGTTGTTCCGACACATATTGTAATATAATTTATCTTTAAATTCTTTTGATCCAAATATTCTTTTTATATTAGTTGGCAGGGCATTCCAAAGTTTAATGGTACAGACAAAAAACAACCTTGCTGAGTTGATGTAGCGACAAGAAGGGGAAATAAAATTAAACGTTCTTTGGGATTGTGCAAATTGCAATTTTTCAAATAAATAAGCTGGTTCTTTAGTAATAAGCATCTTATGAAAGAAAATTAATTTTCTGGCATTTAAAAATTGGGTCAGTGAGCATCCTAAAACAAGTAAATTGTAACATGTTATATGATCATATCGGCGAACATTATATACATATATAGCGAACAGAATTATTAAAAGCAACCTGGAGTTTGTTTTGTGACACAGAGTCCAGCCTACAATAAACGGTTTCAGCATAAGATATTAAAGGTATAATAAGTGTCTTAACCAGCATCAGTCTTGTCTCTTGTGGAGTGAATATTGCTGAAAGCCACAGTTTACGAAGTCCTCCATAAATTCTGCCAACAATATTTCTTATTTGACTACTGCAAGATAAGTTACTATTCAACTTAAGCCCAAGAGTGGTGACAGCGTCTACAAATGTCAGTCTGTAATCGGACAAGAATATTGGTGGTACTGCATCTAGATCAAGACGGCTTTTAGAAATTGGTAAACTCTGAGTCTTAGCCGTATTTAATAAAAGTCTGTTTGCTTGGGACCAGTTATATATAGCTGTAAGATCCTCATTAACTCTTAGGACTAAGTCGTCTACTGAGCTAGGTGGTCTAGAGAGATAAAACTGAACAGCATCCGCGTAGAGATGAATAGAAACATTGGAACATACTCTTGGTAAGTCATTAATATAAATGCAGAAAAGAATCGAGCCCAAAATAGATCCTTGTGGTACACCTGAGTTAATTTGTTTAAGACCAGATCGATTACTTCCCACTACTACTCTTTGCCATCTATTACTCAGGTAATTCTTTTTTAAATCAACAGCCCTATGGGTGAATCCAAAAAAATTACGCAACTTGCTGCATAATATATTATGGTCAACCCTGTCAAACGCCTTTGAAAAGTCTAGAAGACAGAGTACAGTCAGATCACCCTGATCAAACTTTAGTCTAACGTCATCCAGGATTTTTATCATTGCAGTAGAACAGATATGATTTGCTCTAAACCCTAATTGAAATGAATAAAGCAGACTGTTCCGATCAAGATAATTGACAATCTGTTTCACCATGATTTTCTCAAAAACTTTCGACAGGCATGGTAAGATGCTAATTGGGCGAAAGTCACCAGGTAAGCAGGCTCGTGGCTTCTTAGCCACGGGTAATACTCTAGCCACTTTCCAGTTTTTAGGAAAACATGAAGAGGTTATACAGAAATTAATAACATGTGTTAGGGATCCAATAAAATATGGGATTATTAATTTTAGAAAACGAAGTGACAAACCATCCTCACCTATAGAATTTGATTTTAAAGCATAAATAGCTTTGCCAATGTCGTTTTCATTAACTGTTTCAAAGTCAAATTCAAAATCATTACTGGGTACCTGGTTAGGTACAAAAGTAAAGTTTGTTTCAATATCTGTGATAAAAAAGTCATTGAGGACATGAGGATCTATAGAGCAATTAAAATTGCCAGACTTGCCTATTCCAATGTTACGCAAATTGTTCCATAAGCGCTTTGAACCAAATTTTGGATTAAGTTTTGAAGAATAATAGTCCTTCTTAGATCTTCTCGTTACCCATGTAGCATAATTTCGAGCCTGACAATATATTTCCCAGTTACTGTTACAACGGAGTCGTTTCCATGCTAAATATTTTTTTCTTCGAAATTTAATTGCAGCAAAGACTTCTGTTGTAAACCAGGGGCATTTTTCATTACGCACCCGCATAGTTTTTAAAGGAACATTTAAAGTCGAAAAAGAATAGTTAATAGTTAACGGACAACCCTCAACTATGCCAACCAGAGGAAATTGCGGAAATCATCGCTATCATCGTAATGTCAACTTTGATAAAAATCTCGAGTTTGATTTTTTTTTACGAATGCATAACTTGCCTAATAGTACCTATAAGTCGCAAGTAAAAATAAGTTGATCCAGTCAGGCTGAATGTCCGGGTATGTTTTGATGTAACTTAAAAAACTCGCTTTTGCGACAGAGAGACCCTCATCATATTCAATGCACAATTTTAAAGACCATAAATCAATCAATATAATAATGGGTGAATTTTTACTATTTTCTTTTTGGCAACACTGGTTTTGATAGATTAAGCACGTTTCGTGTTTTGTGTCACTGTCAAACATCTTCAGTTTGGTCTATAATTTAACCATGAATCGTCTTACAAACGAACAACACTTGCAAATTATTGGTTTTTATTATCAAAATGCGTGCTATTTAACCTTATATATGGAGGGCTCACAGCTGAACCGAACCAAGTCATTTTAAAAAAATCCAAAACCAACGCCAAAATTTCCGCAAAATTGTATAGTTCATAGAATTATGTAGCTCTAAATGAACTATGTAGTTCATTACAGCTCTAAATAGAGGTCAATTTTGCGGAATTCCTGGCGTTAGTTTTGGATTTCTTTAAAATGACTTTGTTCGGTACAGCTGTGAGCCCTCCATATAAGGTATAGGCAAGACTTTCCACCTGTTACGTGACTTCGAAGCTGCATTCAATAGCAATCATCATGTCAAGAGCTCTATACTCGCATGTGGTAGGAAAGGCTTATGGTGCGCTGAGAACAATATCTGTTGCAAAGAAGCTCACGCCAGTAGAAACTAGGAAAATGCTGGTCAAAACATTGGTAGTGCCTATTTTAACGTACGGGTGTGAAAATTTTTGCAGCTTAGATGCTGTTTCACAGAGAAAATTGAACGTTGTTTTTAATAATGCAGCTCGTTATGTTTTTGGACTTTGAAGATTTGACCACATTTCGAATTATACTGTATGGATTTAGCTCTGCGAATTTATTACAACTTAAAACGCTTACCATGTTATTGAAAATTGTCCATACGAAGCAACCACCGGACCTCTTTAACAATATAAGTTTCCTATCTTCTGACAGAACCAACCAAATCTCTATTCCACGCTTTACTTGTCAGTCTTCTGAGCGACAGTTTTTCGTTAGTGCAGTTCGTCTTTGGAATTCGTTGCCACGTCAACTTAAGAGAATAGATAATAATCTGAAACATTTTCAGAGAAACTTAACGAAATATTTTTCAAATTAATTTATGTTTGAAATCATTAAAATTAGTCCAGTTTATGTTTCAAATCATTAAAATTGAACGAGTTATTATGTTTCAAATCATTTCGAAATTGAATATTGGGTTGAAGTTTCTTGTTGCTGGAGTTGGGTTGTAAAATTTTTGTGCAATAAAAAAAAATTACTATTTATTTCTTTAAAATTAGCAGATTTATTTATTTTAGTTTTTGTTGTATCAAAAGGTTCACTACTATTATTTTGACCGCATCTGTAGGTACAAGCTGTAATATCTTAATTTTAGTTTTTGTTTTATTAAATTAAAGATCATACAAATAAATTGAAAGAAAAAGAAATTTATCAAAATTCTAGGCGCCGCCGTTTTCGAGAAAAAATACGATTTTTGAAAACCATTTGTTAACAATATTTTTAGGTAAAATACATTTTTTTTCTCACATCTTGTAGATTATATTGTGAAACTTTTATTTATCAAGTTAAAAAAAAATCTGGCATGCGGTTTTCGAAATATTGAGTTTTGAAAAAAAAAAATTTGAAACTTTTCTTAAAAACCAAAAAAAAAATAATTTTTGAAAATTTGAATACAAAAATATGTATGTATGTTCAAATTGAGCTTTAGCAGAGAAAATCAAAAACAAAAAAAAATGGTTCTATTGGGGATACCCTCAATAACCATTTTTTTCGAATCCAACCACTATCTAGCTTAAACTAAATGAAATTATTTTTGTATTTTTATATTTTAAATCTGTCGAACAGTTTTTGAGAAAAAAAAAATATTTATAAAATTTCGAAAAAAAAAATCGTTATTTTTGGTCTTAAAAAAAAAGAAAAAAAATGTGTGGGGGGGGGGGGAATTTGGAGTGATATCTACCAAATTTAAAGAAAATCGGCCGAGCCGCTTAGCCTCTAATTGAACAGACAGACAGAATTGCGAGACCCACTTTTTTAGTATTTTAGTATTCGCTATCATCGTAAAGTCAACTTTGATCAAAATCTCGAGTTCGATTTTTTTTACGAATGCATATACTTGCCTTATAACGGGTGATTTTTTAAGAGCTTGAGAACTTTTTTTAAAAAAAAAAACGCATAAAATTTTCAAAATCTCATCGATTCTTTATTTGAAACGTTAGATTGGTCCATGACATTTACTTTTTGAAGATAATTTCATTTAAATGTTGACCGCGGCTGCGTCTTAGGTGGTCCATTCGGAAAGTCCAATTTTGGGTAACTTTTTCGAGCATTTCGGCCGGAATAGCCCGAATTTCTTCGGAAATGTTGTCTTCCAAAGCTGGAATAGTTGCTGGCTTATTTGTGTAGACTTTAGACTTGACGTAGCCCCACAAAAAATAGTCTAAAGGCGTCAAATCGCATGATCTTGGTGGCCAACTTACCGGTCCATTCCTTGAGATGAATTGTTCTCCGAAGTTTTCCCTCAAAATGGCCATAGAATCGCGAGCTGTGTGGCATGTAGCGCCATCTTGTTGAAACCACATGTCAACCAAGTTCAGTTCTTCCATTTTTGGCAACAAAAAGTTTGTTAGCATTGAACGATAGCGATCGCCATTCACCGTAACGTTGCGTCCAACAGCATCTTTGAAAAAATACGGTCCAATGATTCCACCAGCGTACAAACCACACCAAACAGTGCATTTTTCGGGATGCATGGGCAGTTCTTGAACGGCTTCTGGTTGCTCTTCACTCCAAATGCGGCAATTTTGCTTATTTACGTAGCCATTCAACCAGAAATGAGCCTCACCGCTGAACAAAATTTGTCGATAAAAAAGCGGATTTTCTGCCAACTTTTCTAGGGCCCATTCACTGAAAATTCGACGTTGCGGCAGATCGTTCGGCTTCAGTTCTTGCACGAGCTGTATTTTATACGGTTTTACACCAAGATCTTTGCGTAAAATCTTCCATGTGGTCGAATAACACAAACCCAATTGCTGCGAACGGCGACGAATCGACATTTCACGGTCTTCAGCAACACTCTCAGAAACAGACGCAATATTCTCTTCTGTACGCACTGTACGCATTCGTGTGATTGGTTTAATGTCCAATAAAGTAAACTGAGTGCGAAACTTGGTCACAATCGCATTAATTGTTTGCTCACTTGGTCGATTATGTAGACCATAAATCGGACGTAAAGCGCGAAACACATTTCGAACCGAACACTGATTTTGGTAATAAAATTCAATGATTTGCAAGCGTTGCTCGTTAGTAAGTCTATTCACGATGAAATGTCAAAGCATACTTCTCTTTGACACCATGTCTGAAATCCCGCGTGATCTGTCAAATACTAATGCATGAAAATCCTAACCTCAAAAAAATCACCCGTTATAAGGTTTTCGAAATATTGAGTTATGAACAAATAATCTTGAAACTTTTCTTAAAATTTCAAAAAAAAAATATTTTTTGAAAATTTGAATACCTACACAAATCTGTTCAAATTTTTTGGGGAGCTTTAGCATAAACAAAATTATCAAAATCGGTAGTACCGTTTTTGGAGAAAATCAAAAACAAACAAAAAATGGTTCCATGGGGTTACCGTCAGTAACCATTTTTCCGTTTTTTTTCAACCATTATCTACATTGCTTTAAATAAATGAAATTTTTTTGTATTTTTATTTTTTAAATCTGTCGAACTGTTTTTGAGAAAAAAAATATTTATAAAATTTCGAAAAAAAAAAATCGTTATTTGTGGTCTTAAAAAAAAAAAAAACGTGTGGGGGGAGGGGGGAAATTTGAAGTGATATCTACCAAGTTTAAAGAAAATCGGCCGAGCTGCTTAGGCTATAATTGAACAGACAGACAGAAATAAAGAATTGCAAGTCCTATTTGATGTAAATGTTCCTATGATGTAAATGGTCAAGTCTGTTCAAGTTTTCAAATTCGATCTTTTTACAATACATAACTTGCCATATATGATCTTTATATCACAAGCGAAAATAGGAGAAGGAATCAATTTGTTTAAGTATCCACGTCCTATTAAAGTCTTGAACCATGTATCCGAAGAGCAGGTTTATGCCATCCAGTCATTCATATTTTTCGTCTTCGCTATCATCGTTATATTATATTTGAATTAAATTTAGGGTTCGATATGATTAGAAATCAAATTTAAGACTGAAAGATAAAAATATGGCTTCGCCATTGTAAAGCTGTAAAGCTGTAAAACTGTATTTATACGGCTTCGCCATTGTAAAGCTGTAAAGCTGTAAAACTGTATTTATACGGCTCTTTCAAGGAGTATTACTTTTGAAGTTCTTTGAAAGACTAAGTTTAAATTTCTATTCATTCATTCTTAAGGCTCAGAATCATCTCTGGCATTTGAAATTCTATTTTAAATTCTGTCATTATAATTTTAATATTTAAACGCCTTCGGTTGGAACCAAGACAAATATCTATTATTTAACTCGGTTAGCTCAACTAGCTCCGTTTGTGATGAATTCAATGGAACAAATAAAACAGCTTCTAATATGATTACCTGATTCATATTTTAGAACGTAATAGGTTGAGATTTATTCAATTATAATGCTATTAAGATCCCTCTTTTATAATATCCATTCCCATTAGGAAAAGATGCTGTGAAATTTTAAGTAGCTTACAATGGAAGGAGCTGCTACCACAACCAAAAGGTTAAGCACCTGAGAAGCAAAGCTTAGCTAGAAATCAAAGTGAGGTTTGCTCATTTTAGTTTTAATTTTTTTTTATCCTTTACAGCCGCTTTGCATCAATCCTTTTTTGTTAGAGAGAAAATCATCCTTTTTTTTTTGTGTTTGCAAAGACTTTATGTGTTGACTTTAACTTTAGACTCACCCTTAACGGTGGGTAGCTAAGGCTATACATGTTTGAATGAATGTGTGTGTTTGTGGAGGAATGGGGAAAGACGATTATAAGAAATAGAAGGTCTGTGGATAACTTTTAATCAAATATTTGCTGTAGGGAAAGGATTAAGGATATTTTAAAGCAACCATAATACGCATAATATTCGTTTCGGTTGAGATAAGTCATCTAGACCGAAAATCGTTTCTGTTGGTTACTCGTTTATTTTAATAAAGGTCTTTCAGAAGACTTTCTAATGTAAAGGTGGTTGATTTTTTTTTTTTGGTTACGTAGTGTAAGCCACATTAAAGCTTCTGTAGCCTTAGTTCTTTTGTAATCAAATAAAGAATAAAAAAAAAAAATTGGACAAGGACAAGTCAAAATTTAATTTTTTGTGAGGGAAAATACCAAAAAAAATCTTTAAAACATTAATTGTTGCCCTTATGCCTTAAAATGATGTGTTATAAAAAGTTTAGCATCTTTTCACATTTCTTGATTAATATTTTAATAATAATATACAATCAATTGCCACATTTAAGCTGGTTTTTTCTCCGACGAGGCGCATTTTTGGATGAATGGCATTAATAACAAGGACAATTTCCGAATATTTTTTTTTATAATTCACACGCGCTCAAGGGTTTATTGTGATACCCTTATAATGTTCAACATTAACATAGCACAAGCGAATCGGAAATTATGAGGAGGGGGAAGGAATATTTTCAAATTGAAATGGCAAGGGAATTTCGTGTCTGGTAAATTATTCCATATTCGCTTTGTACGATTAAAAATCGGATGTATGTATGTATTTGACGGTACCTCCAAGGTTGAACTGATGAGCATTTATAGCAAAACGTGTATCACGGATGAACTGATTGTGGGAAGGAGTGCAACTGGCTTCTTCGAGTGAGCAATTTTTGTTAAAAAAGCGATAAAACAAGGAAAAATATGACACATTCCGACGTTGTTCAAGACATGGGAATGATCCCATACCATTTCTGTTACCTTTCAGTTATAACATCCTGTTCTGAATTATATAGTAGGCAGCATTGAGTTTTCGAAGCATCAAACTCCACACGATTTTGTATACCCCATTTAACAATGCTGTAAAGATCGGAGTTTAATGAGCTTTGTTCATAAATCCCTTACCGCTGATGGGGGGAAATTTATAAACTAACGAGTAAGAGCTATCGGAAATTAAAAAACAAAACACAAAATTCAGAAAAATTCATGAAATCTCTATTTGAATCGATATAATTTAATGTTTGAAGATTATTTCATGCAAATGTTGGCCGCTGCTGCGCCTCAAATGGTCCATCCGCCTAGTCCAATTTTGGGATACTCTTTCTAACATTTTGGCCGGTATCTCACGAATAAATGCTTCAATGTTGGCTTCCAATGCGTCAATTGAAGCGGGCTTCTCGCTATAGACATGAGTCTTAGCATAGCTCCACCAAAAATAGTCTAGAGGCGTTAAATGGCACGATCTAGGCAGCTAAATGACTGGCCCCAAACGTGAAATAAACTGTGCACCGAACTCGCCTCTCAATTGGTCCATTTTTATGCGTGGTGTTTGGCATGTGGCATCGTCTTGTTGAAACCACATGTCATGAAAGCCAAGCTCTTCGAGTTTGTTATCATCGCACGGTAGCGCTCACCACTCACAGTAACGTTGCGATTCGCATTATCTTTGAAGAAATACGGCCCAATGATTCCACCAGCCCATAATCCGCAGCAAACAGTGACTTTTTCTGGATGCATTGCTAGCTCTTGCAATGCTTCAGGCTGCTGTTCACTTCAAATACGGCAGTTTTGCTTATTCACGGGGCCATTCAACCAGAAATGAGCTTCGTCGCTGAGTTGGCTTCGGCCAACTTTTTAAGAGCCCATTCACTAAAAATTCGGCGTTGTGGTCGGTCGTTCGTCTTCAATTCTTGCACCAACTGTATTTTGAAAGGCTTCACACCTAAATCATTCCGCAAAATTTTCCACGTAGTGGAGTAACAGAGGCAATTGGGCTGCCAACGGCGCCGAATCGATAATTCACGGTCATCACTAACACTGGCCGATGCAGCTGCGATATTTTCCTCAGTTCGCACTCTACGTAAGCGTGTTGGTGGTTTAATGTCCAACAATGTAAATTTGGTGCGAAATTTAGTCACAATAGCGCGAACAGCTGCCTGAGTAGGTCGATTAAACTGACCATAAAATGGAAGAAGAGCGCGATGAACTTTCTTAATATATGCTCAGTCTTTTCCTGTAAACTCTTACAACCCCAGGTATTCTAAGGCATACAACTTCGAATTTGCTATTCAGATCGTATTTTATGATATTCATGCTTTTGAAAATGTTTCCCTTGGTAATAACATCCCTGTGACTATGTTACCATTTTTTTTTTTAATTTTGATCGTTTTGAAATTAAAAGCAAGGTCATTCGGCTCAATCGAGTATTTATTTTTTTTTTTTGAAAAATATAGTTTAGTATCGTTTTTTTTAAACATTTTTCAAAAAAAAAAAATAATGGTTTATCAAGTATCTCCAAAATTTTAAGATGAAAACATAAAATAAAATAAAAAAAAAATAAATTTGGTGGTTCAAAAGCACGAGTAGAACCAGGACCTAGTGACTTACAATTCTCAACCATTCCTGTGTGCGTGTTACCAAGAATGGAGGGGACCTACAATTTTCTACCGATTCCAAACGGTTTATGGGCAGCACTTTTATTACAAGTGATACTCTTAGAGGATTTGTCAATTCAATTCAATTATGTCAAGGGGTACTACGAAAACATAGAAACTATAATTGGAAATGTTCTCCACGCGACTAACGGCTCTTGCACGAACTTTGGTTACATCTGTGCCCTCCGTTTGATTCCTAACAACGCGAGTTAGCAGACTGACACTTTGACGGAGGTTTATGGTGCAAGGGAGCTGGATGATCACTCGATCGGTCAATAAGCAGCCTAGTTTGGCACTTTGTAGATGGTTTTGAAGGCATGTAGTGGTCCGTTTGAGTGAGTGATCAAATTCCTGATGATTGTGTTAAAGCAAACATATATTATACCACAACAATAAGATACAAAACTACAATGCATACAAAATAAGGAGATTCTTTTCGCCTATAGCAGACTTTCTGATACCAATATCGAGTACTAAGGCAAGAGGGTGTCCATTGAAGCAATCTGTTGGGTACGTAGTGTACCAGTGAGAAGATTATAAACCTTTTGAAGCTTTGGCCATAAATTTGTTGTGTAATAGTTATGTCTTTTCCGCACGCACTCTTAAGTCTCACTGTGTGCCTATTATATGAAATAACGTGTTAGTTATTTAGGAATATGAAGAATTTATAAATTATATAAAATACTTTCGTATTTTAAATTAGGTAATTTTAAATAAAAGTTGAACATTACTGCAGTTCTTAACATTCAAATACCCGCTGACCGCTACCTAAGCATAAGATATAAAAAACGTCACATTTTGGTACGTTCTGAAGAAATAAAAAATAAAGCGTACAAAAATTCCAAAGATCAAAATGGATGTTGCTGGGTTTTGAACTCCAGAATGGGATTAATTAATTTTCAAAATACATGTTTGAGTAAAATTATTATTATAGGCAACATTTCTGCATCGGAGAATTCAATTTGAGAACTTGATTTAATTTTCACAAAAGATAACCAATATCTAAATACTGTTTTTAAAAAAATATTTATATATATTTTCCCGCCTAACCGTAGGAATTCCCAACTCTGCGTTCCCTCAACGTCGTAGGTTTCTTTTTAAATCATAGGTGATTTTGATACTGACAGCTGTAACTTGCTCGAAATCTTCACAGAAAGTCAGTATCAACCTGCGCGGAACGAAAAGAATCGCTTTACGCTTGAACAACGTTGGGAAATATTGAAAACTCATTTCCAAAGTGAGCGCTGTGTAGCCCAAACATTGGTTTTTGCCGAAATGAAGCACCGCACCTGCTGTACGCAAGTGTGTGCAAAAAGTTCGTGAGACTGGTATGCTAGTGGACAACACTCATGGTCCCCATCGTCGTACGTTGCCCAAAGACGAGAATGTGGCTGTTGTAGCCGAGAGTGTGACACTCAATTCTCGAAGATCAACAGCTTAACATTACACACACTCGCCTGGAAGAATTCTGCACAAAGATCTCCGAATATTCGCTTACAAGGTCCAATTGACTCAGCAATCGAAGGCGCACGACCACCCGCCTTTTTAGCGCCTTGAAGTTTGGGCCTTAGAGCAACTTGAATTGGACAACGATTTTCATCTTGGCGGCTACTTTAACAAACAAAATTTCCGCATCTGGGGCTCGGTAAATCCGCTCGTTATTGTCCACAAGCTAATGCATCCACAGAGAGTGACAGTTTGGTGCGGATTGTAGAGTGGTGGCATCATTGGACCACTTTTCTTTGAAAATGAGGCCGGGAACAACGTTTCGATCAACGGCGGAAGTTGCAGTCATGTTAACCGACCTTTTGTTTACTGAAATTGAAGACATGGATTTAGACGACCTTGGTTCATGCAGGATGGAGCACCATCCCACACAGCCCAAGCCATAATCGATCTTCTGCGCACCAAATTCCCAAATCTTATTATCAGCCGTCTTTGCGTTGTCAATTGCCCGCCTCGGAAATTGGAACCCTGAAAGTCCGATGTTATCTCAACAATCCGGAAACGATTGAAGCACTTAAGGTCAATATCATCCAAGCAATCGGTGAGCTACAGCCCGAAACCATCAACATGGTCTTGGAAAATTGTTGTGACAGAATGCGAAACCTGCCGAGGCAGCCACTTGATCGACGTTGTGTTTCATAATTTATGGGAATTCCATAATACATGGAAAAAAATATTTTTTTCTTTTTATAGCATCCCTTAGTGTCATGTAAAATGTTACCAGAAACACTCTGTATAAAATTGTTTCTATACAATAAATTAAATTTCACTCGAAAAAAGTACGTATACGCCACAGTGAACAATTTTAAATTGAATTTAAATAACTTAAATTCGATCTTAACTCGAAGAAAATTAATTATTTATGTAAGTGAAACTAATTGAGAGGTCCAAACACCAGTGCATGGGCAAAACGAAATTGGAATAGAGGTAGCAAAAAGCCTTCAATTGGTTTACTCAATATAGCCCACGAAAACAAAAACTATAATTTATTTTTTGTTTTTCGATTTTGCCTTTTCTTCTTGCAACTGGAATTCTTATCAATCAGATCTCTTGAGCAAAAGTATTCTTCAAATCGAGAACATATTTTTTAAAATAAAAATACATATAATAAAATTATTAAAAAACTAAGTTTTCAAAAAAAAAATCAATAAAAAAAAACCTTACAATTTAGCAAATCTGCCAAGACTCCTTAATTCACCATAAGCCCATATATACCATAATTTGTGTATAAAATTAGAAAAAATCACATTCAGCAAAGTTAAATGCATTCCAATGAAAATAATTAGAAAAAAACTTAATGGTCCGGGAGAGATTATTGTCATGCTGTGTTCCATGTTCCAAACAATGAATCACGATTTATGGTCTACAAAATCCAAAGTTAAAATACTAACAAAGTATTCCATACAAACTGTCTCATATCCTTCGTTGTTCTCGAAAACCAACTTCAGAAATTACTTTTCCGGTTTTCATTTTGGATATTCTGACAAATGGACCAAGTGCCAAGTTTGGATTACTGCATATAAATAGCTCGTATATTTAAATTATACGCGTGAATGCTGGAGATGGTTTTCGTCCATTAATTTCGAAGCTTCCATCGTCGATGTTTTCGTTGTGTTTTATGTGCGGTGTTTTTTGTGCGCTTCATGCTGTACACGCCCTCGAGATATAGTTGTTGTTTTTCGAAATGGATAAAATAGGAAAAGCATTAAATTTCAAAAGTACTAAAAGGAAATGTTAGTCGCATGTTTGTGTGCGAAGACACAAACAGATGTGATAAATGAAGTGTTAAAATGCGAAATAGTGTTCAGCATTTGTGTTTATTAGAAAGTATCTTTGCTATTTTGCTTATGACGAATTCTAGAGGGTTTTAAATAAAACGATGGTAATAAATGTAGAGCATGACTAGTGCTCGTTTGTATCTTTTTTTGGAAAATTGTTTAAGATAAGTCAAAGCCCAGACATGTCTGGAAAATCTGAAAATTTAATTATACCTAACGAAACACTACGAGCGAATATATTAATATTTAAGTAAACAACAGAGAATAACACATATAAAATGAAGAACTGTCGTATAATCAATCAGATTTGACAAAGGTTTTCATTCCAAGCTTACTTTTATCATCTGGTTTTCCAATAGGGATTTTCTAACTTAGATAGGTGATTGCGGTCAGAATTTTGAAGCTTTCAAATTGGCTGTCATTTATAGATAAGATTAGATTTTTATTTTTCTTCAAATAAGTTACAATTTTGGTTTTTAATATATAAAATAAAAGAATAAAAAATAAAATAATATGCTATGGTGTTACCGTCTGCCTGATTGACTTTAAAAACTGTTCTTTGTACGACCCAAACGCAAAATAGTTGGCCTACTCATCAATTAACAAATTAACATTTTTTATGTGCCTATATTTTCTGGTCCCCAAGCAGTTGTTTTTTAATTTTTTTTGTCGATGTAATAAATTACATTTAATAAGTAAATTAGACCAAA
Organism: Philhelius festivus; assembly: GCA_963931855.1. Taxonomy (NCBI): domain Eukaryota; kingdom Metazoa; phylum Arthropoda; class Insecta; order Diptera; family Syrphidae; genus Philhelius; species Philhelius festivus. The sequence continues at coordinate 191,910,107 of OZ007554.1, forward strand.
CAGAACTAAATTCGAGAGAGCACATATGGCTCCAGTTTGCATTCCCTCAAACAAAGATAGAGCATAATAGTTGGACTACTCTCTCTGGGATGCAAAATAGTTGGCCTATGAAGATTTAAATAGATTTTCAGTTAACCGTTATTAAAAAAATGACATGCACTTGTTTTGTTGTTTATTGATCTCTTGTTTTATGCAAGCCAGCAACAGTTTAATGTCAACCATGGTGCGTGGCGTTGCATTATCAAGAGACCTTAGGGAATCTATAAATAAAGCCTTCGAAACGGGATTATCGAGCTATAAAATCACAAAACAATTCAATTTACCGCGCTCATCAATTCGAAACATTATCTCAAAGTTCAAAAATAGTGGAAATGTGGATATCGGTAAAAAACGGGACGCCCACCAATTGCAAAACCTCGAGATTGCCGAGTTTAAAAAAAGATAATAAAAGAAAATCGACGTCAAACGGCCGCTGCAATAACTGTTCAATGGAGGGAAAGAATAAAAAAAAGTGTTTCGGTCGACATTTGCAAACGGACTATGAAAAAAATTGGATACAAATTTTATAAGGTTTGTTTTAGATTTATTTAAATTAGAGCAATTTTAATTCGTTAAAAACATAGGCCAAAGAAAAACCACTTTTAACACCTAAACAAAAGAAAAGGCGGCTAGAGTGGGCCAAACAACGTAAAAACTGGACTTTAAGTCAATGGCGGTCCGTTATTTGGAGTGATGAGTCCAGGTTTGAAGTTTGCGTGGGCGACGAACGAAAACGAGTCATTAGAAATTCAAGAAGTTTTTCACAAAGATTGCCTTAAAAAAACGGTCAAGTTTCCAGCATCTCTAATGATATGGGGATGCATGTCGGGGTGGGGTTTGGGCAATTTGCATTTTGTTAATGCTACCAGGTACAGGGATATTCTGGAAAATGAGCTTCTCCCATCAATACCACGACTTCAAGCTAGTGATCGAGACTATATTTTCCAACAGGATGGTGCTTCTTGCCATACAGCAAGGTCTAAAATGGCGTGGCTATCTGCTGAAGCTATTCGTTTACTGGAATGGCCTTCCAGCAGCCCTGACCTTTCACCAATCGAAACTGTCTGGCATAAAATGAAACAAAAACCGCGAAAAGAACTATGCCGGACCTCTTCAAGACCTTAAAGCTAAAATCATAAATATTTGGGAATCTTTTGGCACCGAAGAATGTCAAAAATTAGTTGACACAATGCCACGACGCATAGAAGCAGTTATCAAGGCCAAAGGCGACGTAACACCATGTTGAAATAAAAATTAAGACCCTTAGCCAACTATTTTGCACTTAAAAAAATGTTTAAATCGTTATTTTATTTTGTAAGATTGCTCTATACCGTTATTTAATTGAAGACATTTTGTTTTTGTTACCTATTCCTATTCAAAATAAATATACCTTAAGAAAAATACTAAAGTATTGATTTTATTTCCGATGGAATTTAAGAATCAGAAGATTTTTGTTTTTTATCATAGGTAGTCCAACTATTTTGCGTTTGGGCTCGTATATAGTAATAATTAGTATTTATAATCATTTTTTTTTTTTTCAATTTCTACATAAATTCAAGTTATTTTCTAGAGTAAAAGTACTACAATCGTTTAACAGGGCTGGATTAATATGTAGAAAACAATAATATATTTAAGTATTAAAATAAAAGTTATAAAATTTTAGTTTTATATCATAATCAGTATTTATAAAACATATTTTAAATGAAAAGAATTTTCAAATTATTAATACATAATATGGGCTTTTAGTTTAGCTAAAACAAAAACATTTTCATAAATGCTATAAATCATAAGGATCGAAGAGTGAAACATGACATACTTTAAATTATTGGATATAATTTGCGGAATTTTAGATTTATGTGTATTCCGATATTATTAAGTTTCTATATTCCGATGCTGCTTCGAGATAATGATATCAGACCAAAAACATAAATGTTAAAAAAAGAGCCAAGTTCTTCTATACAAAAACCTTTGTGTAACAAGTCAGCCGTGAAAAGTAATGATATCTAGAAGTGCGCCAAGTTCTTACTTCATGAAGATTTAATACCGAATATTTAAAGTAGAATAATATTGAAACAGCTACAATGTAATAGAGAAATTTTATTATTTAATGATTACTGAGTAAAATTTGATAGGCTTACTGGTCAAGTTTTTAAAACCGTTTGAATTGGGCATAAAAAAAAAACTTGCCAAGTAAGCCCATCAAATTTTACTCAGTAATCATTAAATAATAAAATTTCTCTATTACATTGTAGCTGTTTCAATATTATTCTACTTTAAATATTCGGTATTAAATCTTCATGAAGTAAGAACTTGGCGCACTTTTAGATATCATTACTTTTCACGGCTGACTTGTTACACAAAGGTTTTTGTATAGAAGAACTTGGCTCTTTTTTTAACATTTATGTTTTTGGTCTGATCTCACTCCTTTTTGCAAAGATTTAAATATTTTGCCATGTCAAAATCTCGAAAGATAAGGAAAGATAGAAGGGTGGACTCTTCCTACTAAAATCAACTTAGTTTATAGCCTTCCTATTTCTTTTGGTATATTTTCTTTTTGTTATTGGTTGTTTTAATTTGCGCTTCAATTATTTCTTCTTATCCTGGCAAGATACATAACACTAACATACCTACCTTAATTACAGCAATCGGAAGTGCTCCATATAAATTAAACATACCACGCCCCCTGAATGGAAAACCTCAATTTTTATTGTTGGTCCTTTATATGCGACTTGAGCCCTACCGTTCTACCAAATTTCATAGTTCTACTGCAATTGGAAGTGCGCCATATATAATTTACATCAGTTCTGAGGAAGTGGGCGGATACCACGCCCTTGAATGGAAAACCTCGATTTTTATTTTCGGTCCTTTATATGCAATTTGAGCCCTACCGTTCTACCAAATTTCATTGTTCTACTGCAATTGGAAGTGCGCCATATATAATTTACATCAGTTCTGAGGAAGTGGGCGGCTACCACGCCCCTGAATGGAAAACATCAATTTTTATTTTCGGTCCTTTATATGCAATTTGAGCCCTACCGTTCTACCAAATTTCATTGTTCTACTGCAATTGGAAGTGCGCCATATATAAATTACATCAGTTCTGAGGAAGTGGGCGGATACCACGCCCCTGAATGGAAAACCTCGATTTTTATTTTCGGTCCTTTATATGCGATTTGAGCCCTACCGTTCTACCAAATTTCATTGTTCTACTGCAATTGGAAGTGCGCCATATATGATTTACATCAGTTCTGAGAAAGTGGGCGGATACCACGCCCCTGAATAAAAAACCGCTGATTTTATATTTTTTTCTTCGAACGCAATTTGAGCCCTACCACTTTACAAAATTTCATCGTTTTACAGTAGTTGGAAGTGCTCCATTCAACCAACACCAATTCGGAGAAAGTGGGCGGATACCACGCCCCCCGAAAGGAAAATCTTGGTGTTTATTTTTGTTTTTTTATATGCAATATAAGCCCTACCGGTTCACCAAATTTCATCGTTTTACAGCAGTAGGAAGTGCTCCATTCAACCAACACCAATTCGGAGACAATTCGGAGAAAGTGGGCGGATACCACGCCCCCTGAATGGAAAATTTCAATTTTTCGATTTTTTCCTCTGCTTACATGATAAGACCTACCGTTGTGCAAAATTACAAGATTCTACGATGTCGGGAAGTGCTCCATAATTTTGATGATCTGTCAGTCAGTCAGTCAGTCAGTCAGTCAGTCAGTCAGTCAGTCAGTCAGTCAGTTACGGTTTTTGTGATTTTTGAGGCCTTATATCTCAGGAACCGCTTATGCTAGAAAATTGAAATTTGGTCAGGCGCATGTGCCTGACTAGCTTAGCAAATATTCGGAATTTCAAGTTTCTGACTTGATTGGTACTGAAGATAGGGAGGGGTCAAAAGTCGCCTGAGTTTGTTCCTGTAAAAAGGGTGTAGTGCCAGAACTTGGCTGGGCACTACCGTGCCCTTTGATAAATTAAGCCAATTTTCGCCGTTTAGTACGTTTTTTGTTTGTTCCATTGACAAAGTTGTTATTCCAAGATAGAGAGTTCTTATTTCTTTGTATACAGGGCATATTGATAAGAAGTGAAAACAATCTTCTTTTGAATTAAGGTATAAGAAGCACCGTGTATCTAGGGATTTTCTGTAAGGTGATCCATTCAGATTTAGTGTTTCATTTCTTGCTTTGCAAATGAGGGATATCGCAGGCACGCTATATTTATCATCGAAATAGTTTTCTACAAAGTTCTGAATATAGTATTTTATAAGTTGATGAGATTGATCTTCGTATACTGTCATTCCGTTGAAAAATGTCTATCTCTTCTAATAATTTATAAAGTTGACTTTTTAATAAATAAAGATTATCGCATTGAATTGATAGCATGCAATTTAAGTGTATGGACAAAAAGAGTTGGAAGCCCAGTTTTAAGCGCTAGGACGTAGTTTGGTGTGTTTGGCGGTAGATAAAATAACTTTTTTAGGAAAAAACGTTGTAGTTTTTCAACTTCTTCATACGAGATATAACCCCATGTCTGACAGCTGTAGCACATAACCGAGCGCATGACAGCTTCAAACACTCTATATTTAGCTGATGTTGGAATTTCAGCGCGGGATACAACACTTTTCCAAGAAACGTTGATCATTGTTTTTGCCGATACCAATTTTTTTTTCTAGTTGGTAAGACATAATTCATGTTTGGATGAAAAAGAATGCCAAGTATTTATATTCCGTAACTGTTTCGATTTGTTCACCATCAAAATATCATTTTTCAATTTTTTCAAGTTTCGTTTGCCTGTTTCTAAAAATCATTATTTTTGACTTTTCGGTTAAATTCCACGTCTTACAAAACTCTGAGAGCTTATTAATCATGAGTTGTAAGCTGCACTTAGCAGACATCCCTGCTTCACTCCAGATTTTGTCTCGAACCAATCAGACGTACTCTTTCCATTCCAAACACTCTGACGGGTATTTGATACATGTTTCTTAAAATTCGAATGAGTTTAGTTGACAACCCTTTTTGAGATAGTTTGTAAAACAATGCATTTCGATCTATCGAGTCAAAAGCTGCCTTGAAATCTATGAAAAAACGTACAATTTTCTTTTTTGTCTCAAGAAGTATTGTGAAATAGACGTTAGTGTAAAAATATTATCTATGGTAGAGTATCCTCTCCACTCAGTATCTCATTTAGATCTATCCATGAATTAATACGTTCTAACAAAATAGACGTGAAAATATTTACTACCGAATTCATAAAAGATATGCCTCTGTGGTTACACGGCAAATTTGCATCGCCTTTTTTGAAGATAGGATATACAATGGAATCCCTGAAGCGGTACATCTCCCGAATCGAAGATATAATTGAATATCTCTAGCAATTTTGATTGAAAATCGATAGGAGCATTTTTACAAAATTCGTTTGAAATTCTATCTGGACCTGGTGCTTTATTATTTGCAGCTTTGAATACCGCAGTTTGCAGTTTGATCATTGATATCTCTCGATCTAATAGATCACTACAAATATATGGCTCTGCGTACAAGAAATTATTAGGTTCTGGCTTAGGATTCAGAAGAAGTTTAAAATGGTTTGCAAGATCGTTGACGTTGAGTCGAATCCCACATATCATGTTTTGACCTTTTAGTTGGTTGATTTTGTACTAAAAGTTTTTACTATTGTAAGTGTTTGAAAGAGCTATTGCTATTGATCGAAAGAAATCTTCTTTTTTTGATTTACACATCTGTTTGTAGTTTTTGTTGGCCATAATGTACTTTTTGATGAGGGTTTCATTTAAATCAGACGAGGAGCTCATTTCCCTTAATAATGCAAATGATATGGTTCTGGCTGTGTAACATTCGTTGTCGAACCATTGGGGTTTGCTTTCATTATACAGCTATTTAATAAAGATATTTTTCCTTCAGCATTAACTGGGCTTGGAGTAGAGAGATCTAAATTTTGCAAAGTGTGTATAATTTTATTTTGGTATGCTTCTTTTCTGCTTTCTTTCCATGTTAGTTTTGGCGGTAAGTTATATGCAAAAATGTCACTATCTTCTATGGTGTTGAACCTTACGACCAGTGGCATATGATCTGAAAATGTTTGCGAATCTACTTTGAATGATTTAATTAGTTTTCTCCACCCTGGGCCGCCTATAAAGGTGTATGCACCTTGACTATCCTGTTTACTGCATCCGTTTAGGATAGAAAGTTCATTGATTTGACACATTTCTAAAAAATCGTGTCCATTTCTATTGGTTGTTGATGATCGATTCGGTCGTTAATGGTTCGGTAAGTACAGTCTTTATTTGTGTCGTGCCTATTAGCATTACATTTTCTTCAAAGTTTTTATTCCAATTGTTACAATTAATATAAACTGGGAAAATGTAGTAACTTATATTACAAACATTTATTTTAACATAAACCATATCGTTAAATTATATGTAATTTGCTTTTATGTTGGATTCTTTAAATCCGTACAGAAAACCCCCACTGGCTCTTCCGAAATTAGCCGAAGGAGTAGCAGAACCCTAGTGTGATGATATTTCTGTCATTTATATTTGGTCTTGACAAATGAACATGGAGAACTTGGACAGGTGGTTGTGGCCATATTATTGAAGCTCCATCTGACAAATTGGCTATCACTTGCTAAGTTTAGGTTAATGGCCTGACAGTTGATCTTGTTACCGTCAAACTTAGATCAATGCAGATCCGTTGAGATACCCTAGGGATTGTGACTCGCATGTATTGAAATCTATGATACTCCTATGTCATTCAAGCCCTTTAAGGGTGCTCTCGATTTTCAGAAAGCTATAGCCTAAAATGTCGGAGGGTACTTCTAAGTCATTGCAGAAATGTCTGTCGTCATATTCTTCTATAAGAAACGTGCGTCGTTCAGTCGTTTTCGTTTGTTCTATCATTGTCTTCCTGGACCTTTTTTATGTCTTTTGACTGTGTTTGGAGGCGATTTCCAATCTCGTGGTCGGCTGGTTGCCATTTGGTGGCGTTAATAAATTTCAACAGGTTTATGCTTGGAAATTCAGAGAGTTCATCCAAGTCGTTGAAAAAGGAGTCTGTTTCTCAGATGATATAGCACAAGGCAGTGATACAGGTAGTTAGGAGTATCGTCATGTATCTATTCGTCACCACATCTTCTGCATTAGTCGTTTACAGGGTTGTAAATTTTTGAATTATAAAAACATTAAGTCATTAGTCTGTAGATGATTAAAAAAATTTAATTCATAAGTCAGTAACTAGCTGCTGAATTACATTGTTTTTAATTCATAACTCGTTTTCTAGTTATAAGAACTTTGAACTTGAACTTTGCTTTTGATTACATGTTTAAGATTACAGGGTGGGACCTAAACTGTTTTGTCTGCCTGATTAAAATCAAGTGTTGATCCTATTCTTACCAGCTCGTCAGCGCAGTGACCAAGGAGCCCAGCAGAGCCTTATTTGTTGTGTTGTGTACCAAGAACATTTAATAGCAAGTTACAAGCTTCGATTTGATTTCATTGGTTGAAATCGCTTTTATTGCCACTTCGCAATCGATGGACAAACTAATACCACCTTGTGGTATTGCCATAATTGACACCTGTCTAGAAGCTTTCGTCATTGCCAAGAGCTCAGATTGAAAGACTCCCATAATCAGGAAGTCTGAAAGAGCTGGCTGGTTTCTGAAAAGCACTCTGCGCCAACACCAGTATCCATCATTATATATTGCTATATCATAGATTCGCAGGTTGATGTCTCGTTGATTTGCCAGTCGTGAACGTTCTATAAGTCTAAACAGGATGTTATATACGAGGGCGGGTCAATAAGTCCGTGACTTTCTGAATTTCTGACCTCTTTACTGAAACAGCAACACTGCTCCTGTCAACAGGCATCTGTCACTTGACTCCTGTCAAAATTTAAACTTGCTGCGTCAGTTAGTTTGTATTTGACAGCTATTTTTATCAGACTACTCACTAATTTGAGGAGAAAATGGAAAAAAGTGAATTTCGTGTGCTTATTAAGCATTATTTCTTGCGAAAAAAAACAATTACCGAGACCAAGGCTAAGCTTGATAAATACTATGGGGACTCTGCACCATCGATTTCAATGGTAAAAAAGTGGTTTACTGAATTTCGTTGTGGCCGTACAAGCACTGAAGATGCCGAACGTCCTGGACGCCCAGTTGAGGTCTCTACACCCGAAACAATCGAAAAAATTCACGATATGGTGTTGGCCGACCGAAGATTGAAAGTGCGAGAGATTGTGGAAGCCGTAGGGATCTCGCATGGCTCAGTGGTTTCAATTTTGAATGATCACTTGGGCATGAGAAAGCTTTCCGCAAGATGGGTGCCGCGTTTGCTCACAGTCGACCACAAACGCAATCGTGTAACAACTTCACAGGAAGGTTTGGCGTTGTTTAATCGCAATATGGAGGAGTTTTTGCGCCGCTTTGTAACCGTGGACGAAACATGGATCCATCACAACACACCAGAGACCAAACAACAGTCAAAACAGTGGGTTTCGAAGAGTGAATCGGCGCCAAAGAAGGCCTAGGTGGGTTTGTCAGCCAATAAAGTTATGACGACTGTTTTTTGGGATGCACGCGGGATAATCCACATTGACTACCTTCAAAAGGGAAGAACAATCAATGGGGAATGTTATGCCAACTTATTGGACCGATTCAATGACGATTTGAAAAAAAACCGACCTCATTTGGCCAAGAAAAGAGTTCTTCTCCACCAAGACAATGCAAGGGTGCACACATGTGCAGTTGCCATGGCAAAAATCCATGAATTGGGCTATGAATTGCTCCCTCATCCACCCTATTCTCCAGATTTGGCTCCGAGCGACTACTTCTTGATCCCAAACCTGAAGAAATGGCTTGGTGGAAAAAGATTTGACTCCAATGATGAAGTCATCTCGCAAACAAATGCCTATTTTGAGGACCTCGACAAATCATTTTTTTGGAAGGGATACAAAAATTGGAGGAGCGTTGGACAAAGTGTATAGAGCTCAAGGGAGACTACGTTGAAAAATAAAATTATTTTTTTTATCAAAAAATCTGTGTTTTATTCCAAAAGTCACGGACTTATTGACTCGCCCTCGTATGTAGGTTATTATTAAAAATAAATAATTAGGATACTTAGCCAGGGTTGGCACTTTGATGCAATTTCAGTAGATCTGTATTTCCGCTAAAATTAAAACTATTTGCACAGATAAAAATTTACCGGCAATTTTCAAAATAACTGCTCTCAAACTTCTATAGTAAAATCATTCACGAAATAATCATCTGTACATTTTCTTTGAACGCAGCAAATTTGTTGTGAACTTGTCATATGCTCAAATTACAGTCAGTTAGTTGAATTCTTTCATTGAAAGAAAACTCTGTTTTTGTTTTTAATTTAATTTTAATTTATATTTCTTTAAACATAAGTTAATTTTAAGTTATTTAAGTTTGAGTTATTAAAACAACTTTTAAGAACTATTTTAAAAAGATATAACGACTTTTTACAAAAGTAGATATAATTTTAATAAAAAAAAATATTATTTGGTTATCAAAGGGCATGGTAGTGCCCAGCCAAGTTCTGGCACTACACCCTTTTTACAAAAACAGACTCAGGTGTTTTTTTCCCCTCCCTATCTTCAGTACCAATTAAGTCAGTATCAATGAAGCTTGTCAGACACAGGCGCCTCACCAAATTTCAATTTTCTAGCATAAGCGGTTCCTGACATATAAGGCCTCAAAAATCACAAAAACCGTAACTGACTGACTGACAGATCATCAAAATTATGGAGCATTTCCCGCGATCGTAAAATCTTGTAATTTTGCACAACGGTAGGTCTTGTCATTCAAGCAGAGGAAAAAATCGAAAATTTTAATTTTTCCATTCAGGGGGCGTGGTATACGCCCACTTTCTCCGAATAGGTGTTGGTTGAATGGAGCACTTCCGACTGCTGTAAAACGATGAAATTTAGTAAAGTGGCAAAGCTTAAATTGCATACTAAGAAAAAACTATAAAATTTGAGGTTTTCCATTCAGGGGCTTGGTATCCGCCCACTTTCTGAGAAAATGTTTAATTCATATGGAGCATTTCCGATTGCTGTAGAATGATAAAATTTGGTAGAGCGGTATAATGTAATAGAGAAATTTTAATATTTAATAATTACCTACTGACTAAAATTTGATGGGCTTACTTTGCCAGTTTTTTTGTATGCCCAATTCGAATGGTTTTAAAAACATGACCAGTGAACCCATCAAATTTTAGTCAGTATCATTAAATAATAAAATTTCTCTATTGCATTGTAGCTGTTTCAATATTATTCTACTTTAAATATTCGGTATTAAACCTTCATGAAGTAAGAACTTGGCGTACTTTTAGATCTCAGTACTTTTCACGGCTGACTTATTAAACAAAGGTTTTTGTATAGAAGAACTTGGCTCTTTTTTTAACATTTATGTTTTTGGTCTGATATTATATCCACATTTAATAATAAATTAATTAACAAATTATGAAATTTAAAATAATTTCAGAAATTGTATAAGTTTTGCAAGGATTTTTCAAAGATATGTAGATTGAAATGTGAGTATCTTGTCACCCGCCAAGAGGTCTTACAAGAGACCAAACTTTTTACTATTTATACAAGAATCGGCAGCCAGTATCGCACTCTGGCTAAGTAAAACTGGTAGCTGGAAACACAGTACAATACACGAAAAATAGGGTGTGAACTGAATACGAGGGCGGGTCAATAAGTCCGTGACTTTTGGAATAAAACACAGATTTTTTGATAAAAAAATAATTTTATTTTTCAACGTAGTCTCCCTTGAGCTCTATACACTTTGTCCAACGCTCCGCCAATTTTTTATCCCTTCCAAAAAAAATGATTTGTCGAGGTCCTCAAAATAGGCCTTTGTTTGCGAGATGACTTCATCATTGGAGTCAAATCTTTTTCCACCAAGCCATTTCTTCAGGTTTGGGAACAAGAAGTAGTCGCTCGGAGCCAAATCTGGAGAATAGGGTGGATGAGGGAGCAATTCATAGCCCAATTCATAGATTTTTGCCATGGCAACTGCACATGTGTGTACCCTTGCATTGTCTTGGTGGAGAAGAACTCTTTTCTTGGCCAAATGAGGTCGGTTTTTTTTCAAATCGTCATTGAATCGGTCCAATAAGTTGGCATAACATTCCCCATTGATTGTTCTTCCCTTTCGAAGGTAGTCAATGTGGATTATCCCGCGTGCATCCCAAAAAACAGTCGTCATAACTTTATTGGCTGACAAACCCACCTTGGCCTTCTTTGGCGCCGGCCGATTCACCCTTAGAAACTCACTGTTTTGACTGTTGTTTGGTCTCTGGTGTGTTGTGATGGATCCATGTTTCGTCCACGGTTACAAAGCGGCGCAAAAACTCCTCCATATTGCGATTAAACAACGCCAAACCTTCCTGTGAAGTTGTTACACGATTGCGTTTGTGGTCGACTGTGAGCAAACGCGGCACCCATCTTGCGGAAAGCTTTCTCATGCCCAAGTGATCATTCAAAATTGAAACCACTGAGCCATGCGAGATCCCTACGGCTTCCACAATCTCTCGCACTTTAAATCTTCGGTCGGCCAACACCATATCGTGAATTTTTTCGATTGTTTCGGGTGTAGAGACCTCAACTGGGCGTCCAGGACGTTCGGCATCTTCAGTGCTTGTACGGCCACAACGAAATTCAGTAAACCACTTTTTTACCATTGAAATCGATGGTGCAGAGTCCCCATAGTATTTATCAAGCTTAGCCTTGGTCTCGATAATTGTTTATTTTCGCAAGAAATAATGCTTAATAAGCACACGAAATTCACTTTTTTCCATTTTCTCCTCAAATTAGTGAGTAGTCTGATAAAAATAGCTGTCAAACACAAACTAACTGACGCAGCAAGTTTAAATTTTGACAGGAGTCAAGTGACAGATGCCTGTTGACAGGAGCAGTGTTGCTGTTTCAGTCAGAAATTCAAAAAGTCACGGACTTATTGACATGCCCTCGTAAATTCAATAATTCTAGAAAAATTAATAATAATAAATACCAACACGAAAAAAAAACTACAAATCTCCAAAGCCGATAACAAAGAAATTCGAATGATGTAGAAATAGCTTGTTGAGTCAAAATTCACGATGAATGGAAAACATCTAATGAATAAGAATTTTTTTTTGTAACAAAGGAACATTGAATTCTGCAATTCCACAATGAGAGTTGATTATAAGGACTAAGGCGAGTTTAATAGATATAGAGATGAAAAATGGGAGCAAATAAAACGCACCAAAAGAACAAAAGAAAAGCGACACAAATACTCTCAATGTTTCACTCTCTCCCTGCCTTAGTCATAATCAGCGCTGCCACCCTAAAGATAATCAAGCGAAGTATTTTTCAGAAAAAAGCGCAGTAGATTGCAATACAACGCAGTAGATTTTAAAATATGCAAAACAAAATTCAAATCATAGAAATACATTTTATTTATGAATAAAAGCAACAGAACTTAAAAAAATTAACTCAACAGTTAAAAAAAATAAACAAATTTCTTAAACTAAATAAACTAAAAATCACATTTCATTTTGAGAATTCTTATATAGATAAAATAAAAAGAGATCACATATTATTTCGAAAATTCATATTATAAAAAAAAAATAATGGCCCTTAGTAATAGACATTCATAGAATCGGTTTTAAAGTCACTTTTTGTTAGATATAGAAAAGTTGCTTTTAAAATTTCGTAGTAACAGATCAAATTTAACAACAGTTTTATTTATACCAATAATTGTGACTCATTTTCATAATTTCGTTATTGTGAACTGATACACAAACAGATTTCTATTAACCAGATTCCTAAAGTTCTATTGTGATTCTATCATTTTAAATTTAACTTAGTTACAGGAAAGCCGCTTTTAAGTATTTATACTTGAAATTTGTTTTATTTCTACGAATGTTTGGTTAAAATCGAACTTAGGCTAGATTCGGATCTATTACTCAGGGCCAATGACATTAGTTCATTATAAATTCACCATTTGTGAATTTAAATTTATTATAAAATTCTATAATACCTGGTGAATCTGAGGGAGACCATGACCAACAATCCTCTTTTAGGTCTTTTAGCTCTTTGGCTAAAATAATACTTTGAAGGGTGTTGAGGCTGTTTCTAGTATCAGTTTTTATTAAGTTGACTAGCGAAAATTTCCTTTCAGCAGCTGCGCTGCTATGCGCTAAGAAACATAACAAAAGCATAAATTCTGCTAGCTCCACCAATGCAAATTCACATACCGAGTTTTTAAATGTTCTGGCTTTTGACCAAAACTTTGTTATGTCTGAAGGGTCATTGTATTTTTAAACAAAATCATTATTGCCTAACAAGAACCTCCATTGAATATTGAGTACTTCCGCATTTTCAGATGAATGTGGAAATTCTTCCAAAATGATTTTGAATTTTTCACTGAATGCATTCAGAGTGAGTGAATATGGTTGAGAACAAACTTTGGTTAAGTACTATTAACATTTTTAAAAGAGGAGTAGATTCGTTTTGCTGCGCAGTAGAAATTCATTTGGGCCAAAACGCAGTAGATCTACTGCTAAAGGAGTAAAGTGGCAGCCCTGGTCATAATACTCACGAATTACTTTACAACGCAATGGAATAGAGAGAGAGTGAGAGAGAGAGAGAGATATAATCTCTCCCGAAACGGTTCAAAATCAAAATATGCATGACAAAAGTGATACTGTTGGAAAACTGGAATTGAAAATCTTCCCATTTCCAATGATTCCATTTGCACATGAGCTTAGCAAATGTATACAAAAAAAAAACATATTCTCGACTGATGGAAGTTGTGAAAACTTCTCTTAAGAAAGAATCTTATAAAAATAAAGAAACTTCCAGTTCTTTGACATCAAATTCATCCTTTATTTGAATTTGCTTAGCTTAACAGCTTTCTCTCTATAGTGTACGAGTATATCGAAATCGCCTTGATTAATCGCCTCTTGATTTTTATGTGAAGAGAGCAAAGAGAACCAACACACCAAAACACTACCAACTACGAAAGAGAGCAAGAGCAACAGTTCAAGCTTTGAAAAATATAATTCCAATATTCCAAGAAATAAAACAAAACAAAAAACAATCCTGGAAATTTTGCCGCTTTTCAAATAAACACAAAAAGAGCACTCGTCGTATTCAACCAGTTGAACTTGTACTCATTGAAAACTAGGTGAACCACAAGGAATATAATCAAAAGGACCTCTTTGCTTTCCATGACGTTATGTTTTTTTTTTTTTTTCCTTTTGAATACATCTTTGCTATCTCTCTTTGAAAATAAATTACCGCCATTATACCTATGTATGTATTTTTTTTTCTTGTGTTGTTTAAGGGAGTGGTCGATGAGGTAGGAAATGCAGGTGTTATACTCTGAGATATGCTAATAAAATGGTCTAATGACGTCATTGTTTATGCTAGGTAATGCATGTTATAAATCGATTTATGATATTTGGCTTTTGTGCAAACGATGTCCTAAAAGGGACATGTATTGGCTTGGTGGAAAAGATTTTTAAATAAAATTAAATTTTTTTAGAAATTAATATCACATAAAAAAGAATATCCTGGACCTTTGACAATTTAAGGAAAAATTTCTTAAATGTTATTTTTGTGTAAACAGTCGATCACTTATCATTATTTGTCCTTAAGTGGGCTTCAAATCATTTTATTAATAAAAAAAGGTCACAAAAACAGGAAAGATTTTTAAGCTTTCTTTGTAGTCTAAGATCCCACCATAGGAAGACTTACTTTTTACTTACATGATTTTTCTTGCTGAGAGGTTTACACATTTTTAAGGTAATACACAGTAGCTTCGTGTCCGTTCCTAGACATAGAAGCAGCCTTTGATAATACCTCCAATGTCGCAGTAAATGAAGCCCTAATAAGGAAGTCTGTACCCAATACCATAACTAGATAAATTGGTGAAATGCTGGGCACTAGAACAGCGGAGGCAATAGCAGGACCAAATACACAGAGAATCATCAATCAAGAGACTGCGCGCAGGGAGGGGTACTATCACTCTTAATGTCGAGTCTTGTGTTGGATGAAGTGGATGAGTTAAATATTTGGAAATCATACTAAATAGTAAACTCCTCTGGAGTATACATGTAGAATATACCGTCGGGAAAGCCAGAAAATGAATGAAAGAAACTTGCTGGTTAAGAATGGGGGTACATACCTTATATCCTTAGGTGGATGTACACCATGATGGTAACACCAATTATTACCTACTTTGCGGCTGCATGGCACAAAAGAACCGAGTTATAAACAACAAGGAAAGTACTAGGAAATGTCGAAAGGCTCGCTTGTTTATGCACTACTGGAGAAATGAGAACTTGTCCTACAGAAGCGATGGAGGTTATTCTTCATCTATCCTCATTACAAGTAGTAGTTGGAAGTGCTACTAAAGCAGCCATTCTGACATCTGCCAAGGAAGCAACTGGGTCCGGCAAATGTATAAGTCACAGGGAAACGGACTGCCTTTTAAGGTCTGCAGTAAATTACCTTATCGACATTCCTAGGCATGGAATGGTTATAAGATAAAATGTTATACAAGATTAGAACACGAAGTTAAGCTCCAAAAAAGAGCGAATCAGAAAACTACACACTTAAAGTCAATGCCAATAAAAGGTACACGGATGGTCGGAGAACGACATACGGGAGGACTGGTACTGGAATGTTTGGGCATAGAAAATTTTTCATACCTATAGGAAATTTCAATAGCGTTGGAAGTCAATGCCATAGCGGAATTTGCAGGTCGAAATCTCGAAAGGACTTACCGAAACTAAAACATTGCCATTATGTCAGATAGCCAAGCCGAACTCAAAGTACTAAGCTCATACGCCATCACGTCTAAGTTGGCGTGAAGATATGTATAGGCAGGCTAAACGAGCTTGGGAAGAATAATAATGTTTCATTTTATAGGGTAACTAAACACAGAGGCGGATCGTGAATTTGTGGGGCCCTGGGCTGAAACTATTTAGTGGCCTACCTAAGTACTCAACTAATAGCCATGTCAAAAAACTGTGTCTATAGTGATATTATTATTATTATATATATGTATTCTTTATTGCACAAAAAAAATACATAAATGTTACTTAAATCTACGCAAGCATTAGTTGCGCAAACGGCGACCTTATTGCTGTGGCAGCAATCTCTTCCAGGCAACCTTTATTTGGGTGGAATGCAATGGAAAAAAGGCACGAACCTCAAAACTCTGACAAAAGTACAGAGACTTGCGTGCATTGGAATTACTGGTACCATGAGATCCACACCAACAGCAGGGTAAGAGGCGATAGTCAACCTGATACCCCTAGACCTTTTCGAATCCGCAGCATATAGCGCCTTAATGCTAAGCCAGACTAATACCTCGAAAAACAGTACAATAGGACATGCTCAAATTCTTCAGAAATATTTGGGTGATAGTATCATTACAGATTATACAACACCCAAACTTGACTTTTATAAACCATTCCAAACGGCCTTTCCAAGCAGAGAAGAATGGCTGAACAACCAACCCTACGCCAGTGAATCAGCAATAGCGATCTATACTGATGGCTCCAAAATGGACACAGGTGTTGGTGCAGGTTTTTTCTCAAAACATCTTGGGCTAAACAACTCACTTAGGCTCCCAGATCATAGCAGTGTCTTCCAAGCGGAGGTCCCGGCAGTGACAACAGCTGCTAGACAGGTATCAATGATGGCGATACCACAGGCTGATATCACCTTTTACATTGACAGCCAAGCGGCAATAAAAGCGATTTCTACCACTGTGATAAAATCGAAGCTTGTCTCTTGCTGTCGCAGAGCTTAAGGTTCTTGGCACGCAGCACTATATTAGACTCTGCTGGGTACCGGGGCACAGCGGCATAGCAGGTAATGAAAATGCCGATGAGTTGGCAAGACAGATGGTAAGTATCCCACTCTGCAACATTAAACAGAAAATTTCAGATTTAATCCTAAAGAAATCCAATGAAAGGCGGAGTCTACTTGACACCTGTGATATCACTAGGAAAGTATGGCCTTGCTTTAACAAGCAGAGGACTGACAAAATTATGCAACTTAGTAAGAAGTCCCTTCGCTCTCTAACGAGCATAATCACCGGACATAATTTACTAAAATATCATAAATTTAAAATGAAACTAAGAAAAGATGACCTATGTAGAGGATATGGTGATGAAAAGGTACATGAAGACACATTACACTTTCTCTGTCATTGCCCGTCACTATGCCACCAAAGAAGGAAATTTCTTGGTAGTTACTTCTTTGACAATTTAGAAGATCTTTCTAATATTCAGGAATTCACATATTGAACTTCGTCAATGCCTCAAAATGGCTTGGTTTTTATCAGAAAAGAGTGATTACACTCACGGGTAACACAATGGATCTACATTGATCTAAGTGTGACGATAGTTACATCAATTGTGAACCCAACAACCTAACCTAACCTAAGAGTAGAAAAAATACACCGATCAAAAACAAACGACGGGGAATCCCCGTTCCGTTCCACAGACGGCATCAAACTGAGCACGATTTTATAGAGGGAGAGAGAGTGAGTTCGCGCAGCGCTTTTTCCAGGTAAAAGCGACGCGCGAATTTACTCTCTCTCTCTAAGATAGTGCCATCTAGCTTGCCGGGGACTATACATTAGTTGATTGATTTCAGGGTTGCCATTGCCAACCTTATGGTAGGTTTTTTAATTTTAATTTTTTTTAATTCAAATTAACGCCTACTGTTTTCAACGGGATCTGGGGGCCCCTTGTGACCTCGGGGCCCTGGGCTGCAGCCCATACAGCCCTTAGGTAGATCCGGCCCTGACTAAACATGTAGTTATCTAGGGACATATGGATTCAGACGCAATAGCAAAAATAGGCACAAGGACTTCTCTAATGGGACCAGAGCCCTACTGCGGAATAGGAAAAAATAGGACATCAAATTAGACGAGGAGGCCAAAGGATCAAAAAACCTGGAAAGAACTTCCAAAATTGAGGCAGGCCAAACTACTTCTTGGGAACTATAACCAAGAACGTTTCAAGAACTGTGCCAGTTTAAGCAGGAACAATCTACGAATAACAGGTCTCCTCACGGGTTACTGTAAGCTTAGAAGGCACTTTAGTATTCTTGGCCTGGTGAACAGCCTTACATGAAGATTCTGTAATACTAAGGGCAAAAAGCCGGAACACACATAAAAGGCGGAAGCAAAGCTCTTATGCCTCAGAGAAACAAGCAACAACGGCAATTCGGTCCTTTGTGTAATATCAGCCAATTTCTCGTGTCCCATTCATCCAGTTAAAGAGAAACATTCCACTAGGATCGTTTGGCAATACGAGAAATCTAACTGGGACGGTCTGAATAAGTTTTTTCGAATTTTTAACTGGTCACTATGTTTCCTCGTTAGTGATATTGATGACATTGATGATATGATCACTGAAGTTATTTTTCTTGGGATGCGTATTTTTACTTGCGACTTATAGGTACTATAAGGCAAGTTATGCATTCGTAAAAAAAATCGAACTCGAGATTTTGATCAAAGTTGACATTACGATGATAGCGAAGACTAAAAAAGTGGCCGATTTTCTTTAAACTTGGTAGATATCACTTTTAATTTTTTCCCCCCACACTTTTTTTTTCTTCTTTTTTTTAAGACCAAAAATAACGGTACCTGCCATACGAAGTTTTTTTTCGAAATTTTATAAATATTTTTTTTTCTCAAAAACTGTTCAACAGATTTAAAAAATAAAAATGTAAAAAAAATTAATTTAGTTACCTTGCTTGTAATAGTTAAAAAAAAATTTCCGAAAAATGGTTATTGAGGGTACCCCCTCATGGAACCATTTTTTTTTGTTTTTGATTTTCTCAAAAACGGTACAACCGATTTCGATCATTTTTTTTTTGCTAAAGCTCTCCAAAAACATAAATAGAATTGTTTACTCCAATTTTCAAAAAAAAATTGTTTGGATTTTTAAAAAAATTTCAATTTTTTTTTTTTTTTTTCATAACTCAATATTTCGAAAACCCCATGCTAGATTTTTTTTAAATTGATAAAGAAAAAAAAATTATTTTACCTAAAACTAAAGGTACCTACCATACAAATGCTAAAAACTTAAAAAAAAACATGGTTTTCAAAAATCGTATTTTTCTCGAAAACCGCGCCTAGAATTTTGATAAATTGTTTTTCCTTTTAATTAATTTTTACGATCTTTAATTTAATAAAAAAAAATTTGAAATTTGAAATAGAGCCATTTTTTCGAATTTTGAATTTCTCATTATCCACAAGACGGATCTTAATGAAATTTTTTATAGAGAAGTCCGCTCTTACAAAGCCAACCCAACTGAAGAAAATCGTAAAGAGCATAAATAATTCAGAAACCATTGCAACGCTGTTGGGAAAAAGAATCAGTCCTTCAATGCCCAAGGCAGTAGAAATTTCTTATTATTTGTAAGAACGTAAAGAATTTAACTTCATATTTGGTTCCATCGCTCATCTACCATAACAACCCGCTAACTAGCTCTTTCGATAAGGCAAATGTACCTGCCACTCATTTTTCTGCTGGTTCTACGTTGCCTGTTAGCAACATTGCCCCTCCTGTACTTGGGAACGTAAATCATTCAATGGGACAGGTATAAATTCGCACTCCTACAGTTGCAAGACCCTTTCGAGAGCTTCATGTAAACAAATCCGCTGGTCCTGATGGTATAACAACCATTCTTCTCTGAGAACGTATTCTTAATCGCTTCTACTGATCTGGAATCTTCACTTGAAGATGAAAAACAGCATTTGTCCAGACTCTTCCTAAAAAGCGACCCATCTTCCCCCTCCTCCTATCGAGCAATTACATTTAGGTACCTTCTTTTCAGGGTCATGGAATCACTGATAAAACTGCAAAATGGCTTTCGCAGCAATCGTTCCACTGGTGATCTGATGGCATATCTCACTGAAGAAAGAAATCTTCACATTGATTTGGCAAAAGCGAGATTATTTCGCTTGATATTTATAAGGCATTTGATAGACTTTGGCACCAGGGTCTCTTGAATCGAAAATGCGTGCGTTTAGTATTAATGGATCTCTTATTCGTTGTATTAGAAGCTACCTTTCGAACCGATCTATACAAGTTGTGTTAAATGGTTTAAGCCTAAATTTCATAAAATTAATGCTGGTGTCCCACAGGGTTCCGTCTTGTCTCCGACCCTGTTTCTCATATTCATCAATGATCTTTTGTCTGAAACTTCTAATCCATTAAATTATATTTACTCATATTTCAATTGATGACGCAGTAACGACTTTTTACGATGAAATTTTCAGCTGTTTCGCGCACACTGTTCCTTTTATGCCACGTAAAATTTTTTTTTCTTCTCCACCTTGGTATAACAAAAAACTTCGATCTCTTCGTAACCGAAGAAATAATTTGTGGCAGAAATACTTAAAATCGAAATCTCCTTACCACCATCAAGCTTTCTCAGATGCTTCGACAGAATTTTTGCTCCTTTGCGATCGTCTGTACAAAGATTACATTACTCGTATGCAATCTTCGATTAAATCGAATCCTAAATGTTTCTTTGAATTTATTAATATTAAAAGAAAATCCGATGGCTGCCCATCCTTCCTAACATATAATGGGAAATCTTTATCCGATCCAACAGAGATAACCAATTTCTTTGCAAACTTTTTCAAACAATCCTTTACTGATTGCGACATTGAACCAGATACCCAATATTTCCGCTACTTAAAGAATTCTTCTCAAACCACATTTACAGCACCGAATATTCTTCCAGCTATTGTAAGAGATAAAATTGAAAAGCTTAAAGATGACTTCTCCACAGGACCAGATGGTGTACCGGCAATCATCCTAAAAAAATGCATTAATGCCTTTATTCAGCCATTGACTGACCTATTTACACTATCCATTATGCAAAGCACCTTTCCTCAATCAAGTTTCTTACATAGTTCCTGTTCACAAAAAGGGACCAAAAAATAATGTGTCGAACTATCGCCCTATAGCTAAACTATCATGCACTCCAAAAATATTTGAAAGTATTGTATACGAAACTCTCTCTTTCCACTGCAAATCAATTCTTTCCCCAGTACAACATGGTTTTATATCGGGTAGATCAACAACAACGAACCTAGTAGAATTTGTTTCCAATGCTCTATGCACAATGGTCGATGGGGATGAAGTCGATGTGATTGCTACTGACTTTAGCAAAGCCTTCGACAAAATATCACATAATATCATCATGTTAAAATTATTCCATGGGCTTTCCTACACTTTTTATCTTGTGGTTGAATTCATATTTGACTGATAGAAATTATGTTGTCCGTTTTAGATCATCTCTTTCCATTCCTTTTAATGCACCTTCAGGAGTACCACAAGGCAGCCATCTTGGCCCACTGCTATTCACTTTAGCTATTAAAGATATTGCTCAAGTTCTCGATTGTGTTTTATCAATATATGCCGATGACATGAAAATATTTAAACGCATTTTTACTGCCGCTGATATTTGTTCCTTACAACAAAATCTTGACAAATTTTCCCTATGGTGCCATAAAAACCTCCTTGACCTCAATGTCAGCAAATGCCACAGCTTGACGTTTTCACGTAAACGGCTCCCTTCTCCTCCCAGAAAATATCATATAAATGGTGAACTTGTACCCGTAGTTACTTCCTGTCGTGATTTAGGAGTAATATTTGATAAAGAGCTTAACTTTCGATGCCACATTGACAACATTATTAATAAAGCTAATTCGACGCTTGGTTTTATAAAACGCTGGTCAAAAGAGTTCTCTGACCCGTACATTTCCAAATCTCTTTTCATTTCATTTGTCCGTCCCATCCTAGAATATGCGTCTCAGGTTTGGTCACCATATCAAATAACCCAAATTAAAAGGATCGAAGCCGTCCAGCGTAGGTTTGTTCGTTTTGCCCTGCGCAATCTTCCGTGGGATGATAATTATCGACTTCCTCCATATTCGAATCGCTTACTGCTAATTGACCTTCAGTCGCTTGAAAAACGGCGTGAAGCCGCAGATGTGGTTTTTATACACGACATATAACTGGTAATATAGACTGTCCGGGTCTATTTTATTTATTTATTTTATTTATTTAAGCTTAATTCAAGCCTGTTACTTAAAACTAAACAAAAAATTCTTAAAATTAGATTAATAATAATAGTAATAATAGGTTTGGGTGGAAAGTAGGGTCGGGAAATGAAGGTATAATTATTGGAGAGCATTTTTAAGGGCAGTTTTTGAACTACTTAAATCAAAAATATTTGAGTTGTTAGCACTTCTAAGCATTCTTGTAAGTGGTTCATTTAGGCCGTACTCGGTTCGGTGAAGGGGTATCCAGAACAGTGGTATCGATCTGAGGCGAGATTGATTAGTGTTTTGCTTTATTTTTCGTAGCAAGCCTACGCAGTCGATACCTCCAGATAATAACTGGTGTAAAAATATGAGGTCAGCATTATCTCGACGTACTCTTAAGGTCTGTAAATTTATAAGTTTAAGACGGTTTTCGTAGGGTGGGAGTCTGAATGGGTCGTCCCATCCGAGGCCGCGCAAACAAAATCTTAAAAATCTGCGCTGAACGGCTTCAATGCGCTGAATGTGGACATGATAATAAGGTGACCAGGCGGGAGAGGCATATTCAAGAACAGGACGTACAAAAGAAATGTATAAGGATTTTGTGACATAGGGATTTGAAAATTCCTTGGACCAACGCTTTACGAATCCTAGAGTTGAATTAGCCCTGTTAATAATAGAATCATAATGAGCTCGAAAATTTAGCTGATTGTCACAAATAACTCCTAAGTCACGAATAGATGTGACAACCGAGACTTGTTCATTATTCAAGAAATAATAACGCTGGGGGAGAGGGGGGCGTTTTCGAGAATAAGTAATGACTTGACACTTACTTACGTTAAGTTCGAGAAAATTATGACGGCACCAGGTAAGGAAATTATTTAGGTCGGTTTGTAGTTGCTGGGTATCTGCTGAGCATGTAATATGTTTAGAAATACGCATGTCATCAGCGTAAATCTCCAGGTCAGATCCTACTAAAGTAAGCTCAACGTCGTTTATACTTAACAAAAAGAGAAGGGGGCCAAGGTGACTACCTTGGGGAACGCCTGATGTTGAGCGGACAGGGTTGGAAGTACTTCCTCTGAACAAAACAGTGCCTATGCGATCACTTAAATAGGACTGGACCCAAGATAAAAACGGAGATGGGAATCCATATGATTTCAATTTGAAAATAATTATATTGTGAGCGATCCTATCAAATGCCTTGCTGAAATCAGTTGCAACTGCATCAATTTCGTAACCTAATTCCATGGCACAAATAGTATTAGATACAAATTGAGTAAGATTAGATGTAGTTGATCTACCTTTAAGAAAGCCATGTTGCTTATCAGAAAAGAGTGATTCACAATGAAGAAGTAAATAATCGTGAACTAAACTCTCGAATAATTTAGGAATACATGAGAGCTTTGCTATCGGCCTATAATTTGAGACATCACTCTTAGATCCTTTTTTATGTATAGGGATAATGAAACAATCTTTCCATCGATTGGGAAACACACAGCAAGAAATAGATAGTTGAAATAGAGCAGTGAGTGGTTGAGCAAGTTTAGAGATGCATTTTTTAAGAACAATAGGAGGAATACCGTCAGGACCCGATGAAAAATCGTCCTTAAGCTGGCGAACCTTGTTAATCACTGATAATTGACATATATTAATCGATGTCAAAGAGGTCTTGGCACAACCATTCATATAACTAAAAAAACCCAAGTCTACTTCAGAGTTATTAGAAGAAAATGCTTGGCCAAAAAAATCGGCGAAATAGTTAGAAATAGTTTTAGGATCAGCAGATGAAGCATTGCAGTAGTTCAAGGTGGAGGGATAACCATCTGACTTTCTTTTAGAATTAATAAATTGAAAAAAGTGTTTTGGGTTCGAGATAAGATCAGATTGAGTTTGGATGAGATGATTTGAGTAGAGTGACTCAAACAAGCCCGAAAAGTTGTAGAAGGCTACCATGTAATTGGAAAGATCATTGTCTGATTTTGACCTGAGAAATTTTTTCCATAGGATATTCCTTCTGTTACGAAGAAGGCGAAGTTCTTTGGTGTACCAACAAGGAGAAGCTGTAAAATTCTTCTGAGGCATAAGTGGTGTGGATTGTGCAAAGCAGGTTTGTATAAGAGCGTAAAAGGTGGTTATAATAATTTCAATATTCGAGTCCATAGTGATAAAGTCGAAGTTAAGTTTACCAATCAGCTCGTTAAGTTTATCAAAGTTAGTTTTACGGAAATTGTATTTTTGCGATGTGAGAGAGTAAGAACGAATGTTTTCGCACTCAAAGGCAAAAGTAACTGAAATGGGTGGGTGGTGGTTGTCCAGTTTTGATAGGATGTGTTTATTTACAATTACTTCAGTATTAAGAGCATTTGTTGAAAAAACCAAGTCTAATTGTCTTTCCAAATAATTTTTTACTCCACTTGTCTGGGCAAGATTAGAAGACAGGGGTCTATCAATAAATAAAATTTCTTTTTCAGATATTGCATTGGTAGAAACATAATAGGTCTCATCTTCAGAAATTTCCCATACTAGACGGGGAAGGTTAAAGTCACCTACCAAAATTATATCATCTTCGGAGTCAATATGATCAACCACATAATCAATTGCATCTACTAAGATTTCATATGCAGTAGTAGGCTGGGAGGGGGGTATATAGCAGCACAATAAATAAAGGAAATATTTGGATACACGGACTTTTACACAAATTATTTCAAGGTTTAGGATATTAGGTATGATAAACAACGATGAGTCCCAATTAGAATTTATTGCCAGGAGAACACCACGGCCTGATGAAGAGTTTCCATCTGAGACAAGGATATCCTTACGATAGACGCTAAAATCAGAGGTAAAAAGTTCACTGCTATTAAAATCCGGTGTCAGATTTGTTTCAGTAAGGGCAAATATGTCAATAGGGAGTTTTTGACAATTTAGGTAGATGTCAGAAGTTTTCGTGCGCAGACCCCTTACATTTTGATAGTAGACAGTTAGGAACTTAGGCTTAGGAGGTTTTAAGAAATGACTATCAGGAACGAAAGGGATTTCTTGGGCGATTTCTATGTAGTTGGGAATTATTATTATTACCATATGAAGGGTGTGGAGGGTGGAAAGTCTGGGAATGAGCAAAGCGATAAGGATTGTTTGTTTTTGGGTGATTTGTGTGTTGTTGGGAAGTATTATTGCTAGAAGAAGGTTGTGGTGGGCTAAGAGTCTGGGAATGAGTGAAGTTAAGATGTTTAGGCATTGGAGTTGGAGTTTGGTTATGATTAGTTGAAAAAGAATTATAATCATATTGTTTGAAAAACTTAGGTCTAGACATAATTTTAAGATTTTTTGATGCTCGATTGATCCAGGGCGTTATAGTCATACCATCGATTTTAAGAATCTTAGCGTCATTGAGAAAAAGCCATTCATATTTGATTGGAATTTCTATTTTGAATGATCGAGGTCTTTTCAGAATGAGCTGAACTTGTATGTCAGATATACCATATTTGTTACTGAAAAAGTTCTTTATCGAAGAAATATCTGTTTTATTTGGAGCGCCTTTCAAGTAAAAAGAGGATGAAGATATCCGATTAGGTGTGTTCAGTCGTTTGAGACGGTTTTCCCATTCAAGTTGCGTCCAGGTTGTTCCAAACTTATTGATAATGGAAGAGTTGACTAAAGTTGAGTTGTTGGATTTGGATATTATTGAATTAGTATCTTCAACAGTGTTGTTTATATTGCTGGAGTTGGCAGTATTAGATGAATTAGATTTTTCTTCGCTTGGGAATTTAGGCATTAAATCCGTATTAGCATTAATTTTAGGGGAAGTAGCGGTGGTTGTTTGAATTGGGTGAACGGCAACTTGCAATTCATCCAATAGAGTGTTGCTTATTGGTAAGTTAGATGGTGCAAATAAGTCTGATTCCCATTAATTCAACCGAGGAAATGTTAGGTCAGTACCCCTATTCCGCATTCCTTTTCACCGTACTAATTATAGCTACTATAATCCTATGTCTCGTATGCTGTGTAATTCCAACAACTCCTCCCTCCTGCTTACTTGTAATAAGTGTACAATAAATTAAATATATATTTCCTTGAAGACAATACTCTAAACTCATTTTATTCGTTTCCAAGTTCGCATCCTTTTCTTTCGGCCATATTGTTTTGGTAACAACTGTCAAATCTGATTCTTAATAATTTAAATACTGATGCCAAATAATAATGGTAGATCATACCATTAAACAGCACGTCTAAATGATACAAATTTGATATCAAAATGAGTGTCCGTAAGTGCAAATGTTTCACCAATTTTGCGGACTTGTGCGCCCTTCACATTCAACTCTTCAACGTTTGGTTGCCTAATTTGAGACGATCGGTTTGATAATCAGTCAGCCAACATATATACTTCAAAGGAGCGCAAGATCGACCAATAAAATTCCCGTGGTCCGTACAGTGTACAGCAGACCTCAAGGCAGTGAATTCCTCGCCATGCACAAGTACTTAGCCTGTCACAAATTTCAATTTAGCCAATTTTTTCGTCGGGACTAGGTAAGGTCTACACTAATACAAGATCCTAGTGACTCAGGAGCTCAAAGCCCATGACCATAGACAACGCCATGACCAATAAATGAGGAGAAATTTGTGCTACACCCGGCCAAAGACGGGAGTCGTACTCAAGTTTTGGACGTTGTGAAAATTTTTTTGCACCGATATATTTAAAAACCCTAGGCATTTCGCAGTATTTTTGGTGGTCTCGGAAATGTGATCAACGAAGATCGTCGGTGACACACATATCGAGTTCTGACAGCTTTTAAGCTGTAAGCTGTAAAACTTCTTCTTGATTTTCTTAAGTCACAGATCTGTACCAAAGATTAACAATCCACTTACTTCCTCGGAAGCTAGATTACTCAATGCTATTGGTCAAATTAAGTCTGATCTATGCGCATCCTGCACGCTTGATGTTATATAAAATAAATAAATAACGGCCTTCGAAATAAATTTAAATTTTGTTGTATTCAAATTTAATAATAGACAGCTCTTAATGAAAACGTTTACCACAAGTATATGAAACTACTTTTTCTTACGAAGTATCATCTCGGACTGGGAGAAAAGTAAATCAGGCCATCTGATCCCAGTCGAATGTCCTTCATCTGCCAACCCTTTATCAAAAATGTCGACAGGTTTTCCAACTGAAAAAGTTTTCCCATCCAGTTAGAAGATAAACCATGCGATCTTGAAATCAATTTGACGTCAAATATAAATTAACATTTAGGGCATTTCAAATCAGTGTTTCAAAATCCCCCCCTCCCATATTAAAACAGACCCTACGTTGCGGTTTCGAATCACTTCATCCATCTAATTAATTGTTTTTTAATGTTTTTGTTTTTGTACAATCCCTTTAGTTATTTCGTTGGAAAATAATTCCCCGAAAACATTAAAAGCCCCCTTCTAACTGACAGAACTCTCCCCAAACAACACAACCGACAATAAAGCAAATGCCTCACCACAATTTGCGTTGCTTACTATAATCTTTCGATATCTTCATTTTAATTAACATATAACTCAGCGAAATTCATAAAAAATAAAACTCGACCATCATCTCAACCGCTGCAAGCTGTTTAAGTTTAGTTTCAAAACAATTAATTAAAATATCTTCCCCCATCGACCCAACCCACTGCCGAAGGGTGCTTCCTTTGATTGATTTTACGCACTGATTGAGTTATCTCTAAGGTCTTAGGTCTGAACTCTCAACTCAAATCACCACCACCATCACCGCTACTTCTAACCGAACAGCTGCCGCTACAGTGAACTTATTGAGAACTTTTGACACTGAAAAAGGGCTCCCTCGACCCGAACCGGAATTCTTTTTGAAAAATCAAATAAAATAAGAAATGTCAATAACTTCCGAGAACTACCGATACCCAGATAATGCCTAAAGCCTGCTTCTTTGTCCAGCTAAATCTCCCTGACGAAAAAAAAAAATTGAAATAAACACAAAGAGATGAGATATCGTCATAAAAAATGGGGCTCCTGAGGTAAAAACCGAGGGTATAGCAATAATTTCTCGTTGAAAGTTTGAGAAGAAAAGTAATTTTTTGCCCAGTTTCGGCCACATTTCGTTCGGAAATTACACCAGAGAATAGAGAATAAGGCGGCTCAAGGAGAGGCTCACAAATCGGTAACAGTAGTAGTGCACCAGATGTCGGAGCACAAGTATGCACTTAAGAACTTTTAAATTAGATTTTTAGTGAAATTTTTCGTTACTAACTTTCGGTTTTTTTTTTTTTTTTGTTCCGTTTTTGCTTTGTTTTATTTTTAAACTTTCACTTTGGATTTATTCAACTCTGTGCTCCATTTGCGACCCATATTTGGTCAATAGCACGAGGGTGAAGGGTGAGGGTGAAAACTGGGGAAAGCAATTCGGTTTCTTTTATTTGGAAGAAAAAAAAAACGAAAAAACTTTTCTGAGGCTTTGGATTTACCTTAAACAAATTAAAGTTGAAAAATGGTCGTAAGTTCTTTCTTTCAGGAAAAGTTACAAATTATCTTTCCTGGAATTGCGTGGCAGCCGCACAAGAGCTTGGATGAGAGATGTTTGTCAGATTGATGGGATGGCTTGACATGAGAAATGGATAAGGAAAATAGTTTGAAAAACTTAATGAAGGCGTTCCTATGCAAGGTTCTACAATCTACCATCTACCAACGTGCAACACTATGAGGAACTTGCTTCGGATAATGGGTGGGGGATATTGGCGACACTCTTTTTTACTTCATACAAAAAAAAACTCTCTTAGAATGTTTAATGAATTAAATTGGATTTAAACAAGCCGAAGAAGCAACAACACTGACACCGGTAGAAGCACCGTCACCGGCCACGACACTGACACCGTTGCAAGAACACCTGCACCCCAGTCATGTTGCTGCTTGAAAATGATTTATGGAGGGACAAAGTGTCACAAATGAAACAAATTTATCATGATTGCGTCAACTAAAGCATGCAAATCGCAAAGGGATTTTTTCGTGCGGAATAATGTTAATCAGGTTCTATTAAAGCGAAACTCGCAAAAGTGGTTTGCTGCGTTTAATAAATGAGAGGGTTTATTTACTTAAGGCCTTAGACTTCGTTTTTGAGAGGACGAAATAATGTATAGTATTTGGGGCAAGAAGGAAGCAAACGGCATCGACTTGTTGAATGAGTAGGACTAGAATTTCTGGCGTGGAAAAGGTCTTATTTCGTACGGAAAAGCGTGCAGCAACTTTATTTTGTTGCTGTTGGTGGGGAATCTTTTGAGGTTTTTGATTATTAGCTTTTAAGGGTGTGGCTGAAGAAGTCTGAAAATTTAAGAGATGATACGGATGTTATTGATTTGGATTTTCGGTGACAAACTTTTATTTTAATTTCGCCATTAGATAGCAATTGGCGGTCAGCCATCAGACGAATAGGGGGAGTAACATGTAGCATACGAAAACATGCACGTGCCGTAACTATTCGGGACTGGTGGAAGTCTGATCATAGCCTCTCCGTGGCGGCCGCTGGAAACAAGCCTTTAAAAAGGTTTGGCTAATATGATCAGGCTGGTTCCTCAGGTTGGCGACAGGTTAATTCCCTGTCCCGTAAAACTAAACTTAATGAATTACGAGACCGACAACCAGCCTCGGAAACGGACTGATCACACGACGACAACCAATGCAACGAAAACTGAAAAACGATTTACGAATTTTCTTATGGAACGTACGATCGCTCTATAGAGCTCGAGCTGCTCAGCAGCTAGCCGTTGCCCTGTCAAAATATAAAGCTGACATAACAGCTCTTCAAGAAATCAGATGGACAGGGAATGGTGTTCTACAGAAGAAAGAATATGACATATACTGCAGCTGTCATACAAAACACCATGTCCTCGGGGTAGGCTTCCTAGTCAGCGAAAAAATGAAGTCTACTATCATCGGCTTTAACGCTATAAGCGAAAGGCTATGCACCCTTCGCGTGCGAGGCAAATTTACGAACATCAGCCTCATTAACGTTCACGGACCTACGGAGGAGTCCTCAGACGAAGAAAAAGAGACTTACTACGAACAAGTCGAGAGGGCCCTCAATGCCTGTCCAAGGTATGATGTTAAAATCATCTTTGGGGATTTGAACGCAAAAATAGGTCGGGAGCCGGTATTCAGGCATTACGCAGGCACCCATAGTTTGCATGAGAACAATAATGACAATGGACTTCGAGTCTTAGAATTGGCAGCATCGAAAAACATGGTCGTTGCGAGTACCAGGTTCCTGCGTAAAGATATCTACAAAGCCAACTGGGTATCACCTGATGGAGTCACTCGTAACCAAATAGACCACGTGTTGATAGACCATCGCCACTACTCGAACTTGATGGCGGTACGAACGTACCGAGGTGCCAATATCGACTCGGATCACTATCTTGTCGGTATGGTTTTCCGAGGGCGGATTGCCTTGCGAAGACGCATTGCATCCGTCGATCAGGTTCGAATCAACACGGCTGCCCTGCGCAATGAAAACACCAGTAACACCTTTGGTAATGCGTTAGGACTCGCCCTAGAATCACTTGAATTAGGGAGAGTAAGTCCTGGAGCCAGTAGGCTGGGCGTAAATGAGAAGTGGACACGCCTTAAGAATATTGTCATTAGTACTGCCAACTCCATCTTAGGCAGCAGTCGTAAAAATCGGAACGACTGGTTTGATGATGAATGCAAGCTAGCGACTGAACGAAAGAATGTTGCGTACCGAGCAATGCAACAATGCGGGCACGCGAAGAGGAATATAAAGAGCTCAGAAGAATAGAAAAACGGCTACACAGACAAAAAAATCAGCCTGGGAGAAGAACCTAATCTGTGAAATAGAAAATAGCCGAGAGCGAGGTCCGCACCAGGCGCGGAAGTTCTACCAATCCGCCCGAAACATGACGCAGTACACACCACGCTGCACATACTGCAAGAACGGAGAGGGAAATCTGATCACCGATCCTGAAAGCATACTGGACCGATGGGAAGTGTACTTTAATGAATTGCTAAATGGTCAGCTCACTGCAGAAGTGAAGGCTCCACTACTTCAAGAAGAACACCCTATGTTGCCGCCACCAAGCATAGAAGAGGTTGAGAAGGCTATAGGCTGGCTTAAACAGAACAAATCCTCGGGAGCCGATGGCATACCAGCCGAATTATTTCATCACGACGGGCCAGCCTTACGTCAAGCAATTCATGATATTATAGTGCACATATGGGAGCAGGAAGAAATGCCAGAAGACTGGCGAAGGCATAATATGCCCCATACATAAGAAGGGAGATGTCACAACGTGCAGCAATTATAGAGGTATCACGCTGTTGAGTACCGCCTATAAGATACTCTCCTCTATCCTACAAGACCGGATAACCCCATACGCTAAAACCGTCATCGGACAATATCAGTGTGGTTTCATTCCAGGCAAATCAACAACTGATCAGATCTTTACCCTTAGGCAGGCGATGGAAAAATGTCTAGAATTTAACATCCCAACATACCATATGTTTATAGACTTTAAGGACGCCTATGATAGCATAGCCAGGGTAGAACTTTACAAAGCCATGAGAGAATTCGGCATCCCAAATAAATTGACACAACTATGTAGGTTGACCATGACCAACGTAACAAGCCAAGTAAAAATAGCCGGATTGCTATCCAGACCAATCAACATCTTTAATGGACTCCGACAAGGGGACGGTCAACCTGGCGTTGGAGGAAGCAATCCGTGACTCTGGCACGGCAACAAGAGGGACCATCGTCAACAGGTCCAGCCAGTTACTGGCTTACGCAGTCGACATCGACATCATCGGAAGAATCGAACAAGCTGTACACGATTCCTTCATCCAGATCGAGCAGGCGGCACAAAATCTGGGGCTGCACATTAGTGAAGGTAAAACAAAGAACATGGTGGAGTCGAATGCGAGATGAACAGTTGGTCAAACAACCAAGGTTGCGGAGCACGAATTTGAAGTGGTGCAATCCTTTAAATACCTTGGGTCAATAGTAGCAGCCGATAACAATATAGAAGAAGAAATACGCGGGCGGCTTCTCAAATCCAACAGAGCCTACTATAGCCTGTCAAAGCTCTTCAAATCCAGAAATCTCACCATAACTTCAAAACTGCTGCTGTACAGGACCATGGTCCTGCCAGTACTCACATATGGATCCGAGACTTGGGTGCTTAGCAAAAGGCACTCCGACCTCTTAGCTGCGTTCGAGAGAAAAGTCTTAAGGAGAATTGTTGGCCCCGTATGTGAGGAAGGACGATTCCGGAGACGGTACAATCATGAACTGTACGCAATCTACCTTGAAGCAGATATTGTGACAAAAATTAAGCTCGGTAGACTCCGGTGGGCAGGGCACCTAGCTCGCATGAGCGAAGAGGAACCTGCTCGGAAAGTTCTTTGTGGTACATTCTATGGTAGACGACAGCGTGGTAGACCATGCTTGCGCTGGAGAGATGGCGTAGACCAGGACGCCCGAAGCCTTGGGGTGCGCAACTGGATGGCGTTGGCTAGAGACCGGGATAGGTGGAGAGACTTGTTGAAAGAGGCCAGGACCGGAACCCGGTTGTCGAGCTGATGATGATGATTAGATAGCAATTATAGGTACATACAAATTGATGTATGTACCATTTGGACTCTTAAACGGTGTAACCGATTTTGATGAAATTTTGAAGCAATCTTCAGATGAACACAACGTTTGATCCTGTGAAGTTTAGAATATCCAAATGCATTTGTTTTATTTTTGCAATTTTGTGTCATATTCTTTAAATATAAAAATCGATGTGGCCAAGCTGGATAAGCATTCCTAATCAATTCAGTATATGCGTGCGTAGCGGAGTGGGGTAAATGCATAAAGTGGCCAATTCACGTCACCTATGCTAGAGATAACCTTACCCTCAAGTAGTTAATGTAGAATGTCAATCATCCGTCTTGCTGGAACCAAATATCGGCTAGGTCCATATGGTTCAATTTGGGCTATAAGAAAATGGTTATCATCGTTCTGCAGCGCTCGCCATTGACTGTGACTAACTTTGTTTTTTTTTAATGTACGGACCAAAGAATTGGCAAAATTCACATTAAACTGTAAGTTTTGTGGAATACACTGTCATCTAGTGAACCGTGTGTGGGTTAGTGTCGTCTTATATAAATATGGCAATTTTGCTTGATAACAAAAGCATTCATCTAAAAATGCGCCTCGTTGCTAAAAATGGTCAAAATTGGGAAACTGTACCAAACCCAGTTAGCGAACAAACGGCATCGTCTATGGTCATGGACTTTGAGCTCCTTGGTAAGTTGGAATTTGTACGGGTGTAGGTTTAACTTCCGACGCAAAATTCGCCAAGTTGAGGTCTGCAAAAGGCCGAGTTCTTGTACACGACGAATAATTGAATGCCCCCAAGCCTGCTGTAAACGTGCACCGACCGCGGGTATGTTTTCCGGTGTTCTTGCATTCCTTTGACGTTCGAATGTAGGCTGATTGATCATGAAGCTGGACGTCTAACATTTTGTCTCCAAAAGCTTAAAAGTCGACTGTGAAGGGCCGTAAAATGGGCGCAACGTTTGCATTTACGAACACAAGCTCGCATTGCAGCAACGTCAGCAGCAGGCAGAAATTAACTAAAGTCTGCGTACCGCATGCAAATGAGGGAAGTTCACCGTAGCGTTCACCGTAGTTCACCGTAGCGTAGCTATATCAACGCATTGGCAACAGAAGCAGAAGAGTCCGCAAATATGTGCGACAGTAGGACCGTCTACAGAATTACCAAAGAGCTAACTGGTCTCCAAAGCTCTAAACAACACCTGGTAAAGGGCATAGACGGATCACTGCTAGTTTCGGATGACGACCAGATCAAAAGGTGGAAGGAACACTTTTCTGCGGTTTTAAATCGCGTTTTCACCAGCGAAGTCAACCTAACACCCAATGAGCCGTCCGTAGTAACAAATTCCCGAATACGCACTGTATCCCCCAGTAGAGAAGAAATCTTAACCGCACTGAAGAACAACAAAGCGGTTGGACTTGACGGTATTCGCGCAGAGCTCTTACGAGCAGAGCCAACAACATCGTCTGAGCTCCTGCACCCACTCATAGAAAGAGCTTGGGGAATAGAAAGTTTTTGGAGGAGTGGAAAAAGGGTATGATTATCAAGCTACCAAAGAAAGGAGACCTTAGGCAGTGCGAAAACTGGAGAGGAATCTGCGTGCTGCATGCTGTAGCGAAGGTTATAGCAAGAATCGTCTTAGAGCGAATAAAAGACCACCTAGAAGACACGCTTGACGCCGAACAAGCAGGTTTCCGCACTGTATCTTCCTGCGTGGATCACATCAATACCTTGCGGATCATCATCGAACAGTGCGTTGAATATCGATCACCACTTCACCTGCTGTTCATCGATTTCGAAAAGGCGTTTGACAGTGTCAATAGAGAATTTATTTGGCTTGCCTTGCGCAGGAGGGGCATCCCGGATAAATTGATCGCTATAATCAAGGCTATATATGAAGGATCCAAATGTCACGTTCTGCATAAAGGAAGGTTGTCAGAGGAGTTTGAAATCCAAAGTGGCGTTAGACAAGGTTGTATACTGTCACCAATACTCTTCCTGTTGGTAATAAGTGATGTGCTGCATGCAGCCTTGTCGACTTTAAATGGAGGAATTCAGTGGAATCTGCTATCACACCTGAAACATCTAGGGATGACGTGTGCTTACTCTCTCATAGGACCATGGATCTCCATCAAATGACAACAAGGGTGGAGAGAGAAGCCGAAATCGTCGGGCTTAAGATCAATACGGCAAAAACTAAAAGGATCAGCCTTGGAACTTCCTCATCTACTCAAATAGATATTTCTGGACAACCAGTAGAGACGGTAGAGAGTTTTCAATACCTTGGGAGTATTGTCTCTACTGATGGCGGTACCAAACTAGATATAACCAGCCGAATCGGGAAAGCAAAGGCTGCGTTCGGAATGCTGTCTAAAATATGGAGAAACAACTCTATAAGCCTAAGACTAAGCTACGACTGTTCCGCTCCAATGTAGAATCCGTGCTTCTTTATGGATGCATCAATCAGAGAGTCGGAGACAAGTTGGAACCCTGTGGCACACAAGCATTAATTTTATGAACTTTAGACTTAAACCATCCCACACAACTTGTATTGATCGGTTCGAAAGGTAGATTCTAATCCATCGAAGAAGAGATGCATCAATACCGAATTCATGCATTTTCGATAAGAGAGCTTGATGCCAAATTATATCAAATGCTTTCGAAATATCAAATGCAATAACCTTACTTACCCTATTCGGTGAGATATGCTATCAAATCACCAGTGGTTCTATTGCTACGAAAGCCATACTCCCGGCCACTGAGTTGTTCAAGGTAGTTCCTGAGCCACGTTTCCATGACCATGGAAATGACCTTGGGATGAAGTGCAATTAGATGATATTTAGAGGAGGAAGAAGATTGCCTTTTTTAGGGACTGGATAAATGCTATTTTCCATCCACTCGGAAAAAGACTAGTAGAGTAGGACAGATGAAAAAGCTTGTGCAATGGTTTTGCCAGCGTTGAAGAACATCTCTTCATAACAATTGGGGTGATACTATTTGGCTAAGTGGATTTGTACTGTACTGAGATCTTTCAGTACTCCTGCAACTGTAGGAGTGCGCAAGAAGATTTGTCCCACGATATCATTAACGCTGTCAATTAATGGAGGAATCATAACATTATCAGACATCGAAGAATTGACAGCTTTTTTTTGTGAGCTGACATAAAAGAGTGTCATTGAAAACGAGCTTAGCGACCGAAAACGAAGTAATATTTCCTTAATGTTTATACAAATGACCAAAAGTTTTTACTACCCTTGGGACATTGTACAAGTGTACAAGCTGAATGCAAGTTTTCACTGCAACCACGATCTGGGAAACAGAGCCTTACTCTAACACTTCTAACTTCGTAACGACATAACGCAATAGTAGATGCCGTTCAGAGAACCTCGCTTTCACCGGGTTCAATGAAGAACACTTGGCAAATGCCACCATCACCGAGCAAAATGGGGTAAGTTCATCTTCGACTCATTAAAGAAAAAGAAGTCAGCAGGAGTCGATGGTATATCCTAAATTGTAGAACGACATCTACCTCAGGAACCCCATTTTTTAAAAACGCACCGAATAATGCATATTATCCAGTAAGATGGAACACAGCTGTGGTACATGCTCTCTCAAAAAAGGAAAAGGAACACTCCAAACCGGCAAATCGCCGGTCGATAAGTCTTCTACCGAGTGTCAGCAAGGTATTCGAGAAAATTATAAATAGAGCTCTGTCTAAGTGGGCGGAGGACGATAATACAATACCGGAGAATCAGTTGCGTTTTAAAGCAGGACATGACACATTTACGCCGCGTCTAAGCTCGTTTCTTATATCCAATACAACAAATCCAAAAGACAGTGTACGGTTGATTTGAAGAAAGCCTTCGACACCGTATGGTTAGAAGGGGTTTATCTAAAGCTGACCTGACTCGGAATAGGTAAAACACTATTGTATAGGTTTTATGACATGCTCAGTGGTAGAAAGATTGTTGTCAAGAGTGCCATTGTAGCTTCTATCACAGTATTCAACACTAAAAATGGTCTTCTGGAGCGAGCAGTTAACTAGCCGATTCTTTTAAGAATCTACACCACTCACACAATTACGTACGCCAACAATCAGATTGCGTTCAATACGGCTCCAAAAGTTGAGGTCATCAGAATTCTTTCGCAGCGTGACTTCGACAAGATTCAGCGATACTGTGATGAGTGCTAGTTGAAAATCAACTTTCAGAGATCCGAAACGATTCTGTTCAGGACTCTGTTAGCTGGTGCCTTAGGGAATACGAGAAAGAACTGGTGATCGTAGGGCCATATTAACATCTACTGGCGAAAATTGATCTAATTAAGTACTTTGGAATCTTGTTGGATCAGTATTATGTATTTCGACAGACATATAAATGCTGCTCTGAACAAGGCTAGGGGAGCTATTGCCCTGACAAAAACGTTGCGTTATAGCAGCCGCCTTCTCACTAGGGTAAAAGTGATACAGGACCCTCACTGATGATTGTCTATGGATGTCCGGTTTGGTTCAACGTTGGCCCTTTTCAAATGGAAAAGATTCGGGTGTTTAGGAGGCAGTACTTACGTCGCTGTCTTGGATTACACAAAACACCAGAGTCGGAGTATAAACACTACTATTCCAACAGGGTTCTATACAATGGAGCCAACTTAAACAGAATAGATTATTTTTTAATAAAACTAATTCGGGATCATATTGAAAGAACGATGTCCTCAGCTAATAGCTTAATCTTTGGGGCTTATTACCCCAAAAATGACTATTTTGAGAGTGGTCATTCCAGTGGCTTTATTCTACTTGATGTATTTTTCTATTTAGATAGCGCAGGGCTGATGAGGGATAGAGAGGTCTTTCCGCTGATCTCCAACGTCGGCGGAAGAGCTGTAGAAAAAATAAAATGCACGACTGGGTAGCACGAACTTGCTCCTATGTAATAGACTAGGAATTTTAAAAACGAATGTTATTAGAGAAAACTTTTCATATGGATAAAATTAATTTTTTAAATTCTTTTAGTAGTAAGACATAAGAACAAAATGATACGCAAATTATGATACAACAAAAATTATAAGTCGCTGTAGTAGTTTTTTTTTTTTTTTAAATAAGCTTTTATATAGAATTTTTTTTAAACATTTTTAAGAACATTTTTTTTATTATTGTACGAATGAAAATTAAATTTCCAAAAAAAAAAGCTATTGGGTAGTGTTTTAGATACTGAATCTTCCAAAAACAGGCTTGTTTTTCCAAAAATTCTAAAAATATTTTTTTTTTTTAAAATTTCATTAAAATCCGTTTAGTCGATAGTAAGAAATTTAAAATTAGACAAAATGGTTCTATGATAGGTACAAGCTCTAATATCTTAATTTTAATTTATTTTTATTAAATTAATAAGCATAAAAATTAATAGGAAGAAAAAATAAAATGCACGACTGGATCGCACGAACTTGCTCTTATGCAAAAGTACTTTGAAATTTAAGATACATTTTATAAATACAAAACAAGGATTTAATGAGATAATAATGTTCAAATGCATTTAATTGCCGTCTGGTTTCCGGAGAAGTATGAATTTATGCAAATAATCTTTAAGAAATCGCTTTATTATTAAATAAATTTTTTATATAAGAAATTTCTCTAAAATTTTTCAAGAAAAAAATGTGAGATGCGAATTTTAAGTATTAAATAATATTGATTTTAGGAAATAATTTAAAAAAATATTTGTTCATAGGTTTTGAAGATGATTTAAAAAAAAATTAAAAAATCCCAACAAATATTTTTATATGCAATATTATTTTAAACTAAGAGGGACTCCTGCCGAAAATTTTGGGTTAAAATCCTTAGAGCCGTTAATGAGAAAGTCGAAAATTAAAAAAACGGGTCTATGGCAGGTACCCCTAATACCATTTTGCCCCAAATTTTGTTTGACCAAAATGTAGCCTATGTTCATAATCACACCTAATTTTTTGTATCAAAATCGTTAGAGCCGTTTTCGAGACAAATAAGTTTTTGCATTACGGGTGTATTGGGGGTATACCGTTAGTTTTGGAGCTAAAAAAAATGTCAATTTTTCCTCTAGGGAATCACCGAAGACCCTTAACTACCGAGTTTAAAGAAAATACCTCCGGTAGTTTAGGCTGTAGTTGGAGGTACAGACATACAGACATACAGACAGACAGACGGAATTGTCGGACCCACTTTTTTCGTCTTCGCTATCATCGTAATGTCAACTTTGATCAAAATCTCGAGTTCGATTTTTTTTCCAAATGCAGAACTTGCCCTATAGTACCTACATATGTATATCGCAAGTAAAAATTTATCAAAATTCTAGGCTCCGTTTTTGAGAAAAATACGATTTCTGAAAACCATTTTTTAACATTTGTATGGTGGGTACCTCTATTTTTAGGTAAAATACAAATTTTTTCTCACATCTTTTAGATTATATTGAGAAACTTTTTTTTTATTTATCAAGTTTATAAAAAATTCTAGCATGGGGTTTTCGAAATATTAAGTTTTGAAAAAATAATTTTTAAACTTTTCTTAAAAATCAAAAAAAAAATAATAATTTTTGAAAATTTGAATTCACAAATTCGTTCAAATTGCTGGGGAGCTTTAGCATAAAAAATTATCAAAATCGGTAGTACCGTTTTTTAAAAAAATAAAAAAAAAAATGGTTCCATGAGGGGTACCCTCAATAACCATTTTCCGAATTTTTTTTTCAACCATGATATGGCTTTAGCTAAATGAAATTTGTTTGTATCTTTTTTTTTAAATCTGTCATACAGTTTTTGAGAAAAAAAAATATTTACAAAATTTCGAAAAAATTCGTATTGCAGGTTTATTTGGTGCAGTTATTGACTTGCGCACACACGTACTAAAACTGGACGTTTTATTTGGACTTTTTTTTAATTAGATTTTTTTTTGCGCCTAACGAAACTGTCGGGTATTTAAAGCTAATGGGGTCAGATGTTGAAGGTACAGGAACGAGAAATAAGACTCGAAGTCGAATGAAATTTTTCAGTAGAGAGGTTCTTTCTTTAGCTTCGTCACAGGAATATAGACTCTTTAAATTCTCGCACTGAGTTCACTAAATCACTCCTTAGTTCTATCCTAACCAGGTGTGCGAATTTTTGAATTAAAAAAACCATAAGTCATAAGTCTGTAGATGATGTGATTTAAAAAAAAATCTAATTCATAAGTTAGTTAGTGACTTATGATTAAAAAAAAATTAATTCATAAGCTACTAAGTGACTTATGAATTAAAAAAAATAATTCACAAGCTACTAAGTGACTTATGAATTAAAAAAAAAATAATTCACTGCCTATAAGTGACTTATGAATTAAAAAGAAAAAATAATTCACTACCTATAAGTGACTTATGAATTAAAAAAAATTTAAGTCATGAGCAAGTTAGTGACTTATGAATTAAAAAAAATTAGTTCACAAGCTACTAAGTGACTTATGAATTAAAAAAAATTTAATTCATAAGATAGTTGGTAAATTAAGCTTGTTTTGACTACATAATTATTAAATTATTAACGAAAGTAGATTTCAAGCTTTTGTGTCATAAAATTATGATGCTAACTTATAAATTTTCCAATTAATATTTTTTTAATCAGAATTTATCCATTAGCTTATGAATTAATTTTTTTTAATTCATAAGTCACCAACTGACTTATGAATTAAATTTTTTTAATTCATAAGTCAGTAACTAGTTGCTGAATTACATTTTTCTTAAATCATAAGTCACCCACTAACTTGTGAATTAAAGCCAAGCTTAAGCTAAGAAGTGACTTAAGATTTTGCAACCCTGATCCTAACCCATAAAGACCAGAAATGTGATTCAAAAAATCACAATTTGAATAACCTTTTCTATTTAAAAAAAGAAACACCTCTGAACTTCGTGCTGGTGAAATTGTAAATACGTTGTGCATGCTTTGGTTTGCCACCATTCTATCTACCTCTAGGTATAAACCCTTACTTAATGTTGAAGTTCATAAAACCATAAAACAAGACCAAAGACATATTCCCAATATAAAATGGAAGGGAATGAACTGCTAAGATGTATTATTATGACTTTTATTCAATGATCAAGCATAATGTGAAATAATATCCTTCATTTCATTTTCACCCTCTAACGAAGCTATTCATTCAGTGCCCTTAACGACTCCGAATGGCATTTTCGTGTTCATATACATGTGTATATGTTTATAATATTCCATTTGGAGCTCCTCCAGTGGCAATAGAATGACCCTTGTGATGCAAAATAGCTGTTCTACATCTGCACTATGCCATGAGTAGAGTTCAACCAGCAGAAATTATTTAGAATATTTTCCAGAGATTACAGACTGTGGGGTTTCGCATTGTTTGTCGTCTTGGAGAACCGATATACCCATAACCTAACCTAACCCAACCTACCCTGCAATATTTCGGAGTATTCAACATTTTCAGCTTTTGAAAATAGCTCGGGAGCCATTGCAAACAGACGCTGAATGCGAACGCATTATCCAATTAGC
The DNA here is from genome assembly GCA_963931855.1 of Philhelius festivus. Taxonomy (NCBI): domain Eukaryota; kingdom Metazoa; phylum Arthropoda; class Insecta; order Diptera; family Syrphidae; genus Philhelius; species Philhelius festivus. Next base: position 191,951,371 of record OZ007554.1, read on the forward strand.
TAAGCAAAGGAAGAGGTCCGTAAAAATATTTCAAATCTAACATTAGTCTCTGTGTACCAACATCTATACATTTTACAACCATATTTAGGTGGATATGTTTATAATGCATTTATCCTTCTTGTGCTTACACCTTCATCGTAGCATGACTTTTACACTGCTGCATAAGCTTGGACATGTTGATTGTGATGGGACTTAAAGGTCACAAAGGGCATTGTGCTTATCGAAAAATGCATAAGAATAATTTTACCACATTATTTAAGAACGAAAAATGTTGAGCTCAGCGTAGAATTAAATAGAAAAATTATTCTAATAAGGGTGCCCCTAAGGAGAATGCAACACTGAGCTATAAAATTTTATCGATTTCTTAGGATAAACCTCAAGTCCACGTTAACTGTTACACAATAACGAACTCGTAGTAATTTGTAGCCTTAGCTTTTTACTGCAGCGAAGGGTACGGACTTAGAGATTGAGAATTTGAGACATGGAGAAAGATTACAATTCAAAATCTGACTTAGAACAAATGTTTTGGAAACTAATGGTTAGTTTCCAAAACATTTGTTCTAAGTCAGATTTTGAATTGTAATCTTTCTCCTACGGTGGCACGGATCCGAGTGGTCACGATTTTCAATGACTTTGCCGCATAGTTTCGGCTGAATTTGAGCGGTGGTCTGTGCTATGCTCTTCACCTTAAGGGCATCGGGCGATTTTAGGAAACCTCACAAGAATTCCAACGAGGTCAAATCGCACGATCTCGGTGGCCAATTTACATCGCTTCCGCGTGAGATAACCAGGTTCGGAAATCGATCGTGCAAAATGTTCATTTTGACACATTCTGTGTGGCACATAGTGCTGCAGCCGTCCTGTTGAAACCACATGTCATTTATCGGTTTCCATGCCATCCAATTCGGGCTGAAAGAAATGGGTTATCATCGACCTATCAACCTGGCCAATGGCGTTCTGAAAGAAACATGGACTGATGATTCGGCCAAACCAAAAACCCACACTGAACAGTGACTTTCACTGGGTGCATTTCAATTTGATGGATGTGGATTGCGATCGGCCCAAATTCGACAATTTTGCTTGTGGACAAACTCATTCATCCAGAAATGGATATGGTCTCTAAATTTGATTTTTGGACTGAATATAGGGTCAGCTTCCAACTGCACGAAAATGCAGTTAGCGAACATACACCGTGTCGTCCACGGTCGTTTACTCTAAGATCCTGGTTTACAAGGTAGTAGGTCCAAGTCATTAAGCAAATTTCGATAAGTTGTGGTTTGCGAAAGGCCGAGTTCTCTATTGCGGTACAGAATCGACTGCCTCGGATTCTCCTGCACACTTTCACGGAGAGTCCGATATTTTCGGCAGATCTTGCGTTTCGTTGACGTATGGGTGTTGGCAGATTGTTATTTAAACGCTTCGAGTCAAATTTATATACATACCACGTTGCGAATAATCCTTTCGGAAAGACGAATAGAGCAGCCGTAAAATGGGCGAAATATTACTGGAACAGAAGACCCAATTTCATAAAAGAATTATATTCTTTTCCATGTTGTTGAACGCCATAATTCTAAACGTTCATTTGGCAAGATAGACTCACACAATAAACCAAAGCTAATTTGACAGATATGAATTCAAAAATATGGCCGCAATCACCTGTCAAAGTGACAAATTATTTATAATCTTTGCCGATTTCCTTAAAATATTTAAGTTTGGACAGGTAACCAGCCTAAGTGGCTTGTAACTTCCAACCATTTCTGTGTGCGTGTTGCCGGCGAAAATATGGGGGTCCCACAATACAGTTTTCGGCGAGTCCAAACGTTTGAAATGAGAATCACTTATCCAGTATAGGAACTACTTTTGGAGGATTTGTCACTTGCTGGCAAGCAGCAGTACCCCTGACTTTGACTTTAACCCCATAATTGATTGCCTGGTTTTGATCCGCAGTGAAGCTACTTTTAAAAACATGATGACAGGTTCGATCCCTGCCGTCGTCTATGTCGCTTTAATTCCATTAAAAACCTTCTAAAAATTGTCATCAATGGGTTGCTGGTTTGCTCATTACATGTTGTTCAGGCATAACACTAACAACATGTAATTGAGTTAAACTAGTATGCCCAACAAGGATGAACACGAATAAAATAATGTGAATTATAAGCGACATAGAAATAAGACACGGCATTTCTCCGCTTTAGCTCAGGCCGCCATCCCTGGAGATAAAAATATCTGAGACAACCACCAACAGTCTCAGAACATCTTGCCACATATCTTTCCTATCCTTCTTTCTCTTCATTAACTTCACGCCCGCGCTGTGTTGAAACATTTAAAGGGTAATCATAATCCCTTGAGCGCGGGTAGATTATAAAAAAAAAAAAAAAAAAAAATTAGTTCTATATTAATTTGTACGTGCCTATGCCAATGAAATTGAAGAACATCTACTGAGGAATTTTATTACTTCCTTGATGTAGCTTACGAAGCCTGCCCAGAGTACGATCTCGAAATTTAGCTAAAATCAGAAAGAGATACATATTCGGGGCTTAACTTGGTAAACACAGCCTTACAGAAACGAAACGAAAGACTAATGGGCTTTTAAGCAGCTAATAATACTTTGATAAGTTGCACTAGTTTTCCAAGGATTAGGATCCACAAAGCAATCTGGCTCTCTTTGGACCTTCGCACAAACACTGGCCTATGATTTCAAAAATTGATAACTTCGAAAAATAAATTTTTAAATGTATTCAATGTTATTGATTTTTAACGAACTCCACAAAGGAACCTGGCACACTCTAGATGGTCGAACGGTCAAACTACTCACTAAATTAACCATGTTCTTATCAACGCAAAGCACGTATGTACGAGGGTAGGCCCAGAAGTATCCGACCTAACAAAGAAAACACAAAAAATTTGGGAAAAAATGTCTTTATTTCTCTACATAGTCTCCTTTTAGCTCAATACATTTTTCCCAACGATGTTCAATAGCTTCGATACCCTGTTTATAGTGAGAACCGTCGTAACATCTAAAGCGGCAAATAGTACACACGACACTTGTGTGCACAATTGTGTGCATACACCGGTGTAGCATTCCACCACACACGCCACACCGATTCGTGCACATTGCAGTTGTGCAAAAGGTTTCAAATCGGAAAGATCTTACCATGCGTGCCATTTTATCAAGTATTAGAATTCTGCACTTCTCACAGCACAACGATTCGGCTGCAACACATCACACCGATCGAGACACCGACACCAAAAATCAAGAGCTTTTGATTTTACTCACACGCTGTCTGACACCGAAAATCGGTGTGCGCACCAGCCCACACACGGCACACATTTCTGTACACCGACACCGGTGTGCACACAAGTGTCGTGTGTATTTGCCGCTTAAGAGGTAAATTTCGAGAAGCAAAGGCCAACTTTGATTAATTCCTAATAACTGCAAAGTTCATAAATTAACTGGCGAACGAACGGAAATTGCAAACCGCTTTAACATCCCTGGAGTATTCAAACCGACAAGCTTTACGCTGTGCCGTAAAATTGACGCCAAAAATCAGCGGTCCTATAATTGCAATATAATTGAAGACGCAGTCAGAAGCTCAGAGAAATAATATGGGAATATGCTGCAGGGCAAAACAAGAGCACCAAATGGAAAGGGAAGAGCGAGAAGAAGAAGAGAGTCCGGAGTAGAAATAAAATGCACGACTTGGTCGTACGAATTTGCTCTTATGTAAAACACTAAGCATTTCAGAAATCAATGTTATGAGAGAAAAAATATTCATACACACAAAATTAATTTCTTAAATGACTAAAACAACTCCTTAAGCAAATATAAGTTTAGGCAAGAACAAAATTTATAAGTCGTTGTAGTGGTTTCTTAAAAAAAAAAAAAAACAAGCTTTTTTATACAAAAATGTTCAAACATTTAAAGAAAAAATTGGTACGTGATCGTAAAGTTTTTTATTATTGTACGAATAAAAATTAAATTTCCAAGAAAAATATTGAGCAGTTTTTAAGATATGCACCCTTATTATGATTGTCAACTATCAATTTGATAGTTGATAAATTTTTAATTCAATGTTTAAAAACCCAACTGATTAAAGTTTTGATCATTGAGAATGATTCAGACCATTGCGAAACACAAGCAAATTGAAAAATTTAAAAGAAAAATTGATTAGTTTTTTTAATAAATTGAGTTTTGTAACCCAATTTTCAAGGTTTATCAACTATCAATTTGATAATTGACAATCGTAATAGGGGTGATGGATTTTCTTTCTTTTTTTTGAAATGCAACACTTTTTGTTTAAATTCAAAAAACCTCTTTTTTTAAGTTTTGATATGCAATGTTTTTTTAAACTTTTTAGAAGCTTCTTTATAAAAATTATAGATCGTAAAAATTAATTGAAAGAAAACAATTTTTATTCAAATTCTAGGTGCCGTTTTCGAGAAAAATACGATTTTCGAAAACCATTTTTTAACATTTGTATGATGCGTACCTTTATTTTTAGGTAAAATACATTTTTTTTTCTCACATATTGTATTAAGAAACTTTTATTTGTTAAGTTTGAAAAAAAATCGAGCATGGATTTTCGAAATAGTATTGAGTTTTGAAAAAATAAATGAATTTTTTTTTACAAATCCAAAAAAAAAATCAAAATTTTAATACACAATAATATTCAAACTTTGGGGAGCTTATGCTAAAATCAATAAAAATGATCAAAATCGGTTGTACCGTTTTTGACAAAATCAAAAACAAAAAAAAATTGTTCCAAAAGGGTACCATTAATAACCATTTTTTGACATTTTTTTAAACATAAGCTAGTTTTAACTAAATGAATTTTTTTGAATTTTTTTAAGATTTTTAAAATAAAAAAATGAAAATATTTATAAAATTTCGAAAAAAAAAAATCGTATTGCAGGTACCTACCGTTATTTTTGGTCTTAAAAAAAAAACTTGTGGGTGGGAAAATTTAAAAACGATATATGTATGTATACCAAGTTTAACGAGGCGTCGGCGTCGATGTGTTAAGGTTGCAATCGAACAGACAGACAGACAGAATCGCGGGACCCATCATCGTAATGTCGACTTTGATCGAAATCTCGAGTTTGATTTTTTTTTAAGAATGCATAAAAAGCCTTTTCCAAATCAACCAGAGCCCCCATGCACGTTTTGTTAGAGATGCTTCATTAAATTATTGGAATCGAGTTAAGATGCGTCATGAATTGTGTTATGCCCCCTCTTAAACCCGAATTGATTATCCGGTATGATATATAAATGTAATATACCATATACCCCAGTCAAATTAGCCTTCAACCTCGGAATGAAAGCGAATAAGCTGAAAATTTGCATCAACCTTTATTTTGATGTTCTAATGACTGACAAAAAAGTCTCATATCATATCGTGTCGGCGTCACAAGTTATTCGAGGTCAAAGGTCAGGTAAATCGGTTTTTTGCAATTATTTCGTTTTTTATGCGAAATACCGCGTTCGAGGTTATTATGAATTTTGTAGATCATACACTTATCTACAATTTTCATTTCAATCATTTTTTTATAGCTCCAACCATTCTCGAGATATAACGCGGAGAGTGGGTAGCGCGCATCCGTATATGTAAAGTCTATACTAAACGGCGCACAGTGGGCAGAAAGCGTGGTTTAAGTGGTCAAAAATCCATAACTTTTGAACCAGTTGAGTTTTTTTTATAATTTTTTTTGTTTGTAACTTTATTTAAGTACCTTTCAATATATAATTTATCAAATATGTGTTATTTTGATTTTAAAATAATAAAAAAAAAGTTGTTTTTCTCCCTGTTAATGTGGGATGACAAATTATTCAATATTGACTTAAATTGGATACAAAACTTATTTTAAAAGAACTTTCTTGAAGATCCAACAAATAGTGACCAGTAAACTATTTGTTTGAAATTCTTAGGTTTGCCCTTTGGGTCTTCACAAAAACACTCAAAAAGAAATTTGTAGTTCCCATTTTGTCCTCTTCAAGCCAACACTTTGTTTAAGAATAGTAACCAAAACCTTAAATCAATTTGGTCATTTCCATCATCCAATTATTAAATGTAACGGAACAATTAATGAGAACCACATAAAAAGAGCATACCACAGAAAATAAGTGCAAGTAAATTTACTAACCGCACTAAATAAAAACAATATGGTATGTAAGGTTAGGTAAGGTTAAAGTGGCTGTCACGATCTTATATGGAACAAAAAGGTTCCCTACTAGTTAAAACCATTTGGAGCTTCTAATGAAGCGAAGGAAACTTTTAATGTCTGTATTTATTAGATCGCTTAGTTCGTTATAGAAATATTCTCCTAGATGAAGTTTGCGTTTGGGTATGTACAAAGAAGGTGTGGGATTGTTTCCTTTTCCTCCTCGTCCAAGCAACTCCTGCAAAAATCGTTTCATAGGGCGTTTTTCTTTTTTCATTCAGAGTAGAGCACTGAACAGAGCACGAGCATGTCGAACATGCTCTGAACTTTCTCCGAATCGAGCGTGTTCTAAGAGCTCTGAATTATTTTATAAACATAAGCGAGTTTTTGAGTTCTTTTCCTGTCTGTCAGAATGATTTCAGCATTTAACTCTGTCTGCTCAGCTATTTTATACCGAGCTCATAGAGTGCGCTCTGAACAATCTCTGAACACGCTCTAAACGAAAAAAGAAACACAAATTTGAACTGTTATACACTCTGAGCTAAAAAAGAAACACGATTTTTTGTTTGACAGTTCAGCTTCTACTCTGAACTAAAAAAGAAAAACACCCATAGTACACATAGTATGACACCTATTACGAAAATCTGCAAATAAAAATTATGCCAAAAATGCTTCATACATCGATATATAAGTTTTTCTCACTTTGAATTTATTTTTCTCTTAACCAGAGCATATTTATTTAAAAAAAATGTCATATATTTTACGTATAAATATTTCTTTAATTAATTAAAATTAAACTTATGTGATTCGAAAACAAAAAAAAAATATTTTTGGCCACTTAAATCACGATTTATGCCCACTGTGCGGCGTCGACAAGTAAATTGTAGATCATTTTACTTGGAGGCGGATAAGATTTAGACTCGACGATATCTTCTCTAATAATTGCAGCTGTAAATTCTACTACACGCATTCGTTCTTCTACCCAGTGCCTTTTTTATTATTATACCAAGCATTAGATAAAATATTAGCTTGCGTATCACGAAAACAAATAATTGTAAATGATCCTATTTTCGTCGTTATTATTACTTCAGTTAAATATCTTTCCCTTAATTTTGAAATTATTGTTTTATCATCAGGAATATAGCCTGTAATGACATCTCTCAGCTTTTTTAATGTAAATTCTTTCTCCTTCCGAGAGCGGTTTATCACATATAAAACACAAATCAGTCATTATGCATAAAATGCTAAGTATCTACGTTTTAAATTTTCACTCTCCGCGCTATATCTCGAGAATGGTTGGAGTTATAAAAAAATGTTTGAGATGAAAATTGTAGATAAGTGTATGGTCTACAAAATTCATAATAACCTCGAACGCGGTATTTCGTATAGAAAACGAAATAATTGCAAAAAACCGATTTACCTGACCTTTGACCTCGAATAACTTGTGACGCCGACACGATATGATATGAGACTTTTTTGTCAGTCATTAGAACATCAAAATAAAGGTTGGTGCAAATTTTCAGCTTATTCGCTTCCATTCCGAGGTTTGCCCCTTTTTCTGGCTTATTTGACTGGGCTAATAATAATAAAACAAAAATTCTTATAATCTTTTTTTTGTGGAGAATCGTATGAGCACAATAATTTTAACGTTGACATGTCTTTCAAAAAAAAAAAAAAAAAACTGATAGTTTAAGGGTGGTTGTCAAAAAACTGAATTTCACCCCAAAAAAATTTCAGCCCCCGTCTTAGTTTAGGTCCAATAAGTTTAGGACGATAATTTTTTTTTTTTGATAACAAACTCAAATATATATCTATGTATCTACTTATATCATAAAACAGTGACTTACCCATGGCCAGTCTTGTCAGCTTGTTTTAGATAGGGTCCATACGGTGTTGGAAACTTTCTCCAAATCGACCAAAGAGGTCCACTACTGTTCATCAATTTTTGTATTCGGTCCTGTTGCTGAAATCAATTTAGAAATAAAATTCTTTAAATTACTTTCATATTTTATAAAAAAAAATTTAAGTTTAAAAGTTTAAAAAAACCAAAACTCATAATACATTTTACTTAGTTATACTAATTCATAAATAAGTTCTCATTCATAAGATTTGAAGGATTGAAAATGTTAAAACTTTTTGTTTTTTTTTTTTTTTTAATTTAGAATCTTAAATGAAATGTCACTTTTAAGAGCAGCTGCAGATGTCTGTCATTGTGATTCCAGCATTATCAACAGCTGCCACTTTTGACTCATTTAAGAGAAACGTCAATCCAATGTCAAATAAAATGTTTTTTTACATTAATTTTAATGTTTCTTCTGTCATTAATACAAGAATTTAGGTCATTTCCTGCAACCACTCTTCAATTTTTGGAATTTCCAAAGTAAAGTTATATACATAGGTCAGTTCAGTTCAATTGATTTTTATTTCATAATTTATAATTTAAATGACAATTTTCAAGTTTATCAAAAAAAAAATCATAAATCCATGGAATTGCCATCTGCCCGATTGAAAATCTTTAAACAAGGTTATAAATTGTAGTAGAAAATGTAAAAAATTAAGTTAAACTAAAAATGTTTCTAGAATGATTCATTAAGTATTTGGAGTCAGTATTCAGTTGCTAACTGCTCATTTGGTGCTGAACCTCGCAAACATTTAAAAATAAAAAAGAGATGTAATGATGACTGAACACAACAAACGAAATATAATTTTACACGCACCAAAAAAACCTGTAGGTATCTCGAAAACCTGCAACAAGCATCCTCAACAACTCTCCTTTCAACGCATCACATACACATTACTTTTTCCAAAGAGGGGAACAAAGAAAGAATAAGCAAGAAACAATGGGTGTTTTTCTTTTTTAGTTCAGAGTAGAAGCTGAACTGTCAAACAAAAAATCGTGTTTCTTTTTTAGCTCAGAGTGTATAACAGTTCAAATTTGTGTTTCTTTTTTCGTTTAGAGCGTGTTCAGAGATTGTTCAGAGCGCACTCTATGAGCTCGGTATAAAATAGCTGAGCAGACAGAGTTAAATGCTGAAATCATTCTGACAGACAGGAAAAGAACTCAAAAACTCGCTTATGTTTATAAAATAATTCAGAGCTCTTAGAACACGCTCGATTCGGAGAAAGTTCAGAGCATGTTCGACATGCTCGTGCTCTGTTCAGTGCTCTACTCTGAATGAAAAAAGAAAAACGCCCAATATGTATAAATATACGATGCACTAAACGTAAACGCTAATGAAGTGATTTTATATATCTTTCTCTTTTTCTGTATCTATTCTGCGATCAAATGAACAGAGAGCTCAAAACAAACTGCTCTTTAATCTGCTTTTTTTTAGCATTTTGCTCATCTGCTCATCGGTTGCTCTTCTGTTCATCTGCTCATCGGTTGCTCATCTGCTCATCTGCTCAACTGCTCATCTGCTATTACAAACAATCTTTATGTTTGTGATTGCGAAGGAAAAATAATAATGCGAGCTGATTGAAATCGCACTATTATAATTTCAGAGGAGGTGATCATCGAAAAATTAAATTTATGGTTTAAAGTTACTTATGTGTTATGTACATACCCACATACATATGTTCATTCAAATGAATTTTTTATTTGAAAATAAATAAAATTTTAAAAAACTTTTGGGAATTATCGTTTTTTTTATAGGTATTAAAGTTTTAAATATTTTTGAAAATGGGTATTTTTAGTTTGGATTGGTTAAAACTTGAAGGATTTTATATGAAAAATTAATCTCAGTAATATATTAAGATAATTCACAAATTGCTATTTTTTGAAAACAATAATTGGTATGTTGCATGTGTAACAGAAAATGGAAATAATTCTCCTCCCACTTCGGTACATATTGGTATGAGTGTGACCAAATTTAATAAAATTGAAAGATTAAAAAGTAAAAACATTACATTATTATAAGACTGACTCAGTAGCGCACCGCTTTTCTATAAAAATAGTATAGATTCGTTATATCTCGTTCGCAGTTGAGAAGCGCTATTACATCTTCATCATGGATCTCATTCCCAAGAAAGGTCTTTTTTAACTCTTTCAGTATTGGACATTTTCCTATAAAATGCTTTATATCTTCTCTTACCAACACATTATACAAATGATCGGTAGATCCTCACGATGCCTCACTCACCGCAGATATCAGCTTTTGATTAAAATCGCTCTTAAAATAATTTCTTTCACAAAGATTATGTTGAAGAATGCTATATATTTCAACTACGTTTCAACTCTATGTACTGAAGAAGTCGCCTGGCGATACATTCAAGTCTACCTTTTTTACCAGTTTTAGCGATGAGATTATACAGGGAATCTTTGACTTCCTTTCCGTTGCGAGCTTGAACGTTAAGGATAAAATCCAGTCCGCAATAATCTGCTAATTCTTTCAACTTCTCCAACCAAAGACTGTCATCTGTGGTCTGTCATCACTCATATTAAAAAATTCTTTAAATATAATCGATATGAAGCCCAAATGTTTTGATGAGAAGTGGTGATAGCCATGTTTCAATAATCATCATATAGTTTTGTATATTTTTTTTTGGAAGTTGAAAACATCTCTTTGAAATGGCTTTCCATGTTCAGATTGCTTGTAATAAGTACACCAAGGTTTTTATATGATTTCACAACTTCAATAGGTTCATGGTTGAAATGCCATTTCAGCCATTCTGCCAGTACCGTTTTTAAATACCATCGCTTTCATTTGTTTTTAATTGACAGTTAAATTAGACAACTCTAGACGGTTGATCATTAGGTACTTGTACCATTTCCGGAGAGTAAGCAAAAAAACAAAATAATCGGGAAATAGGAGGACTTTAATTGTAACTTCAGCAAACTCAATTCCTCCCGATATATCTTAAATGAGGTCATCAATAAGCAAGAAAACAAATAAGGTCTCAAGGGTCATCCCTGTTTTACACCAGTCGAGTCTTTCATCACCATTGCACACCGTCGCTTTATCCCCATCATACAGGTTTTCTAACATCCTTCCATACTTTTTTGACAATCCTTTGTTGTAGATCTTATAAAACAAGGCTCTTATATCGATTGTATCGAATTCAACCTTGGAATCGACACAAAGGACATAAAGTTACTTAATCTGCTCCAAAAGAATACCCGCTTGTAGAGTTACCACTACGAAAGCCCGCCTAAATTTCTTAAGAATTTTGTTATAGTTCATCCAAACAGCTAATCAATCGCTTTATAGGATTGTTCCGAAAATTTTATAAAAGGTATTTAGGTAGTTTTCTGGATCAGAAATATCACTTTTTTGTGGATTGGCAATAAAATCGCTTCCTTAAACTGCTTAAATAATTTTGAATGAGATCAACAGTTCCATATTTAAGAAACTGGAGCTTTTCCATCTCTGAGTTTGCTTGCTGCCAATCAGACGTCTTCTTCAAAATATTAGCATCTAGGATATCGTTGTCAAAAAAGGGCATCAAACATTGGTGCATCGCTTGTTGGGTTCAAAAGATTTTGAAAGTGATGTTTTAACACATTGGAAGATAGTTTAGTTTTTTTCCAGAATTCCTTCGAGTTTCTGCAATGGGTCAGTTGTAAGGCTCTTGTCTCATAAAACGAAGTCTTTTTCCTTTGGCAAAAAAGCTTGTAATATTTGTTTGTTTCGATTTAAAGTCTTTTAAATTATTGGTTGTCATGTCTCCGAGAAACGCTCTCAACCATCTAAGAGATCTTTTTCGAGCTGCTTCACATTCATCGTCAAACTTTCTTTCAATATCTGTTAGATTCAGCTCGTTTTCGATTTGAAGTTCTCTATTAATATTGTGCCTATAATGAGTAGCTTTATTTTCATTCCGCAGCAGTTTTGGTGACAGTTGAAGTTTTCTAAGGTTTTCGCCTATTGAAGATGATGAGCCCAGCGTTAACTAGGCAACAGTCAACCACCGAAAAACCTTGCTGTCCTGCTGTCCTACGAAGGTGAATTTACCGTTTGTATCAGAATCACTAAGTCTTAAACCAAAAAAAAAAATCAACCGTTCCGACTGTAGCCGAACATACAGTCAGAACTGCCTTCGCCTTCCCCTATCATCGTAATGTCAACTTTAATTAAAATCTCAACTTCAAGTCCTTTTACGAATGCATAACTTTTCAAAAAGTACCTGCATATAATTATGTATATCGCAAGTCAAAACTCTTTGTTGAATTTACAGTAAGCAGTGTTTACTTTTCATCTAAAGTTCTCTCTCTCTCTCTCTTAAAATCAAGACAAGCCCCCAACTTTCCAAGACTAACTAAACATTATTAAAGTAACAGCCCCGCTCTTCCAAATGGCTAAGCTAATCAAAACTAACCCTTAACTTCCGGTTGTATTCAAACCAGAATAAATGATCATTAAGCTTCTGCCGCAAGCAAAAAACCTCAACCGCTGAAAGTGATGGTAAAACGCCAAACGCCAATATTTGCTTCCGATTTTCAAGAAATAATATGCCGCGTTTGTTTTTATGTTCTCTTTGTTTTCGGAGGACTTCACACACAAAGCACAACAGCTTTTTGTGTATAGCAGAATCAAGGATATAAATATTTTATAGGACTAAGGGTATTTCGAGGCGCCTAATCTGGCACCCCAACTATAACCTTTACTTTTCGGCAGTACGGAAGAAGCTTATTGTTTGGCGTAGTGCTGCGTGAGTTTTGCGTAAACAGTCTGTCCTCGATTTAATATTAAAAAAAAAGAAAACAAAAAACAACTTTTCAGCGCAAAAACACAAAACGAGATCCTTTGAAGGTAAAACAATTACTGGCTGCCGGATGTGCGGAATGATGATGAGGCACTAAACAGGACCGAGGGAAAACTCCAAGGGAAAGCCTTTTCTTTTAGCCACAACAAACAAAGAAAAACATTTACTCAGTTATTTTTTGTTGTTGTTGATGAAAGTTATGCTTGTTGGGACCTTGCAGGGAGATAGGATTGAAGTTTAAAGACAAGTTGGAGCGATCCCAAAAGGTAACATATAATTTCATGTACAAATATTTATCTTGGGTGACTTTTAATTGATGCCTCATGTTTGAGCACTAAACCTACCCTTTGTGGTGTTTTTTTTTTTTTTCTTTTTTGTATGAACAAATTGTCTTATCAAAATGTTTATTATGATGATAAGCATAATGACGAGGAAGAAGGGCTAAGTGGTTTTATGTTATGCAAATTACATGTTTGACAAGAACTTTCTTCTTTCCTTTTGGTCTGGAGAAGTGAAAGTACTAGAAGACCATAAATTGTGTGATTATTAATATGAGATACGATTTTTGAGAGTCTACGAGTACCCACACACACATTTTATAAAGCAACAAAAGTTAATCCTCCGATGGGGAATGGGTTTTCTAGGATTGCTCCCTGGAGGCTGGGGTATTTAAATTTTCTATAAAGCTTTTATTTCTTGTCTTCTGAGAATTACAATATTACACAACTGAAGGAAAAGTTAGGCTTGGCTGTAAATTTAGTCATTTGATGATTTTAAAACAGAAGTTTTGTGTTTTGTTACGGGATTTGTGTTTTTTAAATGTTTCTTTCTTAGAGACTTTGCTGAAAAAGGAGCTATGAATTATAATGGGGTAACATTTACGCCATCCTAGATATTCTTAGTTTGTACGTAAATTCATAGACTGCATTGCCCTTGGTCATCTTGTGTTCGGAAACTGCTGTTGGCAGCAATCCTTTTAAGATTTAAGATTAAGAATTTTATTTTTCAATTTGTTTCAAAATCGCTTACAAAGTACGACAAGAGTTTTATAAATTGTTGAAAGCCTTTTAATAAATTTGAGAATTTGAATTTAATGAATTTATTAAGTCTATTTATCTATTTATTTTTAAAAAGAAAACAAAATTAAATAAAAAAGAGAAAGAAATAATAAAATAAAATGCACGATTGGGTCGCACGAACTTGCTCCTATGTAATAGACTAGGAATTTTAAAAACGAATGTTATTAAAGAAAACTGTTCATAAGGATAAAATGATTTTTTTAAATTCTTTTAGTAGTACATAAGAGAAAAAGACAGAATGCTATGCAAATATGAATTTATGCAAGAACAAAAATTATAAGTCATTAAAAAAATTAGCTTTTATGCAAAAAGTTTTTAAAACATTTAAAAAAAAATTGGTACACCAACCTTAAGTTTTTGTTATTGTACGAATGAGAGTTAAATTTCCAAGAAAAATATTAAGCCGTTCTTGAGATATCGAATTTTCCATAAAAAAAAAATGACTTTTTTCCAAAAATTGAAAAAATATTTTTTTTTAAGTTTTGAAATGCAATGTTTTTTAAACTTTTTAGGAGCTTCTTTATAAAAAATTTCATTAAAATCCGTTATGTCGATAATGAGAAATTCAAAATTCGAAAAAATCGTTGTATGGTTGGTACAGTCAGTAATATCTAGATTTCAATTTTCTATTAAATTATAGATCGTAAAAATTAATCAGAAGAAAAAAAATTTTAGCAAAATTCTCGGAACCGTTTTCGAGAAAAATACGATTTTCGAAAACCATTTTTTAACTTCTGTATGGAAGGTACCGTTAGTTTTAGATAAAACAAAATTTGTTTTCTCAAATCTTGTAGATTATGTTAAGAAACTATTATTTGGCAAGTTTGAAAAAATCGAGCATGGGGTTTTCGAAATATTGAGTATCCAAAAAAAAATTTTAAAAATCCAAAAAATTAAAGATAGAAAATTTGAATATGTAAAAATATTCAAACTTTGGAGGAGGCCTAGCATAAAAAAATGATTTAAATCGGCTGTACCGTATTCGATAAAATCAAAAACAAAAAAAGGACCCAGGGGGGCTACCAAAAATAACAATTTTTTGGAAATTTTTTTTCAACCATTACCTAGTTTTTAACTAAATCAAATTTTTCAATTTTTTTTTTAATTCTGTGGGACTTATTTTTATTCTGTACATTTATGTCAATAATAATAATAATATTAAATAAATATTTATAACAAAAAAAAAATTTAAGATGTACGGTTTTTAGCATTATAACATTTTTTGAAAGTCAGAAAATTTGCAACCAAGGTTCAATTGAAGCAGTTTCCGTAACCAACAAAAACTGTCAATTAGTTGTGTGTGTACACGGTTGGCAGACAATCTACCAATCTTTTACAATTAATTGGTAGGTACTCGTATTTAGCCAGCTATCTGAAAATAAATTGTCCGTCAACTTCCGATACAAAATTGTAAGAGATCAGTAGATTTTCTACCAACCGTTTACACACACAACTTAATTGTCAGCTCAATGGTAGATAATTGTCATGTCTGACAATATTGTACGATCTACCAATTGTGTACAATTTTATCCCTGGTAGTACTGATTATTGTTCTTCACGTGCGTCGTCGTTATGGATGATTTTTTTAAATTGATCGTCAGTTATGGCTCGAGCGTATAAATACCTGTCACTAGGCTCTAGCTCATGCTGGAGGAGTTGCTGTTGGGATGATGGTCTAGGTTCCTGCCGGTTTTTCGGGAGAGCTGCAGCAAATATGTACTTGTCCAGTGGAACTAACTTTGCTTCTTCGTACAGCTTCTTAATTGGTATATATTTCTTCGTCAATGGGTTACGGTATAGTCCAGTGCAAATGCGGATCATCTTTCTTTCAAAATACATCATCTTCTTCATTGCTGTAGCGAAAATAGTAAACCAGATGGGAAAGGCGTCAAATGACAGTGACTGTTGGTTTTTATTGTGCTCTTGCACTCTCCTGGCAACTATTTCTGGTGAAAAGGCGGTGGCGTATGTAATGGAATGGTCTGAATAAAACTTAGTCTTTGCACCTGGTATATTGGCTGGTTGATCAGCAGTATGTAATTTGAACAGCAGCGGTCCAAGTTTTGATCCTTGAGGAACTCCATAGTTGATTCCCTTGGATGATGATACATGTTTTGCTTAAGTCTATGGGTTAGGAAATTTTTGATTATTCTTACTAAGTGATTAGGAAGTCCAAGTTCCGAAAGTTTGAATAATAATCACTTTATCTAAACGCTGTCGAAAGAAAAAAAACTTTGCAGCGTGCTTGCTGGACATCGACAGTCCAGCAAGCACGCTGCATAGTTTTTTTTTTTTTTGAATGTAACATCAGTATGGAGTCCCGGTAGTGGATGTACGGCAGAGTATTTATTTCGAAAGCCATACTGAAATTCCGGCGTATGACATCTCTTTTTCTGCTAAAAAAGTTGAGTTTCTTCAATATCCAGGCCTCCAGTATCTGAGCAATGAAATTGGCCGATATCGTTCCACATTTCCGCGGCTATTCTTCTTCGGGACGGGGACAACTTTTATCCTTTTCCAGGCTGCAGGGCAATAGCTGTTGTTCAGACAGTTATTGTAGATTATAGTCAACAGGAGAACACCAAGATTTTGGTAACTTTTTAAGTATGTAATTAGAAACCTTGTCGCTTTTTGGAGTTTCCACTGATGATAATATCAGCCACTCTGAAAACATAAATGACAGTGTGGGCTCCGGTGATGGGTTATCCGTTGAACAAGGTCACGACTTCGGTGAATGCTGATATCTCCGGAAAGTGAGTTTCTACATCTTCAATATACTCATAAAGGGTTCTGGGAGGGTGTCTGGAATTGAGTTCGCTCTTCCAACAATCAGATTAATCTTTTTAAATGTGTCAGTGCCAAGTTTGATATCTACGAGTCTCTTGATGAAATAATTTTCCTCATGATGTTTTACTGCCCGCTTGAACATTGTGCTAGTGCACTTAAGTTCTGAATGCAGTCGCCAAAATTCATAACTTTCCCAGTTGAAGTCTTTTGCTTAGTCTTAGCCGATGAGCATATATTACCTGTATATGCTTGGGCAAGTTTGCGTACCTATCTCTCCTGGTTCGGGGAGTTTTCTGCCTGTCCAAAGCATTTATTGACCACTGTTTCCAATTGATCAATGGTGTTATCGATCTCATTCTTTTTGAGGTTGTTGACGCTGGAGACTTTTGGGAGACGTTCTTCCACTTCTGAATGAAATCTTCTCCAGTTCAGTTTCTCGTATTGGATATGGAATTCAGGAATACGTCGTTCAGTTGTAATCCTGTAATACAATACTTTGCACTTTCAATACTTTCCACTTCCACCTCTATCAGTTGACAGCTCCTTCGATACCACAGCTGCAACTTAGCTATTCTCATTTCACTTGACCTGAATATGATTTTTAGTCAACCAACAAAGCACCAAGCACTTCACCTCCAATCAAACTCGGGATTTTGATCAAACTTGACATTACGGTGCTAGAGAACACAACAAAAAATCGGGTCCCGCAATTCACGAGCTGTCCGTCTGTATGTCTGTACCTCGACCTGTATCATAAACCGCTGAAGCGATTTTTTCAAACTTAGTACTTAAAGGCTTTCGGTGATTTTCAAGAGAAGAAATTGAAATGATTTTTTACTCAGATTTATCGGAGTCGACTTCCAAGTTATTACGAGTACTTTCTAACCTTCCTGGTATAAGACAAGCAGTATTGGCGGGAAACTTGTCTCTAGTCTCTAGAATTCGTTACGTTAGGCGTGGTGGCCTTCCAAAGTCGAATTTTCAAAGTTTGGTGGCCAAATTTGAGACGACCGTGTCGATATTCAATCAGCCAATTTTTTTAAGGAGTAACTAAGGATCGGCGGAATACATCGCCGAGGTCCGTGAAAGTGTATAGCAATATCCTGAGCGTTCACAAGGAGTCGGCCTTTCGCAGACTTCAACTTGGCGAATTTTGCATCAGAACTTGGGTCCTCACCCGTACAAGATCCAACTGATCCAGGAGTTCAAAGTTTATGACCAAAAACAAAGCCGATAGTTAGCTGATTGCGCTTGGAATACGGTCTCAAGATGTAATTTAAGTTCAGGTATTCGACAACATGGGCTTGGCCACATCATCGCTTCGTCTGAATTACTCGCAACAGAGTGCTCTGCAGGCAGCGAACCTTCAGTGATTGAGGGCTAGAAAATTGAGTATTTATTGGATGTTTCTTAACTGATCAATCATGTAGGGACAAAGTTTCTGAAGTTGTATGTTCTGAAATCTTACTCAAACGTCTCTTCCAAATATAGACAATAACACTATATTTGTTGGACTTGTCCTTGAATAACTTTGGTGTCGTATTTACAATAATTTTTACAGTATATTCGAATGAAATAAAAACTTTAGTTAATCTGCCTTTTATTCCAAATTTATCACGAGGACGTAGGACCTTTTCAAACATAAATTAATAGTGTTAACCTTGTGATCAAGCTCTAATTGCCATATATGACGTTATCAACATTTCCATTTTCAAAAGTAAAACATCCAGCAAAAATGTTTAAAGCTTAAAAAAACCCGTTTTCCTACTTCTGCTTGCCTTATTGATGCCTTATTGTTCTGTTTTTTTTTTCAGTTTTATCATAATATCTCTATGAAGGTACTTTGAATTTTTGCTTCTCAAAAAAAGATATGTTCGAGAGCATCTCACAAAGTCATGGAAGCAATGGATACCACTTCGGTTTATTGTTTTCTTGCCAAGCAAATGCAATGAACATGAACGGGTGTACAACAAGGACCCCCACTCCATTGTTTAAGTCTTTTATGATTATGAGTGGTATGTGTAAGTATGTTTTCGAAACTAACCACTAAGGATACATTAGACAACCATCAGTTAAGTGTCTGACAGATGCAACAGAAATGAACAAGACAATATCATTTAATCAATGCATGCAAGGATTTGTCTTCAACGATGATACGACGATGGTACAAAATTACAGTCATAAGTTAGTCTCCTTTGAAGATGATGTGACAAAGAAAGAAACAACCTAGAAGGAAAAGATGTAGAAAATAAATCGAAATATTTGTAATGATGTGCAGGCTAATGGCAAAGAAGTGCTGAGAATGAGAAAACGGCATAAAGCGCCCTCTTTGAGCATATACATACATACAGTTTTTCTGTCTTGTTTATTTGGATTGGTTCCTTCTTTTTACAAAAGGAAAACTAGTGTTTTCACTTTATACAGCTGAACGAGCTTTAAGCAAATCCAAGTCCTTCCAGATGAGTTCTTTTGTATATTGACTTGAAAATGGTTTTTTGGTCTGTTTTAACTTCACAGAAAAAGTGTTTGAAAGACCTGTAACCATCTGCTGTAGCACGAAAAAAAAATCCTTAGCCAAATAATCTATTCGAAAGGAGTATTAAAACATACTTTGGGTTTGGGCATTAATGCTGCATAAGATGTGAAATGCTGGGAGAATTTTCTACTTAGGTGAAACCTAGTCCTAAGTCGTAGTCCGTAAGATTTGAATTTTTGAGCTGGTAATGGTAATCTGTAGAAGTGTAAGATGTAATGGCAGGGCCACATCGAGACTGGTCAAGTTGGCAAAGAACGCGAACGACACTCAAAAGACATAGAAGAAGAGGAAATCCAAGGGACCTGTATGAAATCATAAGGTAAATTATAGACTGTAATCTAGACGTGGATGATAACCGTTCATGGTGAATTCAAAACCAACTTACTTATTTAAGATGGCGCTACAGTCTAAGGTGGACCAGTCTCGCAGTTTGTCTCTACTACGCCGCCGTCCCTGAGGAATGGATTCGAAGACTTTCGGGGCAGGAGCGTTTGGGTACATTCGCTCTACATGACCAAGTCATCTAGGTTGTTGAACTTTGATTTGTTTGACTAGGTCGGTTTGGCTGTACAGTTCATGGTTCTATCTTCCCCTGCACTGCCTTTCTATTCAGACGAGACCAAAGATCACACGGAAAATTTTCCTCTCGAAACATCCAAAAGCGTTCTTATGCACTTTCACCAAGCTTCATGTCTCTGTACCATATACATAGGACAGGGACACTTTAGTTGCTAGAGAGGAGACTTTGCTACTCAATTGCCTTCTTAGTCCAAAAAAACCAGCGATTGGAAAGAGTTATTCTCCGTTTGATTTCAGCGCTGGTGCTATTGCCTGAATAAATAGCGCCACATAGGTAGACAAAGTCCTCAAAATTATAGCTTTCTACGGTGAGGTTTGGTCCAAGATGTCCGTTTTGTGTGTTCTTTTTTGATGAAAGCATATACCTACTTGGTTTTGCCCTTATTGACCGCTAGACCTATCTTTTTCACTCCCGTCTCAATGCCTATAAACGCCCCTTTGGAATCACGCTTAATTCTTGTAGTCAAATTTCAAGAAACAAGAAGCATAATTTGGAATCAACAGTGGTTCATCATACATGCGTTCATAGCATTAACACGCTGTGGTGGTTCTTTAACAATCGTTAGAGTACCAATCCCACTCTATCAAATATATCTGATAGAATACTTACTTACTTATCCAGCTCCCGATCCATGAGCGCACTCTGCCAGAGTAGTTTCCCATCCTCTGCGATCCCCAGCATGTATCTTCGTCATCTATGCTAGGCTCTCTGGCATCCACTATGGATTGGTCTTTCAACCGAAGGTTGTCTTCCTTGTCGCCTCGGACCTGGGGGCTGGGATTCCAAGACTCTCTTGTTTGCAGCAATGTTGTCCATTCGCTCAATATGTACAATCCTTCATATGTAGCAGAAGTGTTTTGGCCTATCCAGACTACATCCACATCATGATACAGCTGATATAGTTCGCAGTTTTATCTCCTCGTACACTCGCCCTCTTTGCACACAAGACCGAATACCCTTCGAAGAATTTTCCTTTTGAGATAGCTGAGTATCATCTCTATGTTTCTGCTTATGGGACTTGGAGTAAAAAAGAGTTTTGTAGAGCTTGAACTCAGGATTTTCTAGAGCAATTCTTTTGATTGATTGAAGGTGCGTGAGATAGCTGAAACAGTAGGCATCTCAAAAGACCGCGTGGGTCATATTCTGCATGAAATTTTGGGGATGAGACAGCTTTGGGTGCTATGGGTGCCGCGTTTGCTGACTCCGGAGAACAAGCGCAACCGTGAGACCACAGCCAAATTGGTCTAATTGCACTACGAACTGCTGCCTCATTTACCGTATTCTAAAAATTTGGGTCCGTGCGACTTTTTTTGTTTGCAAATTTGAAAAAATCACTCGCCGGGTAAAAATTTGATTCGAATGAGGTCACCGCCGGCCGGCACGGAGGCCAACTTTGCAGACCTCGAGAAAACCTATTTTTCGGATGGGTTAAAGAAGTTGGAGGATTGCTGGATCAAGTTTATCGAGCTAAAAGGAGACTATGTTGAGAAATAATTCGCCACTTTTCCAAAATTTTCTTTTTTAGGATAAGTACTTATCGGACCGCCCACGTATTAAAGAATGTTTGGAACGGCTGATCATGTCGATATCGTTCGCAACTAGTTTCATAGATTTGTAGACTTTAGAGCCCTTCGTATTAACGCCTGACTTTCGGAACTTCCAGAACAAGACTGAAGAATTCGCTTGATAGCATAGCTCCTTGCCGAAACTATGTACCTGTTTTTAAAAGTACAGAAGTGTTGTTTCCTAATCTTGCATTAAACTGTGTATTTTTCAATGTCACATTACTCAGTTGGATCAGTTTTTCCAGGATCCCAAATTCATCCTCCGCTTTATAGAGCTTCTGAATGCTATAATAGGCGGTTTTGAATTCGATGAATAGATGTAAGTTTCCGAGTTGTAACTCGTTGATCATTTACAGAATTTGACTCATTTGGAATATTTCGTATATAGTCTATCTTCTGGATAGTGAAACGGGTTCTCCATTGATTGGTTGTCGTCTTGACCTATAACGCACTCTACATGATCCACATTTAGCATCTACTACAAATGCCGCTTAAAAATATCTACTATTCCTTGTGGTTCGGTGTCTAGGTAGGTTTACTGTTGTTAATTTCAAGAGCCTGAGGTAATGTCTTAAAATCAGTAGATTTTTTGGCTTTTTTTAATAAAATTTCCGGATGTTGTTTCTATCGTGAGCCCCTTCGATCTCCTAGAGCTGCGAGGCTGCGAAAACTCTCTTCATTCTACGCAAGATCTTCTTTTCTTCTCTTCTCTTTGATCGATACTCTACCCACACTTTTTATGTTTTGCGTTTCAGACTATTCTGCATATTCGGCCCTAGCGAGGTATCCGTTCGGAGCGGAAAATTCTCCGATTTCGTACGATTCGGAGGATTTTTGGTATTCTTCCGAACAGCTATTCGGAATTTTTCTCCGACATTTTTTTAAAGCACCCGGCGAACTACGTTGAAGTGCGATCAAGTGCTTTATTTGTGAAAATTCTGACAGTTTAATCATTTATTTTTCCGATTTCGTCCGACACAAATTCTTCGCGGAACAAATTACGCCAACGCATTTGTGTATTATTATTCTTTCCGATAGGATACCTCGAAAGCAATTTGAACCTCCTACAAAGGATGCGTTGCGGCAAATTTTCCGCTTTGAACGGATACCTCGCTAGGGCCGATTATGTGACTCATTGGAGCAGAACGCTTTCATCTTCATACGCTGGGGTGGTTGGGACTTCGGTTGGTGAATAAACAGCAGAGCCCTTTTTAAGGAGTTCTCTTTCTAATCTCTGCTATAAGTTCCGCTAACTGCAGGTAAGCAAAGGCGTAAACTTTAAAATTATTCTTCGGAGTCGACGTTTGCCCCTTGAAATGCAGGCACGTGTAAGATATCAGATACATGCCTTGTGTCGATTAAATTGGTGGTTCAACGGCCCAGAGACCGCCAGGTGTGGCCTACGAGTAAGCCTTAGAAACCTAGTGCTATATTTATCACCGCATTACGAGCTGCTACAAAATCTATTTATCTGATAAAAAAGTTATTTCGTAAGACGAAAGATGTTTCAATGTTCCAATCATCGGGCAGGCTTCCTTTCACCACTACAAGGTTGATGATTTTGGAAGGCTATTATATCTTAGATTAGTTTTTATAGACTTTTCCAGCTGTTGTTTGGAATGCAAGAATCTGCGACCCTATTGAGCTGGGAATCTGAAAACTCTCGCTTGATATTACGCAGGATCCTTTTCTCCTCTTTTCATCTTGCTCGAGTTCTTTCTCTGGAATGGCTGTTAGGCTACGGTAGTTTTGACTACTTGTTTAATGATATCGAGATACTGGGACCACTAATTGTTGGGGTCTTTGGTTGATGAATTCACAGAAGAGCTTATTATTTTACAAAATAGCTACTGTCAAGTCTATATGTCAGAAGCCGTAATTTGACTAAGGAATCTTCCATCCCGACACTGAAGTTTCCCGGTACAACTTTCACATCTTACACCAAGCAGGCTATTTCCAGAAGGTCATAAAACTTATCCTAGATTGGTTCCTCAACTGCGTCGGTAGGAACATGCTCGCATATTAGACTTTTGTTATTGAAAATAATTTCCAGCGACAAATCCTTGAGTGAAAGACGACATATTCGAAGAGCTGCTAAGTGACATTTCAGACATTTCAGACATTTCAGACATTTCAGACATTTTCAGCCCTTCTGATCTGGCCGTAATCCATAAAACCTTAATTCGTCTAAAGCCCGAGTACAATTCCCATATTTGGGCAGTTGCTTTTAACCCACTTGAGTCCCTTGGATAGAAATCACATTTATACCGTTTTTCCTGTCTAAATTACATCATAAAGATTCGACTGAGGTTATGTGTCCCAGTGTCATCAATTTGTCATCAGAAGTATTGCATCACATCGACCTCCTTGTGAATGCATTTAGCTTGAGTGGGTAATTCTTCAAGTTATTTTCAATAAGTCAGCTTAAGGCGTCACAAAGTATCTTTTTCTAGACAAATAAATAAGAAAAACCACTGACATAAAAAAATCCAATATTAAAATTGGTATTATGCGATGGAAATCGAAATTCACTGAAACATTTTTTTGAAAATCAAACAAAACTGAAATGCATAAAAAACTAAATGAAATAGTATCCGTTTCCCAGTGGAAAGAAAAAGCCTTGCAGCTTTTCTGCATATTCAAACAATCCTATTCCAATTTTTCTTTTGCCACCGAACAAAAAAAAAAAAATCCAGGCCGCATCCCATAATCAACTTCATGCACTTGCAATATTCTCATGAACTTTGTTGTTCTCTTTTTTTTTGTTTTATTTTTCCTCCGTCGCCGTCGCTCGTTGCACCGCATCGTGCGTTTGTCGAATCTCTGAGGCATGTCAAGATCCTTTTTTCGTTTGCTCTAACAATTTTGGGTTTCACCATCAATTCCAGAGTTTGGGTATGAATACTCCTGACAATAATGTACATTTTTGTTGCATGCTGCATGCATACCGTCAGCCATAGGAATCACAACCAGCTGATGCCATATCCTGAATGAGAAAAAGCAAAAAAAAAGTCCAAAAGGCTTTGAGAGATTTCGTTCGATAAAATATACAGCAGCAAAGTCAGACGAAAAAAAAAGGATAGCAATGATCAACGACGTCCTGCGAAGTCCAGAGTCAGAGATGCAAATTTTTTTGTCTGCACTTCTTGTAAGTGATGAAGTTTGTTCTCACAACAGGAAATTGTCAATCCGCTAGAGAATATACATTATTCATTTGTTTGCCTCTTTTTTTTCTGGATAGCTCAAGTCGAATACTAAATATATGAGATTTAAGGTTGAAGGAGTCATACAGGAAACAAAGTGGAGGGAATCTTTAGAAATGCAGAACTTTAGAATGCGGAATTTCGGAAGACAAAATTTTGTAATGCAGAATCATGGATTTATAAATATGACATCGTTCAAATTCCCGCCTTGGCTATTTACGGTGGCACGGATCAGAGTGGTCCAATTTTCAATGACTCTTCCGCATAGATCCGGCTGAACTTGAGAGATGGCCTGTGTAATGTCTACCTTAAGGGAACCTATGGAGTGTGGTTTATTCGCACCTGCAACTTCAGAAAGCACAAAAAAAAAGAAGTCTAGCTGGGTCTAATCGCAAGAACTTGATGGCCAATTCACGTCACCTTTGACCTTACCCTCAAATTGTTCATTCAGAATGGCAATCGTGGCGTCCGGAGTGTGGAACGTAACGCCGCCGGCCGTCACAATCGAACCACATGTTTCCTAGGTGCATGTAGTTCAATTTGGCCAAAAGAAATCGGTTACCATCTTTCTAAAGCGCTCGCCATTGACGGTTACCGCCTTACTAACGTCCTTTTTGAAAAAGTAAGGACCAATGAATCTGCCAAAATCCACATTGAACGGTAGCTTTTTGAGGTTGCATTGTCACCTTCTGACCCTCTTGTGGGTTGGTGTCGTTCCATTTATGAAAAATTTACGTGCTGTTCGATATTGTTTCTTGCAATGGTGATTTGGCATCACTGTTATGATAACATAAAAAGCAGATTTGACAGGTGTCACCAAAACAACATGACAGTCACATACTGCCAAAATCTACCCATGCCAAATAAAATAGTTTTTATAACGGTGGGATAGATATCCCAGCCTTCGTCAGAACTAAGATACAAATGCAGTCGGATGGAATAGAGTTTTCTAGTCCTAGTCGAAAGTAAGTTACAAACGCGGTCAGAACGGTGGGAGGAAATAAAGTCCCCGGGAATCGTCGAAACTGAGCAACAAACGCGCTTAGAATGATCGAATGGGCTAGAGTTCCTGCTCCTTGGCCCTGCTCGAAACTAAGGCATAAATTCGGTCGAAGCGATCGGGTGGGATAGGGTCTCCAGAGAAAACTTAGGCAAAACAAAAGAAGCATACAGTCTTCGGCCCTGGTCGAAACTAAAGCACAAACACATTCGGATGGGTTAAAAGTCCCCGGTCCTAATCGAAATTGAGATACAAACGCGGCCAGAGAAGTCGGATTTGATAGAGGCACTAGCCTTATTTGAAATAGAGATAAAGCCTTAAACAAATATGGCGGCTGGTTTTTTCTTTGTATTCTTACTTTGCTTACCATATTCACGGAAATCAGCAAGTGAGAATTAAGAAGTACAAACAAAATTCATTTTATGAAACATCATGGTGAACGAATGATATACGTACCTAACTCTAGACCCATTGCCAAATTCTTTGGAATATTTTTCAGAGCAACACTTTTCCTCTTTTTCATAAAGGAAGACCCACGATCACTAATCTTATGAAACTCGTTTCGAATGCATATCTGTGTGCTCTAGTCTAGAAGCTGGTCATGAAGTCGTTGCAATTGCAACGAATTTTAGAAAAGCATTGGATAATATCTCCAATAACATAACTGTTCACATTAATAGCATACGGCTTCCCTCCAATTCATATCTTGGATTGAGTCCTATTTAAGCGATCGTCAATATGCAATCTTTTTTTAATCAAGAACTTTCACCCTCATCAGTTCAAAATTAGGTGTCCCGCTAGGGAGTCATTAAAGACCTTTGCTTTTCATTATTTTTATGGAATCTGACCTCCAGATTTACGCCGTTGATAACCGGATCTCTAAGCACTAAGGTCAATCCCGTTTTTAACGATTCCTTTACATCGTGGTGAGTACAGCAGAAATGAATTGAAATCATCAAGGATTCCGCAAGACTTAGCAAACTTTTCTCAAAGGAACACTGTAAGTCATCAAAGTTTGATAGATCCAGGGCGGATTCTCCAGCTGAATTACTGTTGACGACATACATATTATGTACATAAGTGGACTGTGGTTGCCCTAAATCTCGGGAACACTTGCTTTCCAAGAATTTCTTGGATGCAAGAGCCGTTAGATAGGCATCGCTCGTCAACAAAGGGTGGTTCTCCATTCGCTCGATGTGACCGAGCCAGTGTAGTCGACGTGTTTTGGCTCTTTGGACTACATACGCATCTTGGTACAGCTCGATCGTGGGATTGATGTTTGTTCCGAGGTAGGTGAACTCCTTGACTACATCGAAATTACTGCTATCAACAGTGACGTTTTGACCTAGGTGATGGACAGCTGAGGCTTGATAGCATATACTTTGTTTTGTCCTCATTCACTTCAAGGCCAACGCGTTTCGCCTGTTCATCAATAGCTGTGAACGCTTCTAGCACAGCTCGCTTGGAGCGGCCGATGATGTCGATGTCGTCCGCATAGCCAAGCAGTTGGGAAGACCTGTTGACGATAATGCCTTCCAGGTTAACACAACTCTTGCGCACTATCTGCTCCAGTACTAGGTTAAAGAAATCACATTATAGCGCATCTCCTCGTCTGAACCCTGTACATGTCTGGAATAGCTCGGCCGAGCTGCTACCCATTTGCACGTTGCACCGCGTATTTTGTAACGTCATGCGGCATAGCTGGATCAGTTTTTTCGAGATCCCGAGTTCCAACATCGCTAATAGAAGCTCTTGGCGACTTATGATATCATATGCAGCTTTGAAGTCGATGAAAAGATGGTGGGTCTCGACTTATAATTCGTTGGTCTTTTCCAGGATTTGCCTTAATGTAAATATTTGGTCCGTCGTTGATTTGTCTGGCTTGAAGCCACACTGCACTGGTACGTGCTGATCATAGTGTTGCAGAAAGGTTTTAGACGCTCAGTACAATGGCAGCATTAAGCCTTTTTTGTAGATTGGGCATATAGAGCTATTTGGCTAGTCGTCGGGCATACTTTCTTCCTTCCACACTTGGTTCATGAGCTGATGCATGCACCCTATCAGGACATCTCCTCCATACTTAAAGAGTTCCGTAGGTAGGCCATCCGAGCCTGAGGATTTGTTGTTTTTAAGCTTGTGGATTGCTTTCTTAACCTTTTCAGTTCTGGGTACTGGGACTGAATCTTCGTTGACTGGGCTTATGCTCCTTTGCTCTCCTGTGGATTCCTCTAAGTAATTCCCACTAAGCAGCTGCTCGAAATGCTGCTTAAACATGTCTACAATTCCCTGTGATTTATTTGGTGACTAGGTTCCCTTCGCTGTTTCGAAGCGCTTGGGTGCAGGTCCTATGACTTGATGCCAGATGCTTGGCTGTTTTGTAGAACCGGCGGGTGTTGGTGGCGGTGCTAGACTCCTCGAGATACCTGAGCTGAGAAGCCGCGGATGCTCTTTTCTTTCTGCTTCAATACCGCGCATTCATTATTATTATATCACGGGTTCTTTTTTCTAGGTGCATGATAACCTATGGTGTTCTCGGCTACCTCCTTAATGATGTCGCGACACTGGTTGTTGACGCTTGTGGCTAGGGGTACGGTAGAGAGTTTCTCGGTCAATTGCTTACTGTAGTCTCTGGCTTTCTCAGGTGTGCTAAGGCATGCAGTATTGAATTTCTTCCTTTGGGCGGTCCTCGCTTTCTTCTCGTTGGACAGTCGGGCTTTGAACTTTGTCACAACAAGAAAGTGGTCAGAGTCCACGTTCGCACCCCGGAAAGTTCGCACGTCCAAGATGTTTGACGCGTGCCTTGCGCCAATTAACACGTGGTCGATTTGGTTGGTGGTTCGACCATTTTGAGATCGCCAGGTCGCTGTGTGTATCCTTCGCCTGGGGAACTTAGTGCTACTTATCACCGTATTCCGAGCTGCAGCAAAGTCGATTAGTCAGAAGCCGTTATCTGTTGTCGCTTCGTGGAGGCTGTGCTTTCCAACTAATCCGCCCAAGATATCTTCCTTCCCGACTTCAGCATTGAAGTCTCCGAGCACGACTTTGACATCTTACTCCGGACAGGATCCGTATGCTCCGTCCAGGAGGTCGTAAAACTCCTCCTTGTTAGACTCCTCAGCTTCATCGGTAGGGGCGTGTATAAAATCGATGACTTTCGATATGAGTCGATTTCCCACGACGAATCCACATCCTAACATGTGCAATCTTTGATGACAGCTGTAATAAATATCGCAATCTTTTCTTTTCGCTATTCCTGATCCTATCCATCGTCCATCCATCATCGATCCCTCTCCTGGATCGCGGTAATGTCTGCCTTGTACTGCGAGAAGACAGATTCAAGTTTTTAAGTAGCACCTGGCGTGTAGTGTCCTTACATCCCAGGTGCATACTCGTAAATCGTAGTCCATTTTCGTTCCGGGTTTGGTTGCCATTTGAGGGGCTTCTTTCTCCCGTCTCTCTCATAACAATTCGTATTTTTTACTGTGGCCGGGTCGTTAGCCCGAAGCACTAACCTCAAAATCTGTGTGGCCATGGGTTTGGTGTTGCAATTATTTCCTTGGTCAACACTCTCACTTCCAAGTTTAGCAAGTCATGACATAAAGCCAAGACCAGTATCCGGGGGCTACCAACGTGGAAGTAATGGAAGCACTTGATGTGTAGGAAAAGATACATTCATTTCCTCTAAAAATATCCAGCTTTGGCCAGAATAAGAGCACAAATATTTGGAAAGATATTCCTCGATGATCTTAATGAACTATCTGAAGATCGAAGACTTTCTGAGACGAACCTAGACGACTTCTGTAATTGGTACTTCGCGATCTTAAGACCACGAGAGCTAGCGAACTTCGTGTAGAAGGAAGCTCTGGTTTCTCTCTTCATATCTCATTAAATACACAGGTCAAACGAGTTTATGGTATAAAAGCGGTGTACTCTAGTGCTAATTCGGTCACGGAGCAACACATGCTCGTTGTAGCCATTTCTACCTACCTACGGCCAAATTAATTCAATGACTAGAATACTTCGAAAAGTTAACGCGCTCTCCAAACATAACATTTCCTTCATATGGCCTCGATACCTCTAGTTCATTAGTTAGTCTTAAGAATTTTGAGTAATAATTGCCAGCTTGTTAACAGAAGGTAGTCACTGATATCTACATAACGCCTATAATAAGCATGCAATTTTATCCCGAAAGGAAAGGTCTTTTTGAAAATGCCTCGATTTCCAAGCATTCTTTTCGATGATATCGTTCAAAAGCTTAGAAAATGTAGTTAAATCTACATTTACAAAAACCCTTTTGTTCTGTGAAAACTGTATTCCTCTCTTTAAGGTTAACTGCCAGCCCCTGGGAATAACAACAATGCACCTGAAAATACATCCAAAGAAACACAATTCCAAATTTGATCAAATCTGGCCATAAAATCAGTGAATATACTTAAAAAAAAAAAAGAATCAAAATACCCAACATAATCTTTTTGCCATAAAACCGCATGAGTTGGCCAAACAATGTGGTTTTTTCGAGTCCACTTAAACCGTTCGCCGAAAGTGTAGGTAATTGGCCTTTCACTATGGTAAACCTCAGTCGGACAACGGCCACATAATCCACAGAATGTTGTACTACGTGTGCAGGCATGTATGTGTAAATGGCCAACACTTATCGTAATGAACATTTTTATTTAATTTTATTTGGCTCACATATACACACTTACGCATCCATCGGCCCGCCAAATCTTTTTGTCCTACAACAATGTCTGCTTTCCCGATTGCCAAAACACACAAAAGCCGAAAGTGGGATGTATACGCAATAATTCGACTCTCTCCCACCCCCCTCCCCCATTCTATAACAAAAGCATTTCATATTAGAATTTCGGGCTCGAAGGATAAGCAAGTAAGTACGGCCGACTACCGCACCGCGCAGCGCCATGCCAACGAACAAAATAAACAGAAAAAAGGCATCTGCGGTTTCATTGGACTGTTTGCTGGTTAGCCTTAGCCATAAAATGAAATTTATTGCCTTTGGGTGTGTATAAAATTGTCGGCTTCCAGGACTTAAATAATAATATGGACGCTTTTAGCTTAGCCGTCATTTGCGAAAATGCTCGAGAAACTGATATGACGTCGTTGTATCGTCGCGTTGTCGGAGCAGCTGTAAAAGTAGCAGCCAAAGCTTTTCCTCGTTCCTTCATTCATTCAACTAGACTGATGGACGGATGAGATGGATTTGAATTGTACCGCTCAAGGATGCGAGAAGCCGTTATCCTTCTTTCTATTTTTTTTTTTTTTTTTGTATATAAGTCGAAAATCCTGTTTTGATTCAGTTTCTCGCTTTGTTTTTTTGACTGACTGAGAAAAATGACGAAGATAGGTACAGCTCTATAAGGAAAGAAAGATAGGAACAGGATCGATGGCCCATTTGCCAAGAAAACCCACCAAGATCCTGGAATAAATTGAGGTCTGCATCGTGTTATTCGCTTGAGTTGATTTTAGTTTTACGTTGGTGTTTGTTTATTTGGCCAAAAAGAAAAGTCATAATTTTGGTAATAAAATCAGAGATAAACCCAACAGGAAAAAAATGATATTGAGAGAAAAGGATAAGAGCTAAAGCTCCGAGGATATCTTTCTCATATAGCACAATAATATGGATGCCCTTGAATTAAGAGGTTGGCACGCAGCAATCAACAGGATTCGTTTGAGTAGTAAAAATACAATTTATTAGTTTGTGTGTGTCTTGAATGTGATATGGTCAAAATAGAGGACCTAGACGGAGCATAAGTCGGTCCGTCCTCAAGAAATGTTTATTTCTTTTCATGAAATAATTATAATACTCATTTTTTTATTCTTGATGTAACACTGCTCATATTACGAGTAAAAGGATGAAGGATGGGGTGCGAGTTTGGCATTTATTAGGCCCTATTTTGGACTTAAAAGATCTTATTTTCCGTCATACGGTTCATGCTAACGAGGATTGATATTAGAGAATATTGAGTCCACACATGAAAATAGTCTAGACAGAGTCTGTGGTGGTGTATTGTCTTCTTTGAAAAGTCTTTTAAGACTTGTCACGTATCAAACATTTTTTAAGGCGAATGGCGAATAAACGGACGACTTTAATAGACCAAAGTGGTAGTGGTTTTCGTAAAGCCATTTTATTGACTTTTATTGAATATTACAGGATGAGCCTTTTGAATGATTATGAACAGATCTGGAACTAAACCAGCTGTAATAAATTCAAACAACCCAACTATTGAATGGAGCAAGAAAAAGGCAGATGAAATGGATCTGGGGAAGTGAAGATTTTAAAATAGTGAGATAGGGAAGTACCTTAAGCCATACAGGTCAAGGATATTTTTGGCTATAGTTAGAGAAAAAAATTGCTCTACAGTATGAGGCTATTTCGAATGTGGACATCATTTATCAGGGATTTAGGAACAGCTTCCTTTGGTGTATCCTAACCTAGATTAACGGCTATTTCTGTGTTAATATTATCAAATAATAGTAGAAACTTTTTTATGGATTTTATTTTTAGCAGAACTATTAGTTTTTTTTTAATTGCTTTTAAATAAGTTGATATCTTGTACGAGTCTACAGTCTACTCACATACATACATACATATGCCTATGCATTTATTTAACTTTGAGTTCAATTTTCCACAGAAGCGTTTTACTATTTCTTATTCTTATAAACGTAACTATTAAAAACCGCCTTTCCTATAGCGCAGAGAACTGGCAAATAAAGGAGCATTCAAGCTGCACATCGATGATACCAATAAATACCGATGGTTCCGAATACGGATAATGATGTTGGTGCAGGGTTCTTTTCGGAAAAACTCCCTGCTAACAGCGGTATTTTCCAAGCTGAGGTCCCGGCAGAAAGCTGCTAAACAAGTCTCAATGATGGCAGTACCACAAGCTCTTATAACCTTTTTTATTGATAGCCTAGCGACAAATAGAAGCGATTTCTGCGATTGAAATCAAATCGAAGCTTGTAACTTGCTGCCACGAAGACCTAAGAGTTCTTGGTACGCAGCACAAAAATATAAGGCTCTGCTGAATTCTTGGTCACAGCGCTGACGAGCTGGCAAAAATAGGATTTACGCCTTATCTTAATCAGGCAGAAACAACAATTCAGGTCCCACCCTGTAATCTGAAACAGGTAATCGAGATCAAAGATCTAGCTAAAACAAACAAGAGATGAACCTCGCTCGATACTTGTCTTATAACCAGATACTTATAGTATAGTTTGAACAAACAAAAAACCGAAATTATCATCTAACTGAGTTAAAAGTCTCTTTCTCTTGAGCATCACCAACAATCCCAACCAACTAGACTGCCACAAGAAAAATATTAAACTCAGTATGGACGACTTAGGCCGAAGATTGTGTGAAGAGTAGATAATTGACGATACCTCTTACTACCTGCGTCACTGTCCTGCGCTATGTCATCTGAGAATCAGGCTCCTAGGAAGACACTTCTTCAACAACTTGGAGGAAAATCGCTGTCATTCTAAGCAAAACCTGTTGAAATTTACTAATGGTACCAAAAAGCTTGATAATTGCTTAGGTCTATCAACCATCTGACCACGAGATTAAAAATCGCGTCCAACGACATAAAAAGGGTCCAGAATGACAATGATAGAACGAAAGAAAACGATTGAACGGAAACGTTTGAAAGACGCAGGTGTTTTCGTAGAAGCATCAACAAACAGAAAATGTCTTCGAGGTGAATTGATGGGGTCACCTTTAATTAAGAATGGTAAAATCTTCTTGATGAAAGGGAAAGCTACTTCAGAGTTATTGAGCAATCCTGACCGAACAAACGGACATATACATCAACCACATGATTTATTAAACTCATTTACCAGTAGTCCCATGGAATTGATGCCTTCCCACGAGACCAGAAATTCGGATAACTCGTAACATACCGACCCCAGTCATGACAAAGGATTTGATTTGTTGGGGAACCTCCTGCGGCCCCAAAATCCTTGCTTTTCTAGGAGCAACTGGCAGGTACTCACGATGGAAGCGCCTACAAAAACAGGCCGGGAAGCTATTCTGATTCAGAATAGCGAGGTGATGGAAAAGCTTGAGTGAGGTGAGAATGTTAATTCAGTCAGTAATGTCTTAATTTGAAAAATTTTGTATTGAATGAGAGAGATCGTAAAAATAAAGTGGAACAAGTTAGCAATATATCTATGTATATATGTATATAATGAATTTTCAAATACAATTATTATTTTTTTTTAAATTCAAGTTTTTGACAATTTTAATACCAAATACCGATTTTTGAGAAAATCTAAAAAATTTGGAGAGGTACCATTAATAACAATTTTTACTTGCGACTTATAGGTACTATAAGGCAAGTTATGCATCCGTAAAAAAATATTCAACTCGAGATTTTGATCAAAGTTGACATTACGATAATAGCGAAGACCAAAAAAGTGGGTCTCGCAATTCTGTCAGTCTATCTGTCTTTTCGACAACAGCATAAACAGCTCGGCCGATTTTCTTTAAACTTGGTAGATATCATTTTTAATTCCCCCCCCCCCCCCCCACACGTTTTTTTCTTTTTTTTTTATGACCAAAAATAACGGTAGATACCTACCATAAGATTTTTTTTCGAAATTTTAGAAATATTTTTTTTTTCTCAAAAACTGTCCCACAGAATTAAGAAAAAATCACAAGATTTCATTTAGTAAAAGCTAGGTAATGGTTGAAAAAAAAAATCCAAAAAGTGGTTATTTTTGGTAGGGGTGGCCGTGGCACGATGGTTCGATTCCTGCCGTCGCACAGTGGGTCCCCTTCATACTAAGCAGTGCTCAAAATTCAAAATCTTGTTTCAAATGCTAAGAACTGTTATAAATAGATACTAACTGCTGTTAAAAATGAAAATATTATTAATAATGAATATAGTTCTGACCAAAGTAAGCATTTTCAAGGTTATTGATTGATTTATTTTAAGAAAAAAATTGTTCTTCGAGTAACATATTTATGACTTCAGGATAAAACATTTTTCGGTGAATAACTGTCGTTGTGCGCGATGTTATCAAGGATTGGCAGAGATAAACAACCTATTTATAACATCTCACATGTTATCCTTCTTTTTTTTTGTGATGTCTTCCCGCTGAATTGTTGCCGATATATGAAAATCTCTATTTCGCACCTCCTGGTCTTCTTCGGATAACTGGCTAATTGGAAGTAGGGCATGGGTCATTATTTCCCTTTCATTGATAAGAATTTGGTGCAGACTTGTGGTCATGAGATAACAAGGACAGAGCTTCACGTAAAGTCGAGCTGTTTCTGGGAAAAAACACCTAAATTCTTCCGCATGTATCTGAAAACCGATCTTATATTAAGCAAAAAATTAACAAAAAAATCGATATGACTCACTAAAAAGCTTATATTTTAAGTTCTATCAGTCGGATGGTCAAAATTCAGGTATGTTAGCTTAGGTTTAATTACAGAGCATCAAATTGCATATTTAAATTTTATATTTATATAAGTGGTTACATTCCTGGAACAAAGATAGGAAAAATAGATAGTTTTGAACTTCACCCCTACCCCCTACCCAAGGCTGAGAAAAAAACCTGCCGGAGTTTTCGGATTTGATATCACGATAAACCTACCAATAAACCCACATACTCATATTTTAGCTTAACATCCACTACCAATTTTTTTGTCGGCCTTTGTATTATCTATTTATTCAACCGCGAACTCAAACAGTGATATTTCAAACTGGCGCACCTAACTTTTACTTCTGTCTTCGGATTTTTAATAACAAATATTTCTTCTTTCATGCTGTATACTTAGATTTAAAAGTTCTCTGCGCCAGTTAAAAAAAAATCATTTTAAAAATTTCATTGCCCGTAAGTAAACCCGTCATCCATTTATGTATTTTATACACTAAGTAACACCTTTCAATCGAAAATAAAAATGTATTTGCAATCTACATGCCTTCTTGAACAAACAACATATTTTTAATTTTTTTTTGTTTAACGGAGTTAACTTTTAAAAATAAAATAAAACTACACAAAATTAAAACTTGCGCATGTCTAATAAAAACTAATGACAAAGAGTCAACTTGAATGTACCGTAACTTGGCCATTAGACAGAGAGGGAAGATAATACTTACAAATGACATGTGCTATAATATGTATATTAATTATGCATTTTTATTTTTTTTTTAAGGCAAAAATTAAAAATTGTATTTTGAGCACTGATATGTATGGAGAGGACCCACTGTGCGTCGTCTATGTCTTCTTTAATTCCATTAAAACCTTCTATAAATTGTCATCAATGGGATGCTGGTTTACTCATTACATGTTGTTTAGGCATAACACTAACAACATGTGATTGAGTTAAACTAGTATGCCCAACAAGGATGAAAAACGAATAAAATAATGCGAATTATAAGGTACATAGAAATAAGACACGGCAATTCTCCGCTTTAGTTCAGCCGCCATCCCTGCAGATAAAAAATCTGAGGCAACCACCTTAGTCTCAGAACATCGTGCCACACATCTTTCCTATCCTTCTTTCTCTTCCGTAACTTCACGCCCACGCTGTGTTGATACATTTAAAGGGTATTCATATTCCCTTGAGCGTGAGTAAATTATAAAAAAAAAAAAAAAAAAAGCCCCTGGAAGCATTTTGTTGTTTTTGATTTTCTCGAAAGCAGTACAACCGATTTAAATCAGTTTTTTTTATGCTAAATCTCCTCTAAAGTTTGAATATTACTACATATTCAAAATTTTAATTTTTTTATTTTCTTTGGTTAAAAAAAAAATCATAATTTTTTTTTTGGAAATTAAATATATTTCAAAAACCCCATGATCGATTTTTTTTTTAAAGTTTCTTTATATAATCTACAAGATTTGAGAAAACAAAATTTGTTTTACCTAAAAATAACGGTACCAACCGTACAAAGGTTAAAAATGGTTTTCAAAAATCGTATTTTTCTCGAGAACGGCTCCGAGAATTTTGATAAAATTTTGTTTCTTTCGTTTAATTTTTATGATCTATAATTTTATAAGAAAAAAATTGAAATTAGTATATTACTGGCTGTACCTACCATAGAACCATTTTTTCGAATTTTGATTTTCTCATTATCGGCATAACGGATTTTAATGAAATGTTTCATAGAGAATGTTCTAAAAAGTTTAAAAAACATTGCATTTCAAAACTTAAAAAAAAAATTTTTTTGAATATTTGAAAAAACAAAATTATTTCTTTTTTGGAATATTCAATATCTCAAAAACGACTTAGTATTTTTTTGGAAATTTATTTTTTATACGCTTAATAATAAAAAACTTTGAATTGGCGTAACAAAATTTGTGCTTAAAAATGTTTTAAAAATTTTGTATATCACGCAATTGGACATCAACAGATGGACCCTATAACGAATTTTAGTGAAAGACATGTTCCCGTACAAAGTGTAAACAGTGCATCAGTTGATGCCTACTGACCGTGAGTCATCCGTCGCGTGTGAATTACTGTCAAGCCATCCTCAATCTCAACAACGAAGAGGACGATTTTGTGTCGAAAATAATAATGAGCGCCATGATAAATGACTTCTTACTGTACGAATTGGATGAGGGGGTTTGGTGAAGATGTGATTTCAAAAAAACCCGTGCAACCGCACAAACACCATGAGCCATAATGGATATTGTGAAGGAAGCACTTCCTGGTCGCGTAATTTCCCAGTTTTACGATTGGGCATGGCCAGCACGCCTGATTTGACCATATCAGACTTTTTTCTTTAGGGCTACTTGAAGTCGCGGGCTTATGCCAACAAGACTCAGACTTCTTCGGATATATCGACCGTATTGTTAGGTCTGCGCGTGTAGCCCCCAGACACAGTTTTATTATTATGGACATTAGCAACGCCAAGTATTTTAACTTTAAAACACGCCTATCCCTAAGGAATTCAATATGATTCATCAAAAATCCCTAGATTACAGTGCCAACTGGTTAGAAAAAGTCTACTTATTCTTCGAAATAGTTTTAAAAACATTTACATAGATATATTGTGTAAGTCATAGGATTTTCGTCGTCGTCTTATTAAAAAAACCTCCATTAGTTGAAAAAATCCCCAAATAAAAAATAAATCATTTCCAGCAATCGGGGAACACTTCAAGTTTCACTTAGTCAAACATCCTACGAATATTTTTAAGTTTTTTTTTTTTCTTTAAAATTGTTGCCCAATTTGCATGTTTCTTTATGTACGTAGTTTCTTTGCTTGTAATTTGCTCTTTGGGAATCACTGACAGAAATTCCTTAAATGATCATTAGCCAGTTGACTTTCATCAACTTCTTGCCATTCATACTTTGACCTTGGACCAGCAGGAAATTCTAAATGTCCACGTGGGAACTATAGACCTTTTAATGGCTTCATCGCCAGTTAGTGCCAACAGCTTTCCGACATTAAGTGAGTACAATTAAGAAAAAATTTCATTTTATAGTAATTTTAAATGTTTTTTATTGTTTCATTTCGATTAATCGACTATTCTCTAAATGGTTGTTGTTTATTTAGAAATCTACCAGCATCCACTGGCCTCTCGGTACGAGTACAGTTGTCAAGTAAAATTTAATTAAACTGCTCACACTCAATCGGGCTATTAACAGAGGCAATGTCAAATTCTGCTCTAGATTAAAATATCAGTTGCTGAAGTGTAGCTGTTTGGCATTTCCTATTAACCCCTCGGGACTGACGATTTATTCCTTTGCAAATTAACTCATTTTGTCCTTTGATTGCTCGAAGTTTGGCATTTCAATGCAAGGACCAGATTGGTTTTCAGTATTCGAGTATATTTCCTGGGTGTTTGACCCTAGTTCAAAGTTAGTTAATAAATTCATGAGATTACTTGCCAGGTTAGTGGGTGTGAATAGGGCCGGTTAAACCTAGAGATGTGTGTTCTTTTTTTTCAATCAGCTTACTACAATGAACTTTCATCGTTTCTTAATTTAAAATATGTAGCTTTGGTTGCCTCGTAGATAACGTCATAAGTCGCTCCTGAACCCAAAGTTGAAATGTCAGGAAGTTAATTTTGGCAACTTTTTCAAACACATCTCCTTGATATGAGTTGAAAAGTTAATCTGTCAAACGTAATTGGATAACATCTGAATTTGCATTCTTTTATTTTGTGGGGGTTTATTTTTTTGCTTGTCGGTTTTGTTTTGATGAATTTCCTTTTATTTAGTTATTCTTCTGTCGATTGGTTTATCGGTTTTGTGTTATTTCGTTTTAATTTTGGTTTTAAATTTGTTTTAATGGAATTTATGGCTTCTAAAATAAAGAACACACATGAATGTGTCATGAAAAAGTAAATATTTTTGTGAATATTTTAAAAATAATAATACAATTATAGGAATAGGTAAGTAGAAGCTGCGATGGCCACAAGCAGTGTTGCTCAGTGACAATACTATCCGATAGTTGATTAAAAGCTAGTTCGTTTTTTTTTATTTTGCTGATGCAATTTGAAATTTAAGTTGCATGAAATTAATTTTTAGCAATGTTTTTTATTAAAGAGAAATAATAAGAGAATATACATTTTTTTGTATATACATAAAAGAATTTTTATAAATAATATAATAGATATGTACAGGAGTGAAAACCTCCAGAGAGGCATCTGATTGAGATTTCTATAAAGCTTCCCTCAAGATATACGAGTATGTATAAAAAAAAACTGAGGAAAACAAAGTGGTTGTCTCGCAGAACTTTCTGTAAGAATATAAAAGGCAACTCAGAGGCATCAAGGTTACCAAAAATCCTCTCAGTCATGTCTAGTTGCTTAAAAAACACTGACGGTTCCTGGACAAACTCAAGCGAAGAATCGCTCAATCTGCTCCTGGATGTACACTTTTCAGTTAGCTCACTTTTCGTAAACAACACTGATCTTAACAACATCGACAGTAGCGTAACGCCTCCACAAGTTCTGATTAAAAAGGAAAAATCAAAATGGGCAATCAATAGCTTCAATCTATACAAATCTGCTGGGCCAGATGGAATAATTCCAGCGGAATTGTACAAAAATTCCGGTATTTTAATACCCATTATCATTAACATCCTAAATGGTTGTATCACTCTGGCTCACATTCCTTTGTCATGGAGAGAAGTCAATTATTTTCATCCCCAAAGCTGGCAAACCTAGCCATGTCAACCCTAAAGATCTAAGATCTAATAGCCTTTCATCATTCCTTCTTAAAACTCTTGAACGTCTGATTGAAATCCATTTGAGGGCAAACATTGATAAGTATTTACTATCCAATGCTCAACATGCCTATAATAAAGGGAAATCTGTAGAAACCGCTCTAGATACACTAGTTCGCACTATCGAACATTCCCTTCATCAGAAGGAGTTCACTTAAGTTGCTTTCCTAGATATAGAAGGAGCTTTTAACAATGTCGACACATCCGCAATCACATCTGCGCTGTCATCTCTGAAGGTGGATAAGTCAATCAGTAATTTGATAAATCATATGCTGATAAGCAGGATTATCAATTCAAAACTTGGCGATTTTACTACTCGAAGAACTGTCAGTAGATGTACGCCGCAAGGCGGTGCCGGTAGCCAGCCGTTCGGCTTAAAGCCTCCTCGCAGTGGATCAATAACGATATTGGTCACTCCACTATACTGAACTCGTTCAGATCCCTACCTAGTAACGTCGATTAGACCACCCCTCATCCAAAATTCAATAAAAACTTCCAAGTATCCATCCCTTTCAGGTCAGCCTGGGAGAATGAGTCATTTTTGGCAGATGAAGCGATTCATTTCTACACAGATGGATCTAAAACCGATGACGGGGTCGGTGGAGATTTATACTCCGAAAGATTAAATCTTTCGTCTCTCAATTCGTCTTACCCAATCACTGTAGCGTTTTCCAGGCAGAATTTCTGGCAATCAGAGAAGCCCTCTCTTGGCTCAAACAAAACGTAATATCGACCACTCATATACGCATCTTCTCAGACAGTCAAGATGCCATAGTCATTGGACTCTGTCTGCACAAACTCACAAACTCGATCATCTCTGGTGGAGATGTCAAAACAGTTTAACATGCACCTAATATGAGTAAAGGGTCATAGAGACATTCCAAAGCTATCGAACCTGCAAAATATGGAACAATCTTACTTTTGTCGGATAAAAAATCTAACATAGGTTTACCTCTAGCTACTTGTAAGCTTATTCGAAAGCATGATCCCATAAAGAAAGTGTACCACAGATGGACCAGCACCTCTAGTTTCCAGTCCACAATACTAATTTGGCCATTGCCTGATGCTAAACGCTCAAAACAACTAATTTCTATTGGTAGATTGCACATTAGCACCGTTCTAGGTGTTCTTACTGGACACTGCCTAATAGGTAGACATGCTTTTCGAGCTCCCGGAAATGATTTTTGCAGAAGCTGCATGGATGAAGAAGAAGAGGAGTCAGTCTCTTATCTTCTATGTTCTTGTCCTGCCCTAGCACAAAGACGTAGACTCCACTTGGGAGACTTCTACTATAATGATCCTAGTGATCTAAGAAATTCCGACATTCACTGTCTCAAACGCTTCACTGCTAGAACAACAGACCAAATCTTGGTCTACGTGTGTTGGCTTTTCCGGTCAGCAGGAAACAATTCCTTCACAATATTCATTGTGGCTCGTATTGTGTATGCGGTTGCACCTCCTTGTTGAAATCGCATCTTCACCAAGCCACCCCTAATCCAAATCCAATTCGGGTAGCAATAAATCATTGATCATGACCCTATAGCGTTCGCCAGTAACAGCGACCGTATTACCGATGGCCGCCTCAAGAAAATACAACCAAAGCACTCCTCCCTCGTGAACGCCCGGCCGCCGCACTACACAGTGGCTTTGAGTGGATGTCATGGCTCTTTGTACATCAAACGCCTATTTTCAGTGTCCGAGAAACGAATATTTTGCTTAACGTAACCGCACAAGTGAAAGTGCGCGTCATCGCTTATAATGAATTTCTACACAAAATCGTCCTCTTCGTTGTTGAGATCGAGGATGGATTGACAGTAATTCATTCACACGCGACAGACGACAGTCAAAAGGCATTGCACTTTGTACGGGAACATGTGTAAGTCTTTCACTAATATTGGCTGTAGGATCCGTGTGGTGATGTCCAATTGTGTGGCCCGTGTCGGTCGTCTAGTTGATGTTTCTTCGTTCTCAGCGACATCACCATTCACAGACGCGATATTTTCGACCGAACGACTAGTCCGTGGCGGCTACGCCATGCATGGTCGTCTGTGGTTCCAGCCTATTCGAATTTTGGTGAAAAAAAAAATCGACACAATTATTATTCCATGCTCTACAGAGCATGTCTGTTTCGTATACTGCAGCTGTCTAGTACACAAATGTCAAATATGGTTAGACGTACGACGCCATTTGCAAACAATATAACATCTTTGCGCCAAGCTATGCATTCTGCATTCGAAAAAAAAGCGGCTCCGCCGATTTTCTTTTAAATTGGTAGGTACGAGTAGTATTTTTAATTTCCCCCACAGGTTTTTTTTTTTTTTTTTTTTTTTTTTTTAAGACCGCCATACCATTTTTTTCGAAATTTTATAAATATTTCTTTTTCTCAGAAACTGTCCCACCGATTTAAAAAAAATCCAAAAATTTCATTTAGTTAAAGCTAGGAAAGGGTGAAAAAAAAAGTTTTCAAAAAATGGTTATTTTGGGTAACCCCCTTGAACCATGTTTTTTTTGGTTTTTGATTTTCTCAAAAACGGTACAGCCGATTTTGATAATTTTTTTATGCTAAGGCTCCCAAGCAGTTTGAACATTTTTTTTTCAAATTTTTCAAATTTTTTTTTGGATTTTTAAAAAAAATTTCATTTTTTTTTTCAGAACTCAATATTTCAAAACCCCATGCTCATTTTTTTTAAAACTTGATAAATAAAAGTTTCTTAAAATAAATTATATAAGATGTAAGAAAAAAATTTATTTTACCTAAAAATAACGGTACCCTCCATACAAATGTTAAAAAATGGTTTTCGAAAATCGTTTTTTTCTCGAAAACGGTTCGGAGATTTTGGCTAAAAATTTTTTTCTTATTTATAGAGGAGCTTCTAAAAAGTTTAAAAAAACATTGCATTTCAAGACTTAAAAAAAATAATTTTAGCATTTTTGAAAAAAAAAATCTGGGTCGCACGAACTTGCTCCTATGTAATAGACTAAGAATTTCAAAAATGAATGTTATTAGAGAAAA
The DNA here is from genome assembly GCA_963931855.1 of Philhelius festivus. Taxonomy (NCBI): domain Eukaryota; kingdom Metazoa; phylum Arthropoda; class Insecta; order Diptera; family Syrphidae; genus Philhelius; species Philhelius festivus. The sequence goes on from OZ007554.1 coordinate 191,994,199, forward strand.
ACTGTTCATAAGCATAAAAAATAATTTTTTAAACGACTAAAACAACTTCTTTAGTAGTTGGAGGTAAAAATAGAATGCCATGTAATTCATATAGGTTCATGCAAGAACAAAAATTATAAGTCTTTGTAGTGGTTTCTTAAAAAATAAGCTTTTATATACAAAATTTTTAAAACATTTTTAAGAAAAAATTTTGGTACGCCAATTTAAAGTTTTTATTATTGTTTGAATAAAAATTAAATTTACAAAAAAAATATTGAGCCGTTTTCGAGATATTGAATTTTCAAAAAAAAAAAAAAACGATTTTTTTTTTTTCAAAATTCAAAAAAATATTTTTCTTAAAGTTTTGAAATGCAATGTTTTTTAAACTTTTTAGAAGCTTCTCTCTACGAAACTTCATTAAAATCCGTTATGCTGATAATGAAAAATTCGAAATTTTAAAAAATCGCTCTATGGTAGGTACAGTCATTAATATCTTGTTTTCAAAATTTTTTTATTAAATTATAGATCTTAAAAATTAATTGAAAGAAAAAAAATTTAAGTAAAATTCTCGGAACCGTTTTCGAGGAAAATACGATTTTCGAAAACCATTTTTTAACATTTGTATGGAGGGTACCCTTATTTTTGGGAAAAACAAATTTTTTTTTCTTAAATCTTATAATCTATATTAAGAAACTTTTATTTATCAAGTTTTGAAAAAAATCGAGTACGGGGTTTTCGAAATATTGAGTTTTCAAAAAAAATTTGAAATTTTTTTTTTAAATCCAAAAAAAAATTTTTTGAAAATTTGAATACACAATAATGTTGAAACTGCTGGGGAGCCTTAACACAGAAAAAAATGATCAAAATCGGTTATACCGTTTTAGAGAAAATCAAAAACAAAAAAATGGTTCCAAGGGGGGTACCAAAAATAACAATTTTTTGGAAAATTTTTTTTCAACCATTACCTAGGTTTAAGTAAAAGAAATTTTATGAATTAAAAAAAAATCTGTGGAACAGTTTTTGAGAAAAAAAAATATTTATAAAATTCGAAAAAATTCGTGTGGTAGGTACCGTTATTTTTGGTCTTAAAAAATCAAATCAAAAAACATCCGGGGGGAAAAAATTAAAACCCATATCTACCAAGTTTGAAGAAAATCGGCCGAACCGTTTAGCTGCAGTCGAACGGACAGGCAGACAGACAGACGGAATTGCGGGAATCACTTTTTCAATTTTCGCTATCATCGTAATGTCAACAACTTTGATCAAAATCTCGAGTTGGATTTTTTTTTGCCGAATACTTAACTTGCCTAATAGTACCTATAAGTCGCAAGTAAAAACTACGAAGGAAATGAAATAATTTAGTTACATAGAAGGAAATTTGACTCTTCAAACCGATCGACGTTTTCGTATGCACATTTACATAATTTTCAAATTCAACCATGGTTTTAAAAAAAATTAAAGACAGAACAACATTTTATTTTAAATTTAATGAGGTTTATACTCGTAAAGTATATTTAATAAAATTTGGACACAGATGAGATGATTAAAAAAATATTTTAAATTCTGTTTCTTTGACGCACCAAATAAAATATTCACAGAGTCGAAACGGACTTTGATGAAGATTGACACCTTCGTTAATTTTGCATTTCCCAAAATCTTAATTAAATCCTTCTCTTTTTGCAATTTGCTGTAAGAACATTTTACAGCACCCAGATACCGCGAATATTTGATGATGAATATGAATAAAAACGTAGAATAAAATTGTCCATTTTATTCCTTGAATCTTCCCTTTTTCGTAGGTAGAGTAGGGCAAACAGTCTTAACAATGAAAAATAAATGCGATGCTTCTGACTTTCATTCAGAGAAATTTTCAAAATAAACAAACTACCCAACGAAGAGCAACAGCTGAGAAAAGAAAAAAAAAAGTAAAATTCTACGAAAAACTCCTCAAATTCCACGAAAATATCTTCGTGCGTATTTTTAATCAACGCCCTATCCTCAAAAACATATAATCATCATTTTCCCTTTCATCTTATATAAAACACAATATCCTGTCGCGTCTCTCAAAAAATACGAGTAGTTGACTTACTTTTAGACTGAAAATGACACCGAGCATGAAATTAGTTGGCCAAAACTAAAATTGTTTACAATACCCTGCATCCGTAAGGAGCCCAGGGCAAAATATTTAAGACCGAAATTCCCTTTCAAGTCATCACACACCACATCTATTTTTTATTGCCTTCAGGGGGAGAGAGAGAGAGAGAGAGAGAACGAGACAGCGAGTGATGCGAGGATCCTGGAAAATCCTGCCATGCGAAAAAATTCCCATCTACAGCGTAACGAAAATTTAAAATCTTTCTGCGTCATTTAATTCTTTACCCAAAAGTACACACATCGTAGAGAAATACATACATGCATACCCATACATTCGTGTGTGCGATACGGATGAATGGGTTATGTTAAGGACTACATTTATTAAGACTATGCTACTAGAGCTGTATAAAAATGTACTTCAAAGCGTTTATGACACATTCTCGGTGCTCTTCAAAAAGGTTAGTTGACGGAATGAAGTTTGCACACGAAAAAACGAACTGAAGAATGCGTCAAAGCGCTGGAGTGGATACTGAGCGTAATTGAGATAGCACTTAAATAATTTTTGAAAACACTTTTCCACGGATTAGTCCTGGAATTGGAAGTGGATTTTTGTTCTGTTAGGAAAAGGTAAAAAGCTGGGATCAGCGGTTATGAATGCAACTGAGATTATATACTATAGGGTTAGGAACAACAAGCCTGGGACACGGACGGATTCACTGATGACGAAGCCTGTAAACGACATAATGACACCCAATTTTCATTAACAACGTTCACCTCCCTCCTACTCCAACATCAGTTAAGTTAGCAAACAAACTTGTGTACCTTAATAACGATGGTCGTTATACCTTCTCAGAGACCATGTACACAAACATTAGCCTTTTATCTTTATGATAAGCACGACTGATGCTCAAAAAAAAAGGTTGTAGAGGAATGAAGCAGACGTAAAATTTTCTGGTGTTTCCAAACGACTAGATTAGGTTGGGTTGACGTAGACGTGGACGACAGCAGGAGAGCCGAAACACTTAGACCCTGCGCCCCCTCTCGCCCCTCTAACCGCCCAAATCACCGCGCGGGAATTTTTTCAAATAAGTAAGTTTCTCTGGCGCACCCTGTAGTTGAAATTTTCCCAAATTGAGTCTACGTCTTTGAGATAAAGTAGGACGTGCAGATAGAAAGTGAGGAATCGATTCCTCCTCCTCTTCGTTCATGCAGCTTTTGCAGAAATCGTTGGAAAAAAGTCCATACTTTAAATTTGAATTATTATCAACATATTCCCCTTTTATCGGTTATAGTTTTCGAAAAACGTGTTAAATCTAAATGTTTTTTTAGTAATTTAGTTTTGCTTTCGGAGTGGCAGATCTACTGAGGCAGGCTAAATGAATCAGACATCCCTGCTACCCTATTCTTCGACATTACGAAATCCTTCGACATGGTACTGGTATTTGAATAACTTAATGCTTATTTACTTACTTATCCGGCTCCCGATCCATGGTATCTTCCTGAGATATTGCGGTCTTCCATCGGTTGCGATCCCTCGCGAGCTAACTGCAGTCGTTGAGACCAAGCACTCTTGCATCTGTAACCGCCTGGTCCCTGTAGCGGAGGTTCGGTCTTCCTCGTCGTCTCGAACGATGTGACCGAGCCAGTGTAGGCGACGTGTTTTGGCTTTTTGGACTACATCCACATCTTGGTACAGCTCATATAATTCACGATTGAATCTTCTCTTCATTTCGCTCACTTCGCACATAGGACCACATATCCGCCGAAAAATTTTTCTCTCGAAAGTGCCCAGTATCAATTCCCCTTTTTTACTTATCGTCCAGCACTCGGCGCCGCCGTAGAGTAGAACTGGTAAAATTAGGGTTTTGTATATCGTGCACTTTGTCTTTCGAGAAAGGAGTTTTGAACCCATTTGCTTGGCCTAATCGAAGTAGCAGCGGTTTGCTAGGTTAATCCTTCGTCGGATTTCCACTAAGGAAATCGGAATCGTCGGATTTCCACTAAGGAAATCACATGATAGCGCATCTCCTAGTCTGAAGCCTGTACATGTCTGGAATATCTCGAATCAGCTGTTACCCATTTGCACGTTGCAACGCGTATTTTGTAACGTCATGCGGCATAGCTGGATCAGTTTTTTCGGGATCCCGAGTTCCGACATCGCCAATAGAAACTCTTGGTGACTTATGCTATCATATGCGGCTTTAAGGTCGATGAAAAGATGGTGGGTCTCGACTTGAAATTCGTTGGTCTTTTCCAGGATTTGCCTCAATGTGAAGATTTGGTCTATCGTTGATCTAGCCTGGCCTAAAGCCAAACTGGTAGTACGGTGGATAGGATCTTGTAGGAAACATTAAGCCTTTTTTTTAGACTGGGCATATGGAGCTATTTGACCAGTCGTCGGGTATACTTTCCTCCTCCCAGACTTGGTTGATGAGCTGATGCATGCACCCTATCAGGACATCTTAACCATATTTAAAGAGTTCCGCATTTATGCCATCCGAGCCTGCGGATTTGTTATTCTTAAGCTTGCGTATTGCTTTCTTAACCTCTTCAGTACTGGGTAGTGGGGCTGGATCTTCATTGACTGGTCTTATGCTTCTTTGCTCCCCTGTGGTTTCGTCTAAATAATGCCCATTAAGCAGCTGCTGGAAATGCTGCTTAAACACGTCTGCAATTCGCTGTGATTTGGTGACTAGGTTCCCTTCGCTGTTACGAAGAGCTTGCGTACCGGTCCTATATTCTGATGCCAGTTGTTCCGCTGTTTTGTAGAACCGGCGGGTGTTTGTGGCGGTACTAGACTCCTCGAGATACCTGAGCTGAGAAGCTGTGGATGCTCTTTTTGTCTCTTTGCTTCTCTTTTCACAATACTCCTCTTTTGCTTCCCTTGTTTTCTGTTGCAGCATTTGCATTCGTGCATTTTCCGTCTCCTGCTTCAATACCGCGCACTCATTATCATAGCTTCGGGTTCTTTTTCTTAGGTGGTTGTTGATGCTGGGGGTACGACAGAGAGTTTCCCGGTCAATTGCTCACTGTAGTCTATGGCTTTCTCAGGTGTGCTAAGTCATGCAATATAAAATTTCTTCCTTTGGGCGGTCCTCATTTTCTTTTCGTTGGACAGTCGGGCTCTGAACTTTGTCACAACGAGAAAGTGGTCAGAGTCCACGTTTGCACGTGGTCGATTTGGTTGGCGGTTCGACCATCTGGAGATCGCCAGGTCGCTGTGTGTATTTTTCGCCTGGGGAACCTAGTGCTACTTATCACTGTATTCCGAGCTGCAGCAAGGTCGATTAGTCGGAAGCCGTTATCTCTTGTCGCTTCGTGGAGGCTATGCTTTCCAACTAATCCGCCCAAGATATCTTCCTTCCCGACTTCAGCATTGAAGTATCCGAGCACGACCTTGATATCGTACTCCAGACAGGCTACGTAGGCTCCGTCCAGGAGGTCGTAAGACTCCTTCTTGTTAGACACGTCAGCTTCATCGGTAGGGGCGTGTGGACATATTAGGCTGATGTTTTGAAAAGTAGCTTTGATGCGGATCACAGCCAGGCGATCGCTAATCGGCTTAAAATCGATGACTTTCGATATGAGTCGATTTCCCACGACGAATCCACATCCTAACATGTGCAATCTTTGATGACAGCTGTAATAAATGTCGCAATCTTTTCTTTTCGCTATTCCTAGTCCTATCCATCGTATCTGGATCGCGGTAATGTCTGCCTTGAACCGCGAGAGGACAGATACAAGTTTTTGAGTAGCACCTGGTGTGTAGAGTGTCCTTACATTTCAGGTGCATACTTGTAAATCGTAGTCCATTTTCGTTCCGGGTCTGGTCGCCATTTGAGGGGGGTCTCTCTTATAACAATTTGTATTTTTTTACTGTGGTCGGGTCGTTAGCCCGACGCACTGACCTCCAATCTATAGGGCCATGGGTTTAGTGTTGAAATTGTTTCCTTGGTCAACACTCGCACTTACATGTTTAGCAAGTCATGACATAAAGCCAAGACCAGTATCCGGCGGTTACCAACGAGTAGGTATGATGTATAGGAAAAGATACAGCTCGAAGCCTTCAGTTCCTACAACATCCAACCACCGAATAACTTAATTTTAATTTAATTTAATTTAATTTTGGTGGGGGCAAAACCCCCAAATTTTCGGCTTAATACAAGCTAATTCTTAATCTTACTTAAAAGCTAAGAACTTATGCTAAGGTTATTGATGGGGAGGACGGGTCAGAAGCTGGAGTTTTAAGGAAGGAGTACTCAGATTAAAGTCGAAGAAGCATATGTTTAAATTAACAGCCCGTAGCATGCGAGAGACAGGTTCTTTGGAGCCGTAAGAGGTTCGGTGGGTGGGTATATAAAAGAGACGAGGGAATAATACTTTAAACAGATCATAATGCAATACAAACAAGAGTTAAAATCATCGCAACGCAGCGTGTCATTTTAAACCGAGTAGTGCAGCCTGGCTTACGTAGCAGGAGTAGCATACTGGTTTCAGATCGCAACATCGGGTGGAGGGTGGAAAAGTATCTTGTTATAAAGGTATGGTGGTTGTCGTGTTTGTGACATTTTTTTTTTTCACTTTTTAAACAGATTGTGGTAAATTGTCTCGTAAGAAACCTTCCTTTAAATAACCCAATTTGTTTTGGTTTGTTTCAGTCTAGCCAATCCTGAGATTAACAGTCCGCAATGGGACAATGTGTTTTTTGATGAGTCGACGTTGGCGCATTCTATAATTCGTCCAAAATTCGAAAATTAAAAAAAAAAATTTGTGTTCTCTTGAAGCGTGTATTAATTATTAAAAAAATATATGTTATTATCTAAGAAAGTTTCCGAGAAAAAAAATCCCAAAAATGGTGCGTTTTTTGGCATTCTAGACCGTACTAGTACCTTAAACAAAATCCGTTTGATTGAGACCACAACAAAGTTCGTTCTTACTTAGATCTTCGTTTATCTACCATTTTCATTTTAGCCCAGTGGACAACTATACCTACATAAGTTGTACATAATCTGCATACATATGTATGTATGGAAGAGTTAAAACGTAATAACGGGAGCTCATTAACATTCATAGCAAAAAGTAATGGGCCCAAGATAGAACCTTGAGGAACACCTCGGGTTAGCGGAAGAAAACATGAAGTTTGTTTGCAACTACTGCTTGGAGTCTGGATACGAGAAAATGAGTTGCACTGATGATGACGAGGATTGAAATTCATTCCTTAATTTGATGCATAAATTATCTTAGTTGACAGTTTCGAAGGGTTTGGAAATATCCAAGATAGTGAGAAAAGTGAGATAGTCCATATCTATACTGTATCTTATTTCTTCCATAACATTCATAAGGGCAGTTTGTTACGGTAAAATTTACCGCAACAATGACTGGCCTTCGTTTCCTTTCTTTCCTTTTTTTCTTTTGTTGCGGCTGCAAAATTCTGGCGAGGTTGAGGGCAACCATGGTACCATCAACCATTGGTGTACTAAGCCAGCATTTTGCAAAAGTGACAAATACAGGATTCGAGCAATTCTTCGAGTAAAAGGGTTTACGAGATTATACATGACATGCAGACGGACGGTCTCATGTAGCGAAACAACTGCCAGCGGATGAGCTGAAGAGGTAACGAGTCAGGCGGACTCTTACCTATCCTCAAAACAACACAACATCCTAAATTTTAATTGCTATAAAATAACGTAAATTCTTTTTGTAAGCGTAAGGGTCCCTAACGATGAGAGTAACTTTTAGATTCTTTTCCTAAAGATATTAATTCGTCTTTTCCAAAAAGGTCCACTTTGAATTTAGTTCGCGTGTTAAAATTATGCTTTCCTCTTTGGACTTAATACTCGTATTATTTAGTAACAATGACTTCGCTTTTCGAAACACTCGCAAGTATTTAATGGTAACTAGGGGAATGCCTAAAAAAGGCCTTTTCCTCGATTTTATTCTTTTTGATTTTTCTCGAGAAATTTAGTTGATAGTAGTCTGAACTCGATCATTTAGAATCGGCAAGTTTTGGAAGCTGAATCCGTGAATGTGAGTGTGAGAGCAAAGTTTCGTTTGAGATTCAACAACGGTGGTTTTCTGTGAAACGAAAAAGGTTTCCAGGAAGCCGGTGTCCGTGACCGATGCACATAGGAGTATTTCGATCAAAAACCTGGACAAAAGTCGATTTTCTAAAAAGTAACATTGTGAAGTAAATGCAGTGCGAAGCGGACGGTAAATATACATGGGTTCATATGATGCACTTCTTTTTTTTGTTGTAAGGTGTGTGGCGGAACAAAACAAGTTCAAAGTCAACTGTTTATTTAGTTGCATTTTTTAGGTAATTTGTGGTTATCTGGTGAGTATTGTTTAGAGATTGATTGTGAGTGGGTGTGCTTTTCAACATAATTTTTTTAAATGGAAAATTCAATTGCAGGTATTAAATAATAATTAAACAGTAGTTCCAGAAATATAAATTTTTTTTTTGTTTGTTTAAATGACAGTGGCAAAATACTCTGCCACATGTGGATATTTTTAACGTTTTGTTTTTAAAGCCTAAGTGTTTTGTTATAGTATACCCTGCCATTCTTCTTTGAAATATAGGTTTTTGTTAACTTTGACTATTATTTTAATCTAATTCGAAAAATTTGCGTGCGATCTTGTGCGATTTACAAAATTACTTGAGAATGAAATTTTCACTATGAGAAAAAAACACTCATACGCCATACGTTTTTTTTTAAATTATGATGTGTTTTATGTTATTGAATTGTTTTAATTGAATTTTTTTTGTGTGATTTGGAGAGCAGTTTTCTTGTTACTGTCGAAATACACCGTGAGTGTTTAATTTTTGTGCAATAAGTCAATAATAGGAGTTAAAAAACCTAAGACAAACAATTTTTTTCTATGTTATTAGCTTTATCAGGTTCAAGAATTGTGACCAAAAACTATCAATTCAATATTATGGAAGAAAATTGTAACGGAAATATAAATAAAAAAGTTAACTATCTTAAGAGCTTTTTACTTTTTGGTCGTTTTTCGCAAGAACAACTTAAAAATTATAAGCTAAAGTTTCTAAACTTTTATATGATTTTAAACAAAAATGGGTTAAATCCAGTCGCAGAAAAGTTACATTCTTAGAAATTCTTCACAATTCCCATGTCTTGTGCCAAACCTGGGCGACTCGAAAAATCTTTTGAAGAATTATGTGACAGGAGTAAAACAAACAATTAGAGAAACTGCTCAAACTGAGGAACTGGCTTATGCAGCTCAAATGAAATTGGGAGAATCGGGGAAAAACTACGGCATCAAAAGTTTTGACGGAAATCTTGAAAACTCCTCAAAGAGCGATGAAATATAAGAAAGCTTATAGCGTTTCTCTCAAAGCAAAAAACGAAAAACTTCCCATACTTCAAGCACTTTCCATGTTTGTGGAAGCAAATCTATCCAGAAAACAATATGAAATTATTGCAGCAACAAGTGACTGAAACCTTGGCGGAGGTCATTCTTCAGGATTTAATGGACCACATCACTCATCGATTGCTAATGAGTTTGCAGGAGGTAAGGTAACACAAACTTTAAATGAAACCGAGCGACAATCCCTTGAGCTAATTGCTAAATGGGGGTGTGATGGGTCCCAACAAGTCCAATACAAACAAAAATTCGAAGATAGTTCCGATTCAGATGCTTCCATTTTCCAAAGTTCACTTGTGCCTTTGCGCTTGGTTTGTGGCCCAAAAATCATTTGGCAAAATCCAACTCCATCTTCTCCTCGATTCTGAAAAAATTTTGTGAAAGAAACCACAGACATTACTAGAAGTGAAGTGAATTATATTAAAAACAAGATTGGTTTATTGAACAAAACAGTTTTTTCTAGTATTGAGGTAAAACATACTCGTACCTTACTTTTCACTATGGTAGATGGAAAAATATGTAATATGGATTTTCAATTCTACATGCTCGTATTAGATTTTTTGAGAGCCTTTTACACATTTCCTACAAACTGCCTTTGAAAAAATGGCAAATAAGATCAGAAGATGACAAAAATGTATGTAAAATACGAAAAATTCAAAGAGAATTTAGAGATAGGCTTGGTCTTATTGTTGATTTCCCACGAGCTGGTTTTGGAAACACCAATGACGGCAATACGAGCAGAAGATTTTTTGAAAACCCTGAAGTTGCCTCTGAAATAACGGTAATTGATTTTAATTTGATATTTCGTTTTTAAATAATTTTGGAAAGTTTTTCAAGTGGATACAAAATTAATGTATTGAAGTTTGAGTCGTTTGGATACTGCAAGACTTTATGTGGAGTTGTACTCATGGTATCCAATGACTCTTACATTGCATAAAATATTAGTTCATGCAAGTGTCATAATTGAAAACGCTCTGCTTCCAATTAGGCAGCTATCTGAAGAAGCAGCAGAAGCTAGAAATAAACATTTTAGGTTTGTGTACATTCACCTTTTCTTTTTCAATCTTAAAATGTTATGATTTTTACTAAATATATTACAAACTTTGAAATACAGACTCTACCGGCTAAACTATGCAAGGAAGTTCTCAACTAGGGACTGCAACCTCGATATACTCAATAGGTTGCTTTTTGAGTTCTGATCCACTTTTAAGTTGCCTCAGAAAATCGTCTTCAAAGCCGAAAGAAAAGTTTTCAAAGGAAACTATAGAAATGCTTCTTCCCAGAGCACAGTGAAGACAATGAAGATGAAGAGTCGGAAAAAAGCGTTTAATTAATTTCATTATTTTTTCAATTTATTTATATACCGTATGAAATATATCTGAAATTTGTCTTACATTGCATAAATAATCATTTCTAACAAAAATAAAATGTTTTACTTCAAAAAATAATTTTGTCCAGGTTTTTTATCGAAATACTCCTATGTGCGATGATCGCGAAAACGATTGGCTGGGTGTATACATACATGTGTGAGTGACTGGAATGGTCGAGGGAGGAATAAAGGATTTTAAGCTATGAAAGTTCACTCTTTGGAGAGCTTAACAAGCGACAAGTAACAAAAAAAAAGATTGTGTGTACTGACGTACGCGCGGTTGAAGTAAAACTTCTTTTTCCTCAAGCAAAGCTTCTGTAAGATTATAACCTACGAACATTTTGTATTCTAAAAACATGTCGCTGTCTTTGACGGATAACGTAACGTTTTGACATGTCACTGATAGCTGCATAGAAATTTGTTTACCCCCAACGCCGGAAAAGAAGTTTTACTTCAAAAAAACATCAAAAAGATATGTTTGTTTGTTTTTTTTTTAAGGATAGTGGTTTCTGCTTGTTAAATTGGTCGACCACATAGTTCACAAACATTTTGTATTTTTAAAACATGTCGCTGTCTCTGACTGATAACGTGACGGTTTGACATGTCACTGACAGCTGCATAGAGAATTTTTTACCACCAACGCCGGAAAAGAAGTTTTACTTCAAAAAATTGAATGTGTGCGCCTAGCCTTAAATGAAATCGAGAAGAAAAGTACAAAACTCCCATGCCACTTGACAAGCAAGTTGCCTCGCTTTGTTTGTATTACCCTAGGGCTGCACGTGCAAGTATTGGCAAGCATGTTGTAAATTTGTAATGTACACAAGCATTTCTTATCAACCCGTACAAACCCGAGCAACTTAGTAGTCACCTGGCATTAATTCAGTATCCAGGCAACTTGGAAAGCAAGTACACTGACAGCGGCACTCTTGTAAAATTAATTATTAAAGTATTTGATTGATTAGTCGGGTGACGTTCAAATTTATAAATACCAAAACAAACATGGCGTGACGGTTTGACATGTCACTGACAGCTGCATAGAAATTTTTTTACCCCCAACGCCGGAAAAGAAGTTTTACTTCAAAAATAATAAGGAAATTAGAAAAAGGATTCGAGAAAATTTAAAAAGAAAAATCGAGGAAAAGAGGATATAATTGAGAAAGTAAGGAGATCGAGGACGAGAATTTGGAAAGAAAAATAAATAGTGATTCGAGGAACGAGGACAGGAGAAATAGGAGAATCGAGAAGTTAGAGGAGCATAACCGGACATCTTGTCCATATAAAATATTTCATTGTTTCGTGTATTAAAATTCGAGTGGACCCTTGTTTTTTTTTTTATTCGTGAATAATTTAATTTGTTATTTCGGGTTTTTATATTTTCAATCGTTAGAGACCTAAACGCGTATTTATTTGCTTTTCGAGTTCGTAATTGTATTTTTATTTCATTGAAAAAATTTTGGGTTTTTATCCTGGTTTCTACCAAGGTTTCCCAAATAAAACTTATCTTGATTATATCGATAATCAATTTAAAACTTCTTATCGCGAATTCTTCCACCCCCACTGAATCCAGCCCAGCTGAGCAGCCGCGGTGGTAGCTCATCTTAACGAGCTACAGGTTGCACTTTTCTTGTTGTTCTCTTTCAGTTTTCTTCGAGTTGGCTAATCTGTCAAAATCAAAACAGATTATAATAGTTGTGCGATCGAGTCGTTTTTCGTTTTGTTTTCTTTCGATTTAATTCGAGTTCGCGCATTTATTTGTTATTATTAATAAAATTAATAATAATAGTAATATTTACAAAAAAGGGTCGGATACCCGTTATCGTCGCGAGGAAAAGTGTAACAAGTTGAACAGTTGTGCATGTGTGTGAGGGACTGACACCGGATTAATTGGGACATAGCATGTCATTTTGTCTTAGATATTGGAGTATTTGGATACTCATAATTTTTTCAAAAACTTTAGAAAAAAATAAGTCAATATGGCTATTTGCCGATATTAATTTCGGTTTTTTGGGACAGGAAGAATTTTGGCAGACGGTAGGAAAAACTCCAGTCGTAAGAATAGCATTGAAAAGGTGTGCTATGATTTTCAAGGTAAATGTTAGAGTTGCATTAAAATCACTGTATGTATTCCGTCGTATGCTATTAAGTTTGATTTAATAGATAAACAAGTTCTTATAACATCTTCATCATCAACTGTTGAGAAGCTAACTGAAGAAAACTATCGGTTTTTTTTTTATCATTAAACTCTAGCGATGATAGGGATGTAAAATTTGTATTCAGCTTATCACAATCAATGTGAGTTCAAACACTATTCACGTGCTTACCAACCCCAATTTCTTGTAAGAAATTTTCCAAAACTCATGACCGGCTAGTGAAGCATACCCTGCTCTCAAGTACCACTTTATTCTTCAAGTCAGTTTAAAAACATTCAAGGCCAATGTTCATCGGCACCTCCTTCCTCCCCCTCCCCCCTAGTTAACTCATCGCTCGTGTTATGATTATGTTGAACATTATGAGGGTATCACAATAAACCCTTGATTGAGTGTAAATTATAAAAAAATATATGTACATAGATTTCCAATAAAACCAGTACATTTTCAGAACTTTTTAATACAGAATTTTGAAATTTTGTAATATGGAATTGAGGATTTACAAAATTTTACGTTTACAGCATTTCAGAATAAAGAAATACAGAAAAATGATGATATAGAATTTACATTTTTTTGAAATACAAAATTTTAGAACACAGAATTATGAATTTACAAAATTTTTAAATTAAAAATTTCAGATTTTCAGATTTTTTAAAAAACAGAATTTTTAATTTACAGAATTTAAAAAGAACAGATTAATATAATTACAAAATTATGGAATATTTAAAGTCGTATAAAATTTTTGATACATTTCTAGAATTTTGGATATACAGAATTTAGAATTTAAAGAATTTTTAATTACAGAATTTTGGAATCCGGAATATTTAACAGAATTACAGAAAATAGAACACAGAATTATGGTTAAGAAAATTTTGATTCACTTACAGAAGCTTGAAATACAGAATTTTAGAATTTCGAACCCGAAACGGAACTTACAACAAAACTTTGACAATGTTTTTTGAGTCAAAATTTTACCTTTCCATTTCAAAACTTCTCATAATTTTAGGGATATTTACAAACAAACAAAATTAATTTATTTTCCCATTCAAAACAAAACATACGTTTGCTTGTCCAAATATGGCTAACTTCTAAGGAAAAAGAAAACGTAATACCTAAAGTCAGTTCTGTCGGAAGTTTGGTAATTTTTTGCTATCTAATTTTTCTGCGCTATGCTCATTTCATCATTCCAATGCTAGTTCAAAGCAAATTTTTCTACACTAACTAGAGCATTTCATTTTTTAAGATTGAATGCAAAACCATGATTTAGGCTACGTACCTATTAACTCCATTTTGTTTGCTTTGCCATCAATTCTTTAATAAAAGCCAACCTTATGGCCTATGCTGCAATGACACCCTGAGGGCTTTGAGTTACCCTTTCATTCATGTATTAAAGCCGTGTGACCAACAAAGTTTGCATATGCAAAGCAATTAATTGACGTTGCCCTCAAAACAAATTCAATACACGCACGCATGGAAATTTCCATAGGACTTTCTGCCTCTTGCCTAATGCTCATTTCGTATAATAAGCCTACCGCTGCATTACCATTTAATTGATAAATGAAGCAACAATAAGGCATTGGTGTGCCTTCGTCGCTGCCATCGCACCGTAAATAAGGCCTCGTTATGAACTTACAATCATGATTTTGCAAGCTAAGTAGGTACATAATTGGAAAACTGTATTGCGATTGAATGCGAGCTTGGCCCGTAGGCATGACAGCAAGCACACACCTGTATAAATTACCATCCCTCATAATAATTGTATTTATCACTTTGGTTTAATTGACGACACAGATTCTCTTACCTGCAGATACACACACGCAGAGATAATTATGAAGTTTGTCTCACTACCTAAAGGGTAAAGTTTTATACTATGCTGTTGTCGTCGTCAACTATTCAACTATGGAGGCTTAGGTTTGACATTTCGCAGAACAATGATGAAACCTTCAAGCCGATTCAAACTTCAAAAGTTTTGCTGCGGATTTTATTTGGAAAATCACCGCGAAGCCGCAAAATTCAATTGTTGTGATTTTGATGTGCCACTTTGGCGCCTTTGCCCCCAGTGCTTTTCACAGAGATCTGAGGTTTTTATGACTAAAACTCTTTGAGGGTAAAATTCATTACCACGTACAGCTTCCCATACTCGAGTAGATGTTAGATGCTGAACCTAAGGATCGGGGTGTTATACATTTCTTGAACGAATTATGTAGGTTCGTTATGAGATATGAATCCTCTGGGCTTAAAGCTAACCATTTTATGCGCCAATCGTTCTGCCATTTCTTTTTATGCCACACGTCTAATTTGGCCGTAAAATTTGATAGCATTTTGCCGTGATGTCAAAGGTGGCATTTTCCAAAGGTTAGACAGAATAAGATGAAGTCTAGAGCTCCGGCTTCCAATCGGCTGGATTTTGGATTTCGAAATTATGATGATGCTTTTTATGACCTTATGAAATTTAATTTATATTTAACTTGTGTCTGGTTAGATCTGAAGGTTTTGAATGTTCGTTGTTGTTGGGGTTGATGTTGGTGTCAGTTGTCAGTTTGGGTGATAAGATTTAACTGGCATTTCCATCTCGCTATTTTATATTAAACAATACAGGCTTTTATGGAGTTACGTATAAATGATACTCTTGTGTTGTTGGAAGTTTGTTGTTCCAAATTTGATGATATCTTTTTATCTTGAAATACATAACAAAAATTTAGAAAAAAATCGTAAAGCTATTAAACCTAGTTTCTTTTTAGATGAAATTAATTTTAAAAAGTCATGCAGACTTAATAGATGAGATGATATTAACATGGAGGTATTTGTACACAAATATCTCCTTCGTACTCCTTTATCATGCTGTTTGAAATGCCTACCTTTAGGAGCCAAGAATACGCAGACATAATTTTCGTTTATGGGTTGTGCAATGGAAAGATGGGATCACAAAGTTTCACAATTTTCACACAGGGGTAGCGGAAAATTCACATGCAAGGAGACAGAAATCATTTCAACACAGATTCAGCGTCAATATGCGAACTGGGTTATTGGAATCCGCAAAACTTGTTGTTGAGTTTAATTTTTGTTATTGTGACGTTCATTAGAAAAAAAAATAGTAAAATTTTAAAAAGTCGAAAACTTAGCATGGGCAGGAAAACCGGAACATGCCATAAACTGGATATCTCAAGACCGAGATATGGTATCAGATCTGTTTAAATACAATCACAAAGGCTGAACTGAAGTAATCTGAAATGATCAACCGATTTTGATGAAACTTTCAAATATCATGAAAATTCGTAAAAAAGTAATATGATTTTTAAAATTATCAAACACTCTTTATCATTAAAAAAAAATATAAACAATATTTTTTAAATCCTATAAGAAGGTTTTTTCGCCACGCCTACTTTCATAAGTTTTGTTTTTTTTTTTTAATTTGGTTTTTCTTTCATATAGACTCCATCACCCATATTAATAAAAATGGTTTAGTGGAGGTTTATCGTTAAGTCCTGGACTAAGTGCGAAATTTCATTAATAAAACAAATTTTCTGTTAAGTGACGTTTACTAATTATGATTAAGTTAAACCACCGAAGTAGGTGGTTTAGCGAAGGAATAAGAAATAGAAATGTCCGCAGTCAGACACAAGCGATTGACAATCAATTTAGGTAGCCACAGAATATAAAAAAAGAGATTGCTTACTTTTGTAGAAGGTTTTCTTAAAAGGATTTTTGGTAAACGTCATTTTACTATTCCGGGAACATTTTGTTTTTATTAATATAAATATTTAATCCAGGACTAAACTCCTATTCTATGGTTTAGTAAGACAGTGGACTATAGAAGGAATAAGCGTTTTTTATTAATATGGGTGCATATAATCTGGTAGCCTTAAGCTAATTTATTAAATGATGATTTTTGTGACCTTTGGTTATAGATTATGAAAGTTTGGTGCGTTAAGTTAAATATTTGCTTATAATGTATGTATGTATTATGCTTATTCTTTTGCTTATCAATAAAGACCTGATGAAGAGTATAAACATAGATACTCGAAACGTTGTAAAAAATGAAATGACATCTTTTAATATTGACCTATAGCCCACCAAACTTTCATAAAGCTACTTTAGATAATTCTTCAGAAACAATAAAAGATACTAAGAGAACAATCACATAAAATAGTTTTTGCGAAAAGACACGTCCGTTTTTAATAAAATGCACGACTGGGTCGCACGAACTTGCTCCTATGTAATAGACTAGGAATTTTAAAAACGAATGTTATTAGAGAAAACTGTTCCTAAGGATAAAATTAATTTTTAAATTGTTTTAGTAGTAAGAGACAAAAACAGAATGCTATCCAAATATGAATTTATGCAAGAACAAAAATTATAAGTCGTTGTAGTGGTTTCTTAAAAAAAGCTTTTTTATACACAAACTTTTTAAAAGCTTTTTGAGAAAAAATTTTGGTACGCCAATTTAAAGTTTTTATTATTGTTCGAATAAAAATTAAATTTACAAAAAAAATATTGAGCCGTTTCTGAGATATCGAATTTTCAAAAAAAGAAAAAATAGATTTTTTTTTTCAAAATTCAAAAAATATTTATTTTAAAGTTTTGAAATGCAATGTGTTTTAGACTTTTTAGAAGCTTCTCTATAAAAAATTTCATTAAGATCCGTTATGTGGATAATTAGAAATTCAAAATTCGAAAAAATGGTTATATGGTAGGTACAAGCTGTAATATCTTAATTTCAATTTTTTTTTATTAAATTAAAGATAGTAAAAATTAATTGAAAGAAAAAAAAATTTATCAAAATTCTAGGCACCGTTTTCGAGAAAAATACGATTTTTGAAAACCTTTTTTTTAGCATTTGTATGGTAGGTACCTTTATTTTTAGGAAAAATAAAATTTTTTTCTTCACATCTTGTAGATAATATTGAGAAACTCTTATTTATCAAGTTTAAAAAAAAATCTAGCATGGGGTTTTCGAAATATTGAGTTTTGAAAAAAAAATTTTGAAGCTTTTTTAAAACATCTAAATTTTTTTTTTTTTTCAGTTGTACCGTTTTTGAGAAAATCAAAAACAAATAAAATGGTTCCATGGGGGGTATCCTCAATAACCATTTTTCGGAAAATTTTTTTCAACAAATACCTAGCTTTAATTAAATGAAATTTTTTTGTATTTTTATTTTTAAAATCTGTCGAATAGTTTTTGAGAAAAAAAATGTTTATAAAATTTCGAAAAAAAATCGTATGGCAGGTACCGTTATTTTTGGTCTTAAAAAATCAAATCAAAAAACATCCGGGGGGAAAAATTAAAACCCATATCTACCAAGTTTGAAGAAAATCGGCCGAGCCGTTTAGCTGCAATCGAACGGACAGACAGACAGACCGACAGACAGAATTGCGAGACCCACTTTTTTTTTCTTCGCTATCATGGTAATGTCAACTTTGATCAAAATCTCGAGTTCGTTTTTTTTCCGAATGTATAACTTGCCTTATAGTACCTATCTATAAGTCGCAAGTAAAAAAGTGTAAAAAGTGAGCAAATGTTAATAATAACAAAAACAAAAGTCCATTTTTGTAAAAACAATTAATCGCATAAATATGTGCTCGCCAATTGAAACCACATACATGAATACACATACAGAAAATGTTGTCGATATCGTAAATGTTATCGTTATCAAAACGATAATTTTATCGATTTTGTCATCGATGTTATCGATTATTTTATCGATAATGTTATCGATGTTTTGCCCGAACAAAATTTTGACTTTGATGTCAATTTTTTTTTTAAAAATGCCTAATAAACATAACGTTTTTTTATTTTTACCTGATTAACAAAACAATAATAAAAAAATGCATTCAAAAACCCATACATCTTATGATACTTGGACAAATCTAAAACAGGTAAAAAATCGAATTTTGTTTTTTTACCTACTTTTGTTGCAGCACTTGGCAATTGGAGTGGTTTTTCAAGAATTGATAGTTTTTAGGTAATTTTTAAGACTATGCACTCATGAAAAGGGTTAAAAGTGTACTTATGCCTACTTGACTTGCTGTCAAAACACTAATTACCTTACCCCTTCTCAGGAAGAGTTAAATTAACTAAATCAGTTGTATTAGAGATTAGAAAAAACAAATTCATTCATCAGATTTATCAAGTTAAGTAGCGATTGCAGTCGGATAACAGCGCTTTTTGAAATGCCTAACAGAAGACTTCCTTCTCGAAATGTTTTTGGAAATACCTTTCGAAGGCTTTGAGAAACTGGATCAGTTTCAACTGCAAGACCTAACGCGGGAGCTGCAAGCAAGAGTTTCGGTCGATGAAAGAATACTGGCAGCTGTTGAAATCGATCCTTCCATCAGCATAAGACGCTTGGCTCTACAATTTAATGTTTCCAAACACAGACTTTCCAGTATAATGCATGGAGAAAATATGTATCCATATCACCATACACCTATGCAAGAACTGCTTCCAGAAGATTTTAAAAAGAGACTCGAATTTTGTAACTGGTTGCTAGAGAGAAGCTTGGATGACAACTAGTTTATAAACAGAATTCTTTGGACAGACGAATCTCAATTCACAAGAGATGGTATTACGAATTTCCATAACCTCCACACATGGGCTTCGAGCAATCCACATTCAATACGGCAAAGATTCAGTGTCAATATGTGGGCAGGTGCAATTGGAAATAAATTAATCGGGCCTTTCAAATTACCAGCCCGATTTAATTCTACTTTTACAAAATAATCTATCAGACCAATTGGAGGACGTTTCACTGATTCAACTAGCTTCATCATATTTTCAACAAGATGGTGCTCCGGCCCACTATGGTCGCGAAGTTAAGGATTGGCTTGATGAAGAATACGGTGATCGATTGATAGGCAAAAATGGACCAATTCACTGGCCTGCAAGATCTCCCGATCTCACCGTACTGGATTTTTTTCTTTGTATGGGGACGAATGAAAGAAATCGTTAACTCATCTGAAAAAATAACTTTAACTGAATTAGAATAACATATTTCCGAAGGATCACTAAAAGTTAGTCCAGAGTCATCGAGAACAAACATTCAAAATCAAATCGAAAAACAGGCTCTAGCATGCATTCAAAACGCAAAAGGGCACTTTGAGCACTTATTATGACTGTATTTGTGTGTACTTAAAATAAAAAAAATGGAAGCATAACGGATTCCCGATTTTTATAATCCCGTTTTTCAAAAATCCCACAAAAAAAGTTTTAAAATACCATCCTCTATAATACCGTTTTTTTTAAATATCGCTTTTTAAAATACCGTTTATTCAAAATCTCGTTCTATTATAATCCCGCTTTTTAAAATCCCTTTCTATTATAATCCCGCTTTTTAAAATCCCGACTTATACCGCTTATCCCGTTTTTTAGAACACGTAGCTGGAACTTATTGATTTTATGTTGGTTATTTTCCAGATTCTTTAAATGCTAAAGAAGCTTCGCATACACCCAACCTCGCATCTACCCCAAATCGGGATATCGTACCCAACCCATAAAAAATTACTGAAAACTACACAAATTATTGTTTTATTCAAACCTTTAACACCTCAGGGCAAAAAATTATTTTTTTTTAATTTTACCTGTTTTAGATTTTCCCAAGTATCATAAAATGTATGGGTTTTTGGGTGCACTTATTAATGAGTTTTTTTATTATTGTTTTGTTCATCAGGTAAAAATAAGAAAATTTAATGTTTATTACGCATTTTTAGAAAAAAAAAACAACCTCAAAGTCAAAATTTTGCTCTGGCAAGAAAAATTGAACACTATTTAAAATTGAATATCTGGCAACCCAGAAAACATATCAGCTCAATTTAAATGTAGTCTTTAAGGTTAATTTTTGTACTAAAAAAAAGTCTAAAATAAGGTTCCTACCATTAGTACTGACTGAGAAATTGACCTTAACATGGGTCAGTGTACGCCAAAGTTAGCCTTTTTTTAAATCGTCAGAAAGTGAAGTCAAAGTTGAAAATAAGACTTTACTGTAAAACAATTTTTTTCTTAGAATATAACCAAGAATCACGTCCCAAAGTATAGCAGCCGAATAACCGGACACCCTGTATAAGTGGATCGAAATTGGTAGAGCCGTGTTAAAATTGACCAAAATGTACTTACGTAAGAAAGACGGAATTGCGGGACACAGGACCCACTTTTTTCAATGTATTAAAATTAATCAAGACTTGCAGTTACATTTTTTTTTCGAATGTAAAGCTTGCCCTTTAGTCCTTACATCGCAAGTAAAAAGGAATTCAATCAACTTAACGTTCGAAGCTGGAAAAGGTTGTTCGTTGGAGCTCTTGTCAATACCGAGCTCTGAAGTACCACCTTCAGAGAGCCACATTGGTCAAAACTAATTTTGCTATTTAAAATTTTTAATTTGCATTATAATTCGCTCGTTAAAAGATCCAACTATCACGGTTCTTACAAAAGAATTTTATGCTTAATTTTTCTTATCTCCACAAAAAAAATTCATTACTTCAAATGAATTTCAAAACATTAACTATTCAAATCAAAAGTACATTAATTAAAAAAATATATATAGACATATAAATATATTTCTACACTAAGTGGCTTTTATGCAACGTTAAATTTTGTGCATATGCAATTAACATAATTCTCATCACAAATTATTTTCCTTCTTTTTTTTTCAATTTATAATTTCAACGCTTTTCCGCCTTTATAATGTGCATTTAGCAGGACAATTCCTGCAATTACTACAACTCTCCATTTTAATTCCTTATAACTTACCTATGGGATTGGATAATAGAAAAGCAGACAATGCCCGCATAATGTACTGGCATTAAAGCGTCTTTTCTATAAAGTCGAAAAAAAAACAGAAAATGAAAGCGAATAGAAATAGAAAAGAAAACTGAAAAAAAAATACCTTTGAAAAACTTCGAAGAGGACCGGAATCCTTTCTCTTACAAACTGGCCTTGCTCTATGCATTAAAACACCTCAGGGTCCTTAAGTAACGCAACATATGCATCGCCGACAATGATGACAATTACAACAACTGACGACGACGACTACGCCAATGTCAGTGGAGAGTTCCTTTATTCCTATTCGTTTAGCGCAAGAGCTCTAGCTCTTGCTCAATATTTTAAATGTGTTGGGGGGAAAAAAGCCATTTCTGATTTCAGCTATGGCTATGGCTAATCCTTATTACGCCGGTATTCTTTTGAAGCCCACATATAAAACCCAGACATTATGCGTTTTTACATCTGCCTCGGCTTCATGGAATTGTATAAATGTTCTCTTTAGTCTTGCTTTCATAGTTCGGGAGCTTGTGTTGGAAAATAGTGAATTAATAACCAGCAGCTGTTAGACAGTATACCCTATTTGTCGGGGCTGTATGTGAATTTTATAAAATTTTATTTCGATCCAATCAATGTACTCGTATTTTATCTGAATTTTGCTTAAAAGGTTTTCGAACAGTGAAGGGTCTCAGCTTGAGCCACGAAGGATCGGACTCGGATACGCTGATTTCAGTCATCCAGAATAAGTTTTCTCGCAATTGCTATGGCTTGGCCTCTAAGCCGGAGGTTCGGTCTCCTTTTTGCCTTGAACCTAGAGTTGAAATTCGAAGACTCCCTCAATTGGAGAATAGCTGTCCCTTCCGCGATTCCCCCCCCCCCCCGACGGGTTTCACCATGTCGTGGTGGGGGGGCTTACGTCTATACTCAGCTGTACCGTTCCAGCTGAAGATATGGACAAACTAAGAAAACCCAGGAGGAGGAGTGTGAGATTAGTAACGTCCCCGGCTTTGGCTGGGGATTTCGAAATTCTCACGAGGGAGTAAAAGGAGTGAAATCGCTAGCTGTAGCTGGAGATTTCACAGTGTAAAAGGAAGATAAAGGAGGTAAAAGGAGTTAAACGATTAAATCTCCGGCTCCCGCCCGGCTGGAGATTTAAAGTTTAAAAAGGATGAAGTCTTCGGCTGGTCTGCCCCCAGCTGGAGTTCTTCAAGGAATCAAGGGAGAAAAAGGTTTGTAAACGAACTGAATTGATGAGGACTTTGGCTAACCTAGTTAGCTAGTGATCCTCAAGGTTGAACAGTAGCAAATAAGGGTTAAGGATCGTCGTCCTGTTCTTTTTAGAACGAAGACAGGAGCGTCTTTCCTTGTTTACCGTAAGGTAAACTAAAGACAGGAGCGTCTTTCCTTGATTACCGTAAGGTAAACTAAAGACAGGAGCGTCGTTCCTTGATTACCGTAAGGTAAAGTAAAGACTAGGATGCACATTGAGTCGTCGGTTTCTACCCCGACTGACTTCTTTGTGTGTGTCCTAAGGGTTGACAGGCCCAGGGTTTTGCAGGAGCCCATCTGGAAGTGACGGGTTCAAATCTAAGAGTGTCCGAAGCTTGAGACAAAGACTCGGATTAATCCGGGTTGGAATCCCCTAGGAGACTCAATGAAATGACGAAGTTGCGAAGCTCGACCGGAAGCTATATTCTGGTACCATGAGAGATAGTGCCCATTTGAGTTTGAGGATTGAGTTTTATCCTCTGCTCAAACCCTATCTATGAGGTAGGCCCCCTAGTGGGAGTATCATGGTGGCTTGGTTTATTCCGAATGCGGAGACATGGTTTTCAAGATTCTTTTCTTGAATTCAAGAGGTGTTAGATAGACCTCGCCTCCAAAGCAAGAGGTGTGCATATGCTGCAACATATCACAACATTGCGACCGATATAGCTTGCTATGTTGGGGTTAATGGTCAGGACTAAATCTGACTCCGATGGTGGTAGGCCACCCGTGGGGTTAAACCAAAATGGTAGGAATCCACGTAAAACAAGGTTCAGTTCTGTCCCTTCCGCGAACATGGTTGTGCCAATGTATTTAGTCGATGCATATGAACTTTTTGGACTCCACCCATATCTTGGTTCAGCTCAAAAATTCGCTACTACAAAACTGAATCTTATCAAATCAAATTAATTATTGTTTTAAAAGTTTTAACAAGTTTGACTAAGTCGAATATTTATTCAATAAAATCAAACAATGAGGACTCGGTTCAGGGAATGCAACTTTACCCATCGAACTATGGCGTTTAGTTTTTTACTTTTATTCTTTTTTATCACTCCAAAGTCCTTCCAAAAGAAATAACAAACGAGCGTAATTAGAGCAGCTTTTCTCCTGAGTCCTGCATTAGGACCAGTTTTACTTTTTATCTTTGCCACTTTAGGTCGGTTTTATTTGCTGCAGTTGCATTGAGTTTGGTTTCGAGTGTGCACAAGATTGTCCAAAACACTTATACACGATACCTACACGTTTATCACCACCACAGACCCATTTAAATGATTTTAGTGCTTTACGCATGAAAACATTATGTTGGTTGCTAACCGGAAAAAATATAAATTATTCTTTTCGCTGGGCCAAAATGCGGTTCTGGTTTAGAGAACATACTGGGAATGACTTAACCATCTATTAATTTTAGAATCAGATTATATAGGCTTTTTGATGGAACCAAATAGGGCAAAGCATCATGTAGATAAGAAGACTTATAGAAAAGCTTATGTCCAGGCTTTTAAGGTTTCATGACTTTGTCGAAATGTTAATTTTAGACTATTAAGTTTAGACTTTTCGAGCTTCAGGCAAAGATACAGAAATACAAGCCACTTTGCTCGTGTTTTGTATCGTCATACTGTGGTCATTTGGATTTTTCTTACGAACTAAAGTTTCCAGACAACACTGAAGTAACAGTCAAATCATCAACGAGGTATTTGGGAAACAACTTTTCCAACAAATTCAAATTCAAAAGGCATGCAGACTTGATGTTGAAGATAGCCAACTGTTCTATGCATTTTTTCTATCCGCTAATCAGGAGTCGAAATGGGCTAAGTAAGCTGCTTATGTACAAACAGCTGAGCTCTTCAAAGCAGGTGGGGATGACTTGGTAGGGAGCATGCACCAACTCATCTCAAAAATTTAGTCGGATGAAAATATGCCCAATGAATGGAACCTCGGCATAGTGTGCCCCATCCACAAGAAAGGAGATGCTCTGACGTGTGCCAATTACAGAGGTATAAGTCTCCTCAACGTCGCATACAAAATCCTATCGTCTGTACTGTGTGAGCGCCTAAAACCGTTTGTCAACGAGCTGATCGGCCCCTAACAGTGTGGTTTTAGGCCCGGCAAATCTACCCTGGATTAGGTGTTCACATTTTGAAAGATTTTGGAAAAAAAACCAGGAGTTCCAAACCGATACACACCACCTTTTTATCGATTTCAAAGTTGCGTAGGATAGCGTGGACAGAGAACAACTATATAGACCTCGTCCGCTTGTGCAGGATGACGATGGAGAAATCTCGCTGCTCCGTCAAGGTCGGTAAGAACACCACCGAACCTTTTGATGTCGAGAAAGGTCTGAGGCAAGGCGACGCGCTATCATGCAACCTATTTAGCAACCTCTTGAAGCAATTGTACGAAACTCAAACGTCACCAATAGAGGTAAAATTTTTCAAAAGTCAGTTCAACTGCTTGCTTATGCGGATGATATTGACATCATTGGGAGGACGAAGCGAGCTGTTACCGGTGCTTTTGCAAATATTGAACTGGAGGCGGCGAAAATGGGTTTAGCTGTTAATGATAACAAGACGAAGTATATGCTATCATCGAGAAAGGAATCTCAACATCGTCGACTCGGGCAAAACGTCACGATGGATAGGTATAACTTTGAAGTCGTCAAAGACTTTGTCTACCTGGGTTCCACTATAACATCGCAAAACGACATCAGTGCAGAGATCAAGCGAAGAATTACTCTTGCCAACCGCTGTTTCTTCGGGCTAAGAAGACATTTGAGTAATAAAGCCCTATCTCAAAGAACCAAGGAGACCATGTATAAGACCCTCATCATCCCGGTCCTGCTGTATGGGGCAGAAGCATGTACACTGTCTAAAATGGATGAAAATCTGCTTGGGTGCTTTGAAAGGAAAGTTCTTCGTTTGATCTTCGGTCCAGTCTGTATCGATAGAGTATGGAGGAGAAGGTTCAACAACGAACTGTACGGGCTTTACAGCGACGTTGACCTAGTCAAGAAGCTGAAAATATAACGGCTGAGATGGCTGGGACACGTGGAGCGTATGGACACCGACGCACCAGCCTGTCGAATCTTCGAATCCACCCCTGATGGTCTGCGCAGCAGAGGAAGACCCCACCTCAGGTGGCGCGCACAAGTGGAGAGCGACCTCAACCAACTTGGAGTGCGTAACTGGAGGCAGCTAGCTAGGGACCGAGCTAGCTGGAGGGGCTTGTTGGTTGAGGTCGTAGTCCGCCCTGGACTGTCAGCGCCATCTTAAGTAAGTAAGTAATGTTAGTGTGAGTTAACGCACCATCAGAAGAAGGTTGGCAGAATTGAATATCACAGCTTTCCGACCAGCGCGAACCCCCGAATTGCTCGCACAGCACCGTACAGCAATATACCGTTTTGCGCGAGAATATGTGAACTGGGCTGCAGAGGAATGTAGGGACGTTCTATTCTCAGAAGAAAACAGAATAGGTCTACGAGATCCAGATGGACGTCAGCGTATCTACAGGCGAAAAAACGAAAGTTTTTCTCCCTTTCTCCATACACGATAACCAAAACAGTGGGTTAATAAGGAGGGTCCATAATATTTTGGGAAGGCATCAGTTATAAAGCTCGCAGGTACCATGTTGTGTTTGATAGAGGCTCAAATATTCGAGAAAAACGTTTTGCCAGACAATGAGATGCCCTTTCGCACCATTAATTGGTACCGCAAATTCTGTAACTAACTACCTAAATGAAGTAGGGATTCCAGCTTTGCAATGGCCATCACAAAATAAAGATCTTAAGCCTATCGAGCATATTTGAGACAACCTTAAAAAACGTGTCCGACCGAGAACACATGCCCCTAACACTCTAGGAGAGCTTAAGACAGCTGCAGTAGAGGAGTGGCACAATATCCCTTAATCGGATATTCAGGAAATCATTAACGGATTGTCAAATTGGCTCGACGAAGTAATTAGAGCCCGCGGCCCAAACACCTATTATTAAAAATTTACGAGTAGTTTTTCAATGATTTCACCAAATTTTTAACAACAAAATATAACATCTTTTTCAGTATTTTTTTTTATTAAACTTGCTTTTTGTGTTAATTGATCTAAACTTGACGGTTTCTTTACATTTTCAGAAATACGAAGTGGTCGGTTAAATGTGCCTATGATTGCAGTCGATACAGCAAATGATCATTTAGCGTGAGTTTTTGTTGGTCATGTGTTAATGGCAACGAGGAAAAACAAAAATGGACTGTAAGCTCAACGGAAATCAGGTTCACTTCCAAAAGTTTTACTTGCGAATTATACAAAGGTACTACATATTTAAATGGCATGTTATGCATTCGTAAACAAAATCAAACTTGATATTTTGATCAGAAATAACATTATGATGATAGGAAAGCTGAAAAAAGTGGGCCTCGCAATTTTTTGTTTGTTTTTAAACTTCCAAAGATTTTGAACAAAAAAAAAATTAAATTATGTTCAGTAAAGCCTAGCGAATTGTTAGTAGGAAAAATTTCGAAAAATGGTTACAAGTTGTATTTTCATTTTATCTGAAAATAATGGTACTCACCATACAATGTTAAAATATGGTTTTAGAAAATAATTAAAAAATGGTTTTCGAAACCACGTTTTTCTCGAAAATGGAATTTTTTTTCTTATGCTTAAAAGATTTTTGAGAAAAAAATTTGGTACACCAATTTAAGGTTTTTATTATTGTTCAAATAAAAATTAAATTTACAAAAAAAAATATTCAGCTGTTTCTGAGATATCAAATTTTCAAAAAAAGAAAAAATAGATTTTTTTTTCAAAAATTCAAAAAATATTTATTTTAAAGTTTTTCGAAATGCAATGTGTTTTAACTTTTTAGAAACTTTTTATAAAAAATTTCATTAAGATCCGTTATTTGGATAATGAGAAATTCAAAATTCGAAAAAATGGTTCTATGGTAGGTACAAGGTGTAATATCTTAATTTCAATTTTTTTTTATTAATTAAAGATTTTAAAAATTAATTGAAAGCAAAAAAATTTTATCAGAAAAATACGATTTTTGAAAACCATTTTTTTGTTTTTCAATTTTTTAGCATTTGTATGGTGGGGTACCTTTATTTTTAGATAAAATAAATTTTATTTTCTCACATCTTGCAGATTATATTGAGAAACATTTATTTATCAAGTTTAAAAAAATTTAACATGGGGCTTTCGAAACATTGAGTTTTGAAAAAAAAAATTTAGTTTTTTTTTTTAAGTTCTAAAAAAAATTTGTTTGAAAATTGGAGTATGACCATAAATAGAGGATGAATATTTTTTTTTTATTTTTATTTTTTTTTTGTGCGAATAATAAAATTTTAATTTTTCCTAAAAAAAATTGCTTTATAATTTTATATACAAAAACTTATTTTTTTTATGAATTAATTTTTCCTCAAGATGTCAGACGGCATCTATATTTTCAACTTCATACTATTTAAGGAGATGTTTGAGCAAAATTAAAATTATTTGTATTTTTAAATTTAATTTTGTATGTGTTCTACTAAAAAAAATCAAAATCTTTTTTTTATACTTTATATTTCAAAAATCTCGATTTCTTGACACGAAATGATTTTTAATATTGTTTAAAAGATGTTCAAAAAATGGTGCTTTCATTCAAAAACAACACACAAATGCCAGTGTTGAAAAAAAAAAACCGTTTCCAAGATCTTTATTCTTCTACAAAAAAAAATTTTGGGATTTTGATAAAATTTTTGTCTGTTGCTTAATTTGCACGACATATTCAATAAGATACACGTTTGCTTTTCGACTTTTTACTTGCGACTTATAGGTACTATAAGTAAAGTTATGCATTCGGAAAAAAAATCGAACTCGAGATTTTGATTAAAGTTGATATTACGATGATAGCGAAGACCAAAAAAGTGGGTCTCGCAATTCTGTCTGTCTGTCCGTTCGATTGCAGCTAAACGGCTCGGCCGATTTTCTTCAAACTTGGTAGATATGGGTTTTAATTTTTTCCCCCCGGATGTTTTTTCATTTGATTTTTTAAGACCAAAAATAACGGTAACTGCCATACGAATTTTTTTCGAAATTTTATATAAATATTTTTTTTTCTCAAAAACTGTCCCACGGATTTTTTAAAAAAAATTCATAAAATTTCTTTTAGTTAAACCTAGGTAATGGTTGAAAAAATTTTTCCAAAAAATGGTTATTTTTGGTACCCCCCTTGGAACCATTTTTTTGTTTTTAATTTTCTCTAAAACGGTATGACCGATTTTGATGGCTCCCCAGCAGTTTCAATATTTAAAAAAAAAATTTTTTTTTGAAAACTCAATATCTCGAAAAGGCGGCGTCCTCTCTCCTCTCCTTTGGAACCTAGTCGTAAATGAACTACTAGTGATTCTTGAAGGGGAGGGGCACAGGGTGATTGCCTATGCGGACGATGTTGCGATAGCGATATCTGGTAAGCATCCTAATACTCTGAAGGAACTCCTACAAAATGCTCTAAACAAGCTTACTAACTGGGCAGATCAATGTGGACTCGGTGTCAACCCCCACAAAACTGAACTTGTCCTATTTACCAGGAAATATAAAATCCCACACATAGACCCTCCCCTCATCAAAGGTATACCGCTTAAATTCTCAGACAAAGCAAAATATCTGGGTCTTATTTTGGACAAGAAATTAAGCTGGAAGCCCAATATCCAAGAGAGAGTCAACAAAGCCAACATAGCTCTTTTCTCTTGCAAAAAAGCCGTAGGTAATAAATGGGGTCTACAAACTCATATAACACACTGGCTATACATCTCAGTCATTAGACCGATACTTACATATGGAGTGACAGTATGGTGGACTGCGCTGGAAACAGCAACTAACCGCGATAAGCTCAGCAAAGTCCAACGAACAGCCTGTTTAATCATGGGTGGAACTCTCCGCTCAACTCCTTCTGCTGCACTTGATGTTCTTTTTCATCTCATACCGCTAGATATTTTTAGCAAACAATCGGCCGCTAACATAGCCATTCGACTTAAAGCCTCCTCGCAGTGGATCAATAATGATATTGGTCACTCTACTATACTGAACTCGTTCAGTAGTCTACCTAGTAACGTCGATTACACCACCCCTCATCCAAAATTTGATAAAAATTTTCAAGTATCCATCCCTTCCAGGTCTTCATGGGAAAATGAGTCGTTTTTGATAGACGAAGCAATTCATTTCTATACAGATGGATCTAAAACCGATGACGGGGTCGGTGGAGGCGTATACTCCGAAAAATTAAATCTTTGTCTATCTTTTCGTCTTCCCAATCACTGTAGCGTGTTCCAGGCAGAGCTTTTAGCAATAAAAGAAGTCCTCTCTTGGCTAAAAGAAAACGTTATATCGACAACCGATATACGTATCTTCTCAGACAGTCAAGCTGCCTTAAAGTCACTGGACTCTGTCTCCATTAACTCACAAACAGCCCAAAATTGTCGATCATCTCTGGTGGAGATGTCAAAACAGTTCAACATTCACCTTACATGGGTGCCGGGGCATAGAGACATTCCAGGAAATTGTAAAGCTGACGAACTTGCAAAAAACGGAACAATATTACCTTTGTTGGATAGCAAATCTAACATCGGTATACCCCTAGCTACTTGTAAACTTATGCTAAAGCAAGATACCATAAAGAAAGCCAACCACAGGTGGACCAGCACCCCAACTTGCCGGTCTACTAAACTGATTTGGCCATTGTTTGATGCCAAACGCTCAAAACAACTAATTTCTATTGGTAGATTGCATATTAGCTCCATTATAGGTGTCCTTACTGGGCACTGCCTAATAGGAAGACATGCTTCTCGTCTTGGAGTTCCTGCAAATGACTTTTGCAGAAGCTGCATGGATGAAGAAGAAGAGGAGTCAATTCCCCACCTTCTATGCTCTTGTCCTGCCCTAGCGCAAAGACGTAGACTCCACTTGGGAGACTACTACTATAACGATCCTAGTGATCTAAATAATTCCGACATTCACTGTCTCAAACGCTTCATTATTAGCTCAAAATGGTTTAACGAGTAAGGGGGATTTTTGAAATCCTTGTGGTATCACAACGGACCAAATATTGGTCTAAGTGTGCTGTCCTTTTCCGGTCAGCAGCCACTTTAACCTAACCTAACCTAATATCTCGAAAACCCCATGCTCGATTTTTTCAAAACTTGATAAATAAAAGTTTTTTAATATAAATTATAAGATTAAAGAAAAAAAAATTGGTTTTACCCAAAAATAACGGTACCCTCCATACAAATGTTAAAAAATGGTTTTCGAAAATCGTATTTTTCACGAAAACGGTTCCGAGAATTTTACTTAAAATTTTTTCTTTCAATTAATTTTTAAGATCTTTATTTTAATAAAAAAATTTTGAAAACAAGATATTACTGACTATACCTACCATAGAGCGATTTTTTTTAAAATTTTGAATTTCTCATTATCAGCATAACGGATTTTAATGAAATTTTTTAGAGAGAAGCTTCTAAAAAGTTTAAAAAACATTGCATTTCAAAACTTTAAGAAAAATATTTTTTGAATTTAAAAAAAAAATCGTTTTTTTTTTGAAAATTCAATATCTCGAAAATGCATCAATATTTTTTTTGTAAATATAATTTTTATTCAAACAATAATAAAAACTTGAAATTGGCGCACCAAAATTTTTTCTTAAAAATGTTTTTAAAATGTTGTATATAAAAGCTTATTTTTTAAGAAACCACTAGACTTATAATTTTTGTTCTTGCATGAACCTATATGAATCACATGGCATTCTATTTTTACCTCCAACTACTAAAGAAGTTGTTTTAGTCGTTTAAAAAAAAAATGTATGCTTATGAACAGTTTTTCTCTTATAACATTCATTTTTGAAATTCTTAGTCTATTACATAGGAGCAAGTTCGTGCGACCCAGTCGTGCATTTTATTTACTATCGACTTACAACAATTTAATTCAAATTTTAATGCAGATAATTCTTAAAAGTATACAAATCTTTGCATATTAAAACGAGAGGAAATTATTCAAATCCAAGTAAGTACTCGTACCTACAAAATAAATGGCCGTGTTTTAAGGCTGATTATAATACTGTGTATTTTATCTTTTAGGTCGATGTTTTTTTTGAATAACTTTTAAATAAAATAAAACTTTATAAATTATATTTGAACATTATATTTTAACAATATCGATTCTGATGTTTTCTTTTTGCATCGAGGTTGTGGTTGGTTTGTTGAAGTTTACCTTTTCCTTCAATTCCCCCATAACAAATAATCAGAAAGCGTAGGATTAGGGGATATTGGGTAAAGGGTATCACCACATTATGACATTGACATTACTGGGCCGGGCAGTTTCTCGTTAAATTTCCATAGTAGCATGAGCTGTGCGATATGTGGCATCATAATGTCGAACCCCATGTTCTGTAGGCCTAATTGATCTATTTCGGACACAAGAGGAGTCCATCGTAACTGATATAGGATTGCCACTGACATCATGAAGGAAATATGGCCCAATGAAGGCACCCATCGACCTAAATGGTGGACAATACAAGTAATCTACGAAGGTCAGCCCAGTCGAAATTTTCTTCGTTGCTTATAATGATATTTTGACAAAAGTGGGTGTCATATTAAGACAGTTGTAAAACAGAAGCATTTCTATGGCATTTCTTTGCAACTAGAATAATATCGACCACTCCACTCCCTACGACTGTCAAACGCCAACTGACACATTTCATTCACACAGGAATGACAAGCAAATAAAATCGACCTGGAACATAAAACTCACCCTGTAGAGTGTTATAATTCACAGGATGCCTACAAAGTTTGATTTTTCCGCTCCGAGCATTAAAAAAAATTGGTGCAATTGTTTCAATTTTGGTCAAAAAATCAGACTGAGAACGCGAACTCTTAAGGGAGTTAGTTGTTTTGGAGATTTAAATTTCATGCTTTTCAACTCTTTTCTCTATTAAAACCCAAGTTTAAAATATTACAATCCTCTCGAACATAAGAGCAAATACGTGCGATACATACTTGACTTTTCTTTACAAAACCTTATAGCCTAGGTACAATATTCTGCTTCCAAAGAGATATATTTTTTTGTTCAAAGAAATCCTCAAATTGGTATCCTATTGACGACGACGCGACGGCTGCACATAAAGAATTCTATACCATAGTGTTTCCTTTATTCTCCCCACTTTAGAAATCAATAATGTGTTTTGATGGAACTTGAAGGACAAAGCTATTATTTTTCAAACGCAGAGAAATCATCAGTTTACGGACTGCTTCAACCGCACGCACATTTCTGAACAAAGGTGTAAATACCTGAATTAATGAAATATCATGACTATACCTTGCCTTATAAGAAAACCAACCTTCATTTAAATTGTCCCATATAGATCCATCGAAATTCATCTTCTGAAATCTTGAAGAAATGAAAATTGTAAGGCGAATAAGGCTTAGGTGAATTATTCAAGTGCAGACGTTTTCGAAGCCATAGAAATATATTGAAGGAAGACCCACTATTGGGTTCTGCATTTTAATTTTTTTAAGATTTACTAAATACTAAAGAAAAACATGTTTAAAGGTAGATAGATAAGTCCACAACAATTAGAGAAGAAATTTTAAAAACTATGACAAGTTGGAGGAGTTATTTAAATAAATAATTTAAAGCTAATACTAAGTATATGGTTTTTCAATAAGGGTGGGTAGATTTTGAGATGGATACAAGCTGTGTGTTATTTCAATGGCCCATGTATGCCATTATGTATGGAATATAACACAGTTCGAATCGAGATGAATCTTGTTCGGATGTAGACCCAAATCCCGACGCTAGATTCGCCAAGTTGAAGTCTGCGAAAAAGGAGAATGTGAGTTTATGTTTCAAAGATGGTCAGAAGAATTAGTTACACAAGACAATATTTGATGTAAAGACGTCTTTCTGGCGATTCTAAGCAAATAAGCCGCAACCAATCTTGATATGAGGGCCAGTTGTGATTGTCAACCCAAGAAGCAAAATTGAGGAATCAACGTTGAATTCCTTCAATTCTCTTAATATGAACAATTTGGCAAGCATATTTTAGCAGAGGTCGTACAAAGGCTGTATAGAGATATTTCGTAACGAAATGGTCTGAAGAAAACTCCATTGACCAACGCTTAACGAAATCATCAAGAGCTGAATTAGACCTAGCTACAAATTTGCCATAATGGGATCTGAACTTGAGTTTATTATCGCAGATCCCGAATAATGTTTACTCTGGAAACAATGCTTTGATTAATGTACCCACATTTTCCCACATTAAGTTCCTAATTGTTCTTTCGACACCAAATAGAAAAATTGTTCAAATCCTTCAGAAATGGTAATATCATTAGGTGAAACAACTACTCTAAAAATGTTCATGTCATCCGCATATTATGTAGATGATTCCTTATGTTCAATAACAGATTCGACATCATTGATTGTCAGGATGAAAAGAATAGGTCCCAGATGGTTGCCTTGTGGGACGCTAGATCTCCCAGTAAAAAGATCTAACAGTGAAGATCTAAGCCAGAACCCATATTTACGATCCAATAAGTATGATTCCATTTATTGAATGAAACCAGAAGGAAATCCAAGAGCTTTTAGTTTGACTTAGATAATTTTGTCTGATATTTTATCAAAGGCCTTGGACTTAAGTCCGTGGCTACAACATCAACCTCGTATTTTTTTAATTGAATTTAAAGTTTAAAAAAGTTAAAAAAAAAAAAAGAAAAACAAATTCTGTTTAATTTGTCGTTGAAGATTTACCTTTAAGAAAACCGGGTTGTTTCCCGAAAATGATTGGTTTGCAATGAGAGTTAAAGTGTGTCGAAGACAATACTTTCGAAAAGATTTGGAACAAGCTTTTTTATGAATAGGAATTGAGAAAGAGATTTTTGAAAGAGAAAAGTATTTCTGTAAAACAATCTGTTGCAAGCAATCTGGTCCAGAAAAGGAATTTCTTGAAGTTTGCTACTCGTATAACTTTATTTTGTCGTACTTTTTTGTATTCAGAATTAACTTTGAAAAGCTTTGGAAATTTATGATGGAAACACTCAGCAATAAAAGTACAAAGTTTTTCAATTTTATTTTCAAGATCTACATGGTCGATTACTCAGCCACGAAGATCATATCAAACATTTCTTCATGCTCGAAATGTGATCCAAAAATGTACCTATTGTTAGTTAAAGAGATTTCATCAAAGACTCTAATATGTCTCCCGCTGAAAGACCTCATGCAATTCAAAATGATGTTAATATTGAGAAAAACCTCGAAACAACCACCAGACAAATCTCTCAGCAAATGCTGATGACAAATCGGTATTAGCAAGAAATTTTACAGCAGTTACCTAGACCTTTTTCCATATATGATTTATGTAAGTAGTTCAGGAGATTTAAAAACAAGTGATCCACAAACAAGGATTCAATAAGCTCCGAGCAGAATTATTCCGCTTGTACGCCGACTTCATTCACAATCTCATCCATTTTCACCTCAATGTCGTTGTGAATAAACAAAATTGCAGAATAATAGCCACTTAAAGCCCAAAACTTAACTGTCAAATATCAGTAAATGGGGTGATCTAAAGTATGGTCTGTTTTTACATCACTGACTCCTTGGGCACTGGTACTTTAAATTCTAAGAAACGTAACCGGAAATGCTCTGAAACATCAGGTCGAAGCAAACATTGAACACCAATTTGAGAGTACTACTAGACGTCATCGGATTTAAACTGCAAATGTGAACTCTTCAAAACCCCAAAACAAAAATGCAAAGGCATTATTTTCGATAACGCAGTTTGCTAAAGTCATAATGTTCGATAACATCATTTACGGAGCCAGGGAGCTAGTTCGTAAACGTCAAATGCGTTTATAAAATAATTGACCCCTGTTGATCACAGAGATTTTGTGAAAGGAGGACGATTGGATATTTGACGATAGCAACTGCGTCAAAAAATGAAGATCATTTTACGATCAAATGACGTTTTCGAAAACCACCATATTGTTCAGTTTTATTTATTAACTCGTTTTAGCCACGCAGTAAAATTACTTCAACTTTACAACGACTCTAAGGCCCTAGTTATAGCTATCATTGAAAACCATCATTGAAATTTTTATTTTCACTTTTTGGGCTTGTTAAACGAATATTGAGAATGTTTGGTATACAAATGAAGCTAATCAATTATGTATACATATATGTATTTTACTTTTGCAAATAAAAATAAACAAATATGTAAAATATTTCTCATAAAATTACTTTTGATTTCTCAATGATGAAAATCGTTTTCATGAACAGCTGATTTTCTTTCCAACAAAGTGGAACACAATCGTTCCAATGATTTGTGATCGAGAGTTAAAAAAAAAAAATGAACTTATTTTGACAACTAATGTCTTTGGATTTCTTATGATAAGTGAACTATAAGTGAGCATCAGCGTTCCATTCACATTTATTTTCATCAAAACACGTCTAATAAAAATAACTAGTTGAACTTTTCCTGCCCGACCGCATTTGCAGTTTCTTTGGATGACTTCAAAAAAAACTTCAAGTATTGAGTGCAGACGAAGTTCCTTACTATGTCTTTGTGCATTTCTAAAATGTTTCCTTGAGTGAACTTGTTGAATGTTTCCTTATTGGCATTAGAAATAAGAAACTCGAATTTACATTTTTATTCTTGCATTTTTTAAGTTATAACGCACAAAATGAGAGAGAGGGAGGGAGATAGAGAGAGAGAGAGGGAAAGAAAAACAAGAGCTCTATATTTTTAACAACAAACAGTTCCTAAGCCGATACAAGTGAAGTGGTGAGGCGGTGGCGGGCAGGTCCAAATTTGAATAGCATACTGCCACGCTTGATCGTCCATAATTGGGTAGATACAGTAAAACCCATTTAATTATTTTCTACTATTTGATTTTGTTGGTTCAAAAAAAATATTTACTTAGCAGTAAAAAAATAAAATGCACGACTGGGTCGCACGAACTTGCTCCTATGTAATAGACTAGGAATTTTTAAAACGAATGTTATTAGAGAAAAATGTTCATAAGGATAAAATTAATTTTTTAAATTCTTTTAGCAGTTCATAAGAGATAAAGACAGAATGCTATGCAAATATGAATTTATGCAAGAACAAAAATTATAAGTCATTAAAAAATAAGCTTTTATGCACAAAATTTTTAAAACATTTAAAAAAAAAATTGGTACACCAACCTTAAATTTTTGTTATCGTACGAATGAGATTTAAATTTCCAAGAAAAATATTAAGCCGTTCTTGAGATATCGAATTTTCCAAAAAAAAAATGACTTTTTTTCCAAAAATTGAAAAAATATTTTTTTAAATTTTGAAATGCAATGTTTTTTAAACTTTTTATGAACTTCTTTATAAAAAAATTCATTAAAATTCGTTATGTCGATAATGACAAATTCAAAATTCGAAAAAATCGTTGTATGGTAGGTACAGTCAGTAATATCAAGTTTTCAATTTTTTTTTATTAAAAATTTTATCAAAATTCTCGGAACCGTTTTCGAGAAAAATACGATTTTCGAAAACCATTTTTTAACTTTTGTATGGAAGGTACCGTTAGTTTTAGATAAAACAAAATTTTTTTCTCAAATCTTGTAGATTATGTTAAGAAACTATTATTTGGAGAGTTTGAAAAAAATCGAGCATGGGGTTTTCGAAATATTGAGTTTCCAAAAAAAAATTTTGAAATTTTTTTTAAAATTCCAAAAAATAAAAAATTGAAAATTTGAATATGTAAAAATATTCAAACTTTACCTAAACCTAGTTTTAACTACATAAATCAAATTTTTCTTTTTTTGAGAAAAAAAAAAAACATTTATAAAATTTCGAAAAAAAATCGTATGGCAGGTACCGTTATTTTTGGTCTTAAAAAAAAAGAAAAAAACGTGTGGGGGGAAAAAATTAAAACCCATATCTACCAAGTTCGTAGAAAATCGGCCGAGCCGTTTAGGCTGTAGTCAGACAGACAGACAGACAGAATTGCGAGACCCACTTTTTTGGCCTTCGCTAACATCGTAATGTCAACTTTGATCAAAATCTCGAGTTCGATTTTTTTTACGAATGCATAACTTGCCTTATAGTACCTATAAGTCGCAAGTAAAAAAAAAAACACTTTAGAAGCAATATTTTTCAATATTCAATTTTGCAGAGAGGGAGTTTGTAGAATAAAAAAGTATTTATTGAAG
Source organism: Philhelius festivus (assembly GCA_963931855.1). Taxonomy (NCBI): domain Eukaryota; kingdom Metazoa; phylum Arthropoda; class Insecta; order Diptera; family Syrphidae; genus Philhelius; species Philhelius festivus. The sequence continues at coordinate 192,032,390 of OZ007554.1, forward strand.
TTTGATGTTCTTCAACAATTTTACTTGAGATAATATTGATTATACTGCATGACAAAAGTTATGAATTCGGTAAAAAAATCGTTCTTGAGATCAAACTCGGTAACGATGATAAGGAAGATGAATATATTGTGCGGTGCCTCGAAATTCTGTTGGTCTGATCATAAAGCATTTGGGTCGATTAAGTATAAGCCTTGCAGTTTTTGATCATACAGCTGAGGTACGTTCTATTAAAAGACCAAAAAGTACGCCACTTGCCAACGAGCCAACAACGAGTCGAAATTATTAAAATTTACTACCGCAATTCGGAGTCAGTGGTCTCAACGTTAAGAGCGCTACGTCCAATTTATGGTCGTCATAATCGTCCTAGCAGATCAACAAATGAGCGTCTAGTGGAAAAATTTGAATCCACAGGCACAGTACAAAATGTTCCCGTGCCAGTGAGACAAAGAAGTGCCCGTAGTGTCGACAATATTGCTGCCGCTGAGGGTTCAGTACCGTAGTACCCCTTGGCATAATAGTTAGTGCGTTGGACTGTCATGCGGAAGGTCTCGAGTTCGATTCTCAGCCGCTGCGAAGTTTTTTTCAGGGGTGTACTGCCTCTTGCGAGAAATTGATAAATTCTCCAAGAGCATCTCTTGTCATGGAAAGTGCTGCTCATTAGCCGTTCGGAATCGGCAGAAAATTGTAGGTCCCCTCCGTTCCTGGAAACACGCACACAGAGTTGTAAGTCACTAGGTCCTGGTTCACTCCGAGCTGTTGCACCACCAAATTTAATTTATTTATAGAGGGTTCAGTTGCAGAAAGCCCAAATGTGTCTCTCACACGTCCGTCGTTTTTAAGCGTTGGGCATCTCTGTGACGTCGTTGTGGCGAATTTTGCGAAAATTTTGAAAACCGTCGAAAATTGGGTTCAGCGTCTGAACTTCTGCAGGCGTGCCCGTGATGGCCATGCAAAAGAAATCGAGTTCCATACATAATGGCATCGAACGTACTTTCACGGGAATAAAGAATTTCGTTGATATCCAAAACCGTTTTTGTTTTATTTAAAGAAAACTTTTGTAGCGCTCTTATTGAAAAACCCGACAGAAGATTAAAGAAATCTGTTATGTAGAACCAAAAATATTATTCCAACTTGGTATACAGTTCCTAAAAATGTTAGCAAAATTATAATTATTCTCACAATCGGCTCTTAATGAAAAAGTTTACAGAAAACGTTCTTAAGTTTTTCAAAAGGAATTCGACTTTGACAGTTGATTGCGACCGAATTATTGAAGCTACATCTGGCAAAGTGGCTATTATTGAGTCTTGCCAATCAACTTGAAGTTCTATAGCATTTAGAAACATGTGCAAGTTGTAAGATTGTTATATGAAGGTAGGTCTTCTAATACATCGAAATTTCGCGCGATTCGCCCATTTTAAAGTCGCAATAATCAGACTATTCGCACCGTGGTAAATAAATTCGTGCCAAGCGGTCAGGGAACAATCAGCCAAGAGCCAAATGTTAATGAAATACAAGATCTGCTGAAAATATCGCTGCTGTCCGTGAGTGTGCAGGAGAATCCGAGGCAGTCAATTCTATGCCTTGCACAAGAATTCGGTCTTTCGAAGATCACAACGTCATGTGTAATGAATTGGTCTTACACCCGTACAAACTTCAAGTGAGTCAGGAGCTTCGGGTCGATGACCATAGACAACGACGTGTTTTCGCTTACTGGGCTCTCGACCAGTTGGAAGTTGACCCCAATCTCTGTCGAAAAATCACATTAAACCATAACCAATTTATTTTGTACCGAATTGGATTATATCCTTAAAAATTCAATATAAAGTAGTTAAACTTTAAGCACTTTTTGCGCTACGTTAGTCACATGACAAAAAAAAATTACTGCAGTCTGCTCATCTGGGTTTGACTGTTTCGCTTACCTTTTCGTCGTGGATATGGGTCGTATTCGTATATGGAAACATGTGTGTTCATAAATGCAATGCAAAATCGATCCTTATTCTTTTCACGCTTCAGTTGGCCTTTTGGCAAATCAATTGGCAATAAGCACGAAGCATTGAATCATTCGCTATCTGCACTCTGCGGATTAAGCTTTTGGCTGAATTCCGAATGCCGAATCTATCAAGGAAACATTATATAGATTTAACCTATACCTTCCTATCGGGTTTACCCTTAATGGGCCGTATATATGTCTGAGTTGTTTTTTTTTAAGTTACTTTGTGGTAGTTGCAAAATACAACTTCTCCAATCTGTTCCATTGATATTATCTGGGAAAAGGTTTGGATTTTTTTTTTTGTTCGTTTCCAACTTTATATAGTCTGGCTGGTTTGAAGAATTTAAGGGAAATAGTTAGGATGATAGAAGAGGAAAAATATTCAAAGAAAGGTCTTGTTTGATTTAAGACATTGTTAGTAAATTTTGTACAAAATAGACCACGAGTTACAATTAGACTGACGTTTTTTTTTTAAACATTGGAAGAGCAAGTCTTTTATTTAAGGTGACAGTTGGAAAAAGGTTTCGGCAAATTCTTTTGCATTCTTTTCTGATATCTTTGTTATTCATAAATCCGACGAAGAATTACACTTGCAAACCGCTGCTACTTCGGTTTGGCCAAACAAATGGGTTCAAAACTCCTTTCTCGAAAGACCATGTGCACGCTATACAAAACGCTAATTTTACCAGTTCACTCTACGGTGCCGAGTGCTGGACGATAAGTCAAAAAGGGGAATTGATACTGGACACTTTCGAGAGAAAAATTCTTCGGCGGATGTTTGGTCCTATATGCGAAGAGGGCGAATGGAGAAGATTCAATCGTGAATTATATGAGCTGTACCAAGATGCGGATGTAGTCCAAAAAGCCAAAACACGTCGACTACACTGGTTCGGTCACATTGAGCGAATGGACAACAACGCTCCAGCCAAGAAAATCTTCGAATCCCAGCCCCCAGGTTCAAGACGACAAGGAAGGCCGAACCTGTAGGAAACCAGCGGATGAGAGAACTTATGTCAGCACAGGAATTAGTCAAGCGAACAAACCTATCAATTCAATTAAGTTATAGTGTAGCAAGAAGCGTATTTCAGTTCCACTTTATTAAAGAAGAACTCATACGAGAAATAAAAAACAGGTTACGAGGCAAAATAACTAAGTTCTACGGAAATAAAGAAAAAAGACAAACATCAAGTCAGGTCAACAACAAACAACAAAGAAATGAAAGTCTGTAAAGGAAATGTCGAATAAAAATTACCGCTCACTCATTTATTTTGTTCACACAGTTACACGAAATAATCAAAACGAATAATAAGAAAATCTAAACTGTCATACAATAATGTAGTAACAATAAGTAAAATCACCCGAAGCTACAAAACACAACAAAACTACAGGTTAGAACAGAGCTAAAATTCCAACTCGAATTGAGACTAACTTCAGTCCAATTGGGTCTGATTCAATTCCAATTAGTTCCAAGTAGCCGGCGTCCATTTTAATTAGGTTTCAATAGGGAAGTAGGTAGCAGACATTGTTCTTTTTAGTCTGGCCGTCAAACACTTCACATCGCAAAAAGAAAATCGACGCAATAATTAATATTGTTAGTGGTGAGTTTTTTTTTAGAGATATAGCATTAGACAAATATAACAAAGCGAACAATTTTGCCAGGATGTCGAGCCATACAACTTAGGCCATAAAAAAACCTTTTTTGTTGGCGAAGAAAATTTTACTGCGACGAGAAAATGTCGACGCTGAGAAAAAGGATACAAATCCTAAACGAACAAGGTAAATTTCTAGTTTATTAACATAAAATGCATAATCAGACTAAATTCTGAAAAGAGAAATAAGAAGAAAATAGAGAATTAGATAGCTAGGCGTGAATTCTTAAAACTAAGATTTTTCTTATGTCTACAGGTGCTACGACAAGAATATGGTTCGACCGTACAGCATAAAGAAAAAAAAAGCAATTTTCAAGATACACGTGGCGGCCAGACGATATTATCACGATTATTACAATCTTCAGATCACTTTAGATCTCATCCTTTAAATATCATTTCGATTAGTTCGATTTATTTCAAGATCGTAATATACATATACATTTTTCTTCGATTTTACTTTTTTAATTTGGAATTTTGTAACTAACGAAAAATAACAATTTATTAAGCTTAATTACTCAAAAACGGCTTGTCTGACGAAAATTTTCAATTAGACCTTTTTTGTAGGGAATTTAATTTTATATAAAAGTAAGTCAAAATGAATTTTTTTTACTTCAATGTTTTGTCAGTTCTGACGCAAAACATGAAATTATGACTAAAAATCAAAATTAGCGATGATAGCCCTCTTAAAATTGATATTAAGGGCTCAAACTTTTACGAAAATTTTTTTTTGTCATTCTGAATGATATTCTCGATATATCTTTCAAAAAAAAAAATAGTCAATTTTTTTGGCCCAGTCTAATAGAGGTCTACGGAAAACCATATAGGAAAACCTAAGTTTCGGCTTGTTGTTTCATAGGGATGGGTGAAGATGACCAAGAGAGCACATCAACAGCAGTGTCTCTCAGTTAAGGGGTTTCTGAAATTTAGAACCGAGTGGAAACCATAGGTTCGTAGCAGGCTGTACATCTGACACGATATGGAGGGAGTAGTTTAGGTTCAGGGGACATGAACATCGGTGTTTCCCCCGTAAAATAACGGCACAAGTTCCTGTTCTTCAAAAATATAGATAGGGATGATCCGTACAATCATTCTGACGTTCGATGAAATTCTTAAGATGTTTCGGGCCCAGCAAATTTAACATTTATTTTCCGATCCAGTACAGCAAGGATCAATAGGGTCTGTAAATAATGTAACACCGCCCACATTCCGGCTGCAAGATCCTCCCCTCATCCGGCGAGCTAAGCAATCGTGCACCCAGCAGGCCCAATGTGGCTGTCGAGTGTGGACAACCCTATTCGAGCGTTGCTTTGAATTTTTATCCAGAGTTTTGGGGTAAAGACAAGAGTAATGAGTAGAGTAGGGATAGATTCCTTAAGATAAACGGAGAAGTCGAAGAGTAGGATGATAGTTTCTTTTCTGAAACTAGAGTTGTCTAACATCAGCTCGAACGTTTTTTAACAAATACACTCTAAAGCTCTTCCAGTTTGTTCTTTTGGATATGATCGATGTTTCAGTTTGAGTTATAATAGTTAGTTTGAATTGTAATGGTCAGTTTGAGTCACACAAATAATTTGAGTTATTATGCTCATCGTGAAGAGAAATAAAGCGTGTGAAAACTAAAGATAACTCGGCGGTGGAGTCGATATTTTGGTGTTTAGTAAATCGTTTATGCATAACATCGATGCGTATTCAAATTAAAGGTGAAAGATCAAGAGGTTATTCTAGGAAGTAGTGGGATAAGTTCTCGGTTTTTTCACTTCTGTAAGGAATCTAGAGTAAGAAGTGGAGGATTATAATTATGATTCATTACCGAAGTCTTAGCCACCACCTTAAAGAAGTATATTGTATATAGGATCAGACCAAAAACATAAATGTTAAAAAAAGAGCCAAGTTCTTCTATACAAAAACCTTTGTGTAACAAGTCAGCCGTGAAAAGTTCTGAGATCTAAAAGTGCGCCAAGTTCTTACTTCATGAAGGTTTAATACCGAATATTTAAAGTAGAATAATGTTGAAACAGCTACAATGAAATAGAGAAATTTTATTATTTAATGATTACTGACTAAAATTTGATGGGTTCACTGGTCAAGTTTTTAAAACCTTTCGAATTGGGCATAAAAAAAACTTGCCAAGTAAGCCCATCAAATTTTAGTCAGTAATCATTAAATAATAAAATTTCTCTATTACATTATAGCTGTTTCAACATTATTCTACTTTAAATATTCGGTATTAAACCTTCATGAAGTAAGAACTTGGCGCACTTTTAGATCTCAGTACTTTTCACGGCTGACTTGTTACACAAAGGTTTTTGTATAGAAGAACTTGGCTCTTTTTTTAACATTTATGTTTTTGGTCTGATCTCACTCCTTTTTGCAAAGATTTTAATGTTTTGCCATGTAAAAATCTCGAAAGATACGGAAAAATAGAAGGGTGGACTCTACCTTATAAAATCAACTTAGTTTATAGCTTCCTATTTTTTTTTGTATATTTTCTTTTTGTTATTGGTTGTTTTGATTTGCGCTTCAATTGTTTCTTCTTGTCCTGGCAAGATACCTAACACTAACATACCTACTTTAATGTTAAATACTAGTACCTACATCCGCTCAAAGCCATAAAAAAGCAATAATTGTTGAGGATGCGATGATGTTTTCGTTGCAATTTTAACTCCTTTTTTTAAATGAAGGTAGACCACCAATTAACAGCCTAATTAGTGGTTTTATTATAGTTCACATCACAGTTAAGAGTTTTTTTATGTAAACTCATAATTTTTTCAGGTATGCAAATGTTTTCTTTTTTCATTCATGTTAACATAACATAGAGCACTCTAGTTCTACGAAAAGTTATGAAATTTCAAAATGCATGTATAGTTTCAAAATGACAATAAAAAGACACTTCGAATGAAAAATCTAAGATTTTCTATTTTTCGCTTTGAATGTACATTAAGCTATCATCATCATCATCGGCTCGACAACCGGGTTCCGGTCCTGGCCTCTTTCAACAAGTCTCTCCACCTATCCCGGTCTCTAGCCGACGCCATCCAGTTGCGCACCCCAAGGCTTCGGGCGTCCTGGTCTACGCCATCTCTCCAGCGCAAGCATGGTCTACCACGCAGTCGTCTACCATAGAATGTACCACAAAGAACTTTCCGAGCAGGTTCCTCTTCGCTCATGCGAGCTAGGTGCCCTGCCCACCGGAGTCTACCGAGCTTAATTTTTGTCACGATATCTGCTTCTAGGTAGATTGCGTACAATTCATGATTGTACCGTCTCCGGAATCGTCCTTCCTCACATACGGGGCCAACAATTCTCCTTAAGACATTAAGCTATACCCTTCCACCAAACTTCATCATTCTACAGCAATCGGAAGTGCTCCATATAAATCAAACTTTTTCTCGGAAAGTGGGCGGATACTTGAATGGAAAACCTCAATTTTTATTGTTGGTCCTTCATATGCAATTTGAGCCCGATCGTTCTATTAAATTTCATTATTCTACTGCAATCGGAAGTGTACCATACAATTTACATATCAGTTCTGAGAAAGTGGGTGGATACCACGCCCCTGAATGCAAAACCTCAAATTTTATATTTTTCTCTTTGTATGCAATTTAAGCCCTACCACATTACCAAATTTCATCGTTTTACAAAAGTCGGAAGTAAAAGTGGGTGTATCCCACGCCCCCTGAATGGAAAACCTCAATTTTTATTTTTGGTCCTTTGTAAACAATTTGAGCCCTACCGTTTTACCAAATTTCATTGTTCTACGGCAATCGGAAGTTTGCCATATATAACTTACATCACTTCTGAAGAAGTGGGCGGATACCACGCCCCTGAATGGAAAATCTCAAATTTTATATTTTTTTCTTAGTATGCAATTTAAGTCCTGCCACTTTACTAAATTACATCGTCTCATAGCAGACGGAAGGGCTCCATTAAACCAACACCAATTCGGAGAAAGTGGACGGATACCACGCCCCCTGAAAGGAAAACTTTGGTGTTTATTTTTGGTTCTTTATATGCAATATAAGCCCTACCGGTTCACCAAATTTCATCGTTTTACAGCAGTCGGAAGTGCTCCATAATACGATGTCGGGAAGTGCTAAAATGCAGAGAAAATGGGCGGATACCACGCCTCCTGAATGGAAAATTTCAAATTTTCGATTTTTTCCTCAGCTTGCATGACAAGACCTACCTTTGTGCAAAATTACAAGATTCTACGATGTCGGGAAGTGCTCCATAATTTTGATGATCTGTCAGTCAGTCAGTCAGTCAGTCAGTCAGTTACGGTTTTTGTGATTTTTGAGGCCTTATATCACAGGAACCGCTTATGCTAGAAAATTGAAATTTGGTGAGGCGCCTGTGCCTGACTACCTTAGCAAATATTCGAAGTCTTAAGTTTCTGACTTCATTGGTACTGAAGATAGGGAGGGGTCAAAAATCGCCTGAGTTTGTTCCTGTAAAAAGGGTGTAGTGCCAGAACTTGGCTGGGCACTACCGTGCCCTTTGATGATAGGATATATATGATATGAAATAAAAATATAAATACATCCGGTACAGATGGAACCCAATGCGGGGTTGTCATAATTTATCCACTCCTTCTTCAATTTCAAAGATATTTGGATATTACTTAAAATATTTAAATATATTTAAAAATAAAATAATATTCGTTACAAACCTCCGCAGGGACCGCAATAACTCAGGCAGAGACCCTCCATGGATCGGGAGCCGGTTAAATAAGGATACCAGCAATAGAATGCTTTTTGGTTTCTTTCATACAAGTGCCATTCATGAATAATGGCATGGATGGTATATTTCACTTAGCCGATAGAAGACAGCATTAAATTCCATACGATTTTTAATTACACATTGTTCAATTCTGTCGGGATCGGAACCTAATCAGCTTAGCATACTTTGCCGTTCCAATCAGACAGCCGAGCAGAAAGGTTGTGAGTCTGGGAACGATTATGAAAAGCTGAGGGTGATCATGAGCGAAACAATTTAACGGATTAGAAGTTTTAGACAAAAGATCATTTATGAGGATGAGGAAGAGTGTCCGAGACAAAACGGAGCCTTAGGCTACACCAGCAATTATTTTATGGACATCAGACTTGATACCGTCCAATACAACTTGTATTGAGTAGTCCGAAGGGTAATTTCTATTCAACGAAGAAGAAACGCACGCATTTTCGATAGAAGTGCTTCATGCCAAGCCCTATCAAATTCTTTAGAAATAGCAAGTGCAATTACTTTTGGTTGGTTGGTGGGTGGTGCAACAGCTCGGAGTGAACCAGGACCTAGTGACTTACAACTCTCAACCATTCCTGTTTGCGTGTTACCAGTGAACGGAGGGGACCTACAATTCTCTGCCGATTCCGAACGGCTAATGAGCAGCACTGCCCATGACAAGAGATACTCTTGGAGAATTTGTCAATTCCTCACCAGAGGCAGTACACCCCTGGAAAAAACAAATTCTTCAAAATGTAAGGATTGGTTCCACTTTTCGGTGAGATATGCCATCAGATCAGCAGTGGACCTTTTGCTACGAAAAGCGTACTGTCGGTCATTTAAGAGCTTTCGTTTTAATAACATAATTCTTAAGCTGATTGTTGATCAGCGTTTCTATGACCTTCGAGAGAAGGGACGTTAGTGCAATTGGTCGGTAATTGCAGGGGGATTAAGATTCACTCTTTTTAGGGACCAAAATGGCTAGATACCTAGAGTATGACAGATGGAAAAGCCCGCGCAATGGTGTTGCCAGCGTAGTAGAACATCTCTTCAGAACTAAAGAGGATATACAATCTGCACCAGCGGATTTATGTATTTCAAGATCTTTGAGGACTCTTGCAACTGCACGTGTGCGAAAGAAGATTTGTCCCATAGAACCATTAATGCTCTCAAGTACAGGAGGAGTCATAACGCTGAACGGCAAAGTCGAATTAGCAGCAAAATGGGTTGCAAGCAAATTGGCTTTCTCTTGCGAGCTGGAAAAAAGGGGGTTTATTGTGAACGAGTGTTGGAACCGACATGACTAGAAATTTTTTTTTTAACATTTTTACAAAAACCTTAGGAAAAGTATTGGCAATTCGTATCATTGTGGGAATGGTATTTCCGGTTGAATGTGTGTACTTCTTCATCATTGTTGACGATCAACCAATCCAGTCTGCCCTTGGAATTGTGACAGATCGGTGGTCATGGGGACTGTGTGGCATTTTGTATATTTGCATTGGAGCATTTATTATTTTACAAAGGGATTCTTATCATTCAATATGGTAAAATTTATACTGGATTAAAAAGCTCTCCGATAAGGCCTGTATTGACTATTTTTGTTGGACGTATAGTCACATGTTTGTTGTTGTGCATTTTAATGAATTTTGTTTATCTTCTAAAAGTTTTAGCGTAGCAAATTTTTTTCTTAAAAATTACTTACAAATTTTAGTGAATCTTTTTACATCGAAATTGATAACCGTCTAGTTACGATTGATCAAGTGATGGAAATGGCAGTTTGATGTCGAAATGAAATTTTAAGTTAAAACCTCTTGTTGTGAAACCCTTTATTTTGGCAAGACAAATACGTGTTCCCGTAATAGGAAACCACAACTGTCAACTTAATCAAATAAAATAAAAAAACCTGTTACATATTAAATCCAAAGAATTGTGCTTAAAAGACCGCAGTTCCGACAAACCTTGCCTGCCGTAAACAAGGATAAAATTTGTATTGTTTTTCCTCAGTCGAATCCTCTTTATTGCATCAAAGTTTTATTATTCCATTCAGTCTTTGTGTTGAATGTAGTTTTACGAAAAATTCAAAATAACAGAAGAACAGAATATTTATCAATGTCGAATTCTGAGAAAATGTATGCTTCATCCGAATAGGGTTTGAATAATTCCACAGTGGGAATGCATGTCGAATTACGAGTATCCTTCGTCTGCTGTAAAGTTGTATTTGTTTTGCGGTTTTCTGCTTTGCGTCAGTATTTTGTTTTCTCGTTTCTTGGATAAAACAACAATTCCAGAATTCAAAAAATGTGTTTTTTTAATACAAAAGTGTACCGAAACAGTAGTTTTTAAGTAGATACTTCATTAAGTGCAACGGAGCATGGAGAAATATTAAATTGCCTGCTAATTTTTTAAATCAACTATTCTCTTGGTTCTGATTCTAGTTTGGGGAAATTACTAAAACAGCAGAAGAATGCAGTAAATTGGTGCTAAGTGAAACTGGAAAAGTCCACAGAGAAAAATTTATTTTTTTTTGTATTGAAAAATTAGTAGCTATATACGTGTACTTTTGTACAAAAAGGAAAATGTAAATTAATATGCGGTTCTTCGGAAAGGTTCAAGAATGCTTTGTGAGAGTTTACATTTTTTTGTGTATCCTTGAAAAAATTTGCATGCAGCTAATTAATATGCAAAAAATAAATCATGAACTAATTTTACATTTTTTTTGTTGTTTTTGAAATGAGAAAATTCACAACACACACACAAAGAGTACTGAAAAGCTGGTTTTCTTTGACGGAAAATTAATTTTACAGTTAGTTAAGCAAATATGGAGTTTTTTGTTGGTACTTATGGTAGGTATGATGGTTCGTGCAATGCAAGCTTTTAGTTATAGCAAATTTAACATCAGTTCGCCTTTTGATTAAAATTAATGTCCATTTTTTCGTTTGGATAAATTAAAACTGTGTGTGTCAGTTCGGAGTACTGTACAAAATATAAGGTTACAAATATTTACTAGCTATAATTGAATGAATGAGTTTTGAGGGTTTTATAGAGAGAAATTCGAAAACATATTTTTTCCGAAATAAATGAATGCCAGTTTTGGAAGGGAGTCCTAAATTTTAGGGTTTGAATTTTTCAACTTAAGCAAAATGCATGATTTGTAAGGAGTTTATATAGTTTTTATAAAAGTTTTTGCTTCTTGATTTAAAAAACCCACTTATGACATTTCGCTTGAAATATAACATCGTTCTAATGCCTTCGGCTTCTTACGGTGCCACGGATGCGAGTGATCCAATATTGAATTACTCTTCCGCCTACTTTTTGCTGAATTTGAGCGATGGTCTGTGTTATATTCGACGCCCTACTCTTATTCCAGGATAAGGTTATACAAAACCTAAGGAAACAAATGTACATTGAGTTTAGACATTGATTTAGAAAAGGCATTTGATTCGCTTTGGCATCAAGGTCTTATATTCTAGCTTATTCGACTACACTTTCCACAATAGCTTACTAGAATTATTTTTAGATTCTTGTCTAACAGGTCAAATTCAATTATTATTGGATCTGAACATTCCGATTTTTTTCTGTCAACACTGGTGTTCCACAGGGATCGATAATGAGGCCATTACTGTTTAATATCTTTTTGCAATACCTTCCCCTTTCTGACCCTTTATGGAATGAACTTGGCTCAATACACTAGGCAGACGATACTATCATACTGGTTAGTGATACACGACCAACCCTAGCCCTTAGCAAGTTCAAGCAAGGAATACCTTTTGTGGAAAATTATTTAAAAAAAAAATGGAGGTTGAAAATCAATACAAGAAAATGTGCACTAACTTGTTTTAGAAACGCCGCCAGTAGGAAGGTACATTACCTTGCGGTTAAAGAAAGTAAGGCTTTAAAATTAAAAGTAAATAATTCTGAAAATCCATTACGTACTGAAACAAAATATTTGGGGATAAGCTTCCAGAACAGATACTTGTTCAACAAACATGCTAGGACAGTGCTAAATAAAGCAAAGATGGTTACAGGATTGTTGAAACCGCTACTTAACTCGAAGATCATGTTAGGGGCAACAAAAATTCTTATGTACAAGACTCATAAGACCGATTCTGACATACAGGTTTTGTACTTGGTTTACCTTATCACCTACTGTTGCAAAAGAAATGCAGATTTTTGAAAGACAAATATTGAGACCAGACTAGATAAGAAATGATTTTCCAACAAATTTATATTTGAAGCAACTAGGGTCGTACCTTTTATGAAGTATCAAATAGATCTTCTCATAAAAAAGATGGAGCGTATAAGTTGCCATGAAAACTCACTCATAAGATCTTTGAAGGACTCTAATATAAATAACTGCCTGCTGATAAATATTATCTATCACCATTCAATATTCTTAATGAGGGATCTATTACTCTATTGAGACAAGATGCAAATAACAACATTGCTTGTTAACACAACCATTTGCGGCTCGTCGCTAAAGATGACTTTTCAAAATTGGGATCCTCTTCCAAACGCACCAAGGCCCAATCAGCGAAAAAACAGCGTGGTCTTTGGGCATAAACTTTAAGCTCATGAGTCAGTTGGATTTTGTATGTGTGTAGTCCCAAATCCCGACGAAAAATTCTCCAACTTGAAGTCTGCGAGTTGTTGTGCAGGGCGAGGAATCGACTGCCTCGGGTTCTACTCTACACTTTCACGGACCGCGGCGATAATACTTATAGTACGAATGCTTGTTGATTGATTAACGAACTGGTCGTCTCAAATTGAAGATTTGAAGAAGAATGCACTAATGAACACTCATTTGGATAGTAATATTTTATCAATTGGACGTGCTTATCAACTGTGTAACTTTCCATGCTGATTTGTCGATAGTATTTGAATAATAAATAAAAGATTTGACAAATTTCACCAAAACCATGTTTATAAAAAACGGATGTTATTAGTGAAAATCTAACACTGGATAAATTTACTTTTTAAAATAGCTAAAATAACTAACTCTCTAAGCGCATTTAATCCAAAAAAAAAAAAAAACAACAAAATGACATCTACTGTTAAAAAAAAAATAATTTCTTCAAATAAAAGAAATGGCAACTCTGGTATGCTACAAACAACAACAATATGAAAAGCAGTACAGTCATTACATTTCAGAGTCAAAGGACCATTTAATGCGGCTTCTTCTGAAACACCAACTCGCTTCAAGCGAAACGATACCACAACTAAAATCTTAAATCCAATACCTATTTAGGAGCATTGCTGGATGTGAGATAAAAAAAACTTGTCAACGTTGTCGGATTTGCTAGAAACCAGAACAAAAATGAAGATGCTGCAACAAATTTTAGTCAAAATTGGGAAAATGCAAGATAGGATAGAAGCTTCAAATACAAGTACAAATATCTAGGTACGTTGATCACCTCAAACCTTAATATAAAAAGAAATTTCCAGTTCAAGTTATCGAAAGGCAAAAAGAAGAATTTCAGCAGTTTGAGAACGTTGCATCGATAGTAAAATCGTTGACCATAGTGCAAAGATTAAACTGTTTCGAGCAACTGCAGTCAGTATTTTGCAGTGGGGAAGTCTGAGCGCAAGTCTGGGGATATTCTAAATTCGAAGAGGTAGAAAAGTTTCTGAGATACTGCCTTTTGAACACCTAATTACGTTCTGCATTTAGAAACATCAGCACCACCATTGTTTTTGGACGTTTTTAAATTACATTTTTGTTATGTAATGGAAGAGGGATGACTACCTAAGCTGATCCTGAAAAGCATTATTTTATCAAAAGGGAATCTTGTCAGAAAGTGGAAGGCGCTGGGAGCTGGATTTGGAGAAAATCTGCGAATTCATGCAGATATTAGCCCGGGTGACTTGAGGAGCTATTTTCACAAGAAATTAGAAGGAGCAAGTCAATCTGCCTATAATGGTTGTTTGTTGGAAGCGCAATGTTTTCAGCATAAGATTATTTACAGCCAGTTAAACTTAAATCCAGGGTTGCAAACGCTTAAATCACTTTTTAGCTTAAGCTTGGCTATAATTAACAAGCTAGTGGGTGACTTATGAATTAAGAAAAATGTACTTTAGCAGCTAGTTACTGACTAATGAATTGAAAAAATTTAATTCATAAGTCAGTTGGTGACTTGTGAATTAAAAAAAATTAAATTATAAGCTAATGGATAAATTCTGATTAAAAAATTATTAATTGGAAAATTTATAAGCTAGCATGATAATTTTATGACACACAAAAGCTTGAAATCTACCTTCGTTAATAATTAAATAATTATGTTGTCAAAACAAGCTTAAACATTTCCAATTTACCAACTAGTTTATAAATTATTTTTTTTTTAATTCATAAGTCACTTAGTAGCATGTGAATTATTTTTTTTTTAAATCATAAGTCACTAACTAACTTATGAATTAATTTTTTTTAATTCACAAATCATCTACAGACTTATGACTTATGATTTTTTTAATTCAAAAATTCACAACCCTGCTTATATCACCAAGAAAATACGAACTTTCTTAACCGACTGCCTCTAAGCATTAAATAAATTTGGTGGTGCAACAGCTCGGAGTGAACTATGACCTAGTGACTTATTACAACTCTCAACCATTCCTGTGTGCGTGTTAACAGGAACGGAGGGGACCTACCATTTTCTGCCGATTCCGAACGGCTTATGAGCAGCACTTTCCATGACAAGAGATACTCTTGGAGAATTTGTCAATTTTTCGCAAGAGGCAGTACACCCCTGAGGATCGAACTCGAGACCTTCCGCATGATCATTATGCCAAGGGGTTCTACTAATAAGGGGCCTATAAGCATGATAACTTTAATATTTAAAATAAATAAGAGGAGAAATAATTAGACTCAATTATATTCCACATCGTCGGCCTGAACAGACAATTTTGTGCGATCTTTGTAATCTTAAGGAGAGAGAAGACGTGTATCATTTCCTTGGAAAATGTCACATTCTAAAAGAATTCCGAGTAAAATACTTTGGCAAGACTTTTAAGGATATAAACGAAGTGCTGTGTGTTTTAATGGTGAATCAGGCTGGAGAGTTTTATATAGATATGCAGTAAGGGCGCTTATAATATAGATTTCAAATAATTGAAGGCGACTTTTAAAATAAAATGAGAAAAATCAAAATTACAAAAAAAAAGATTAAAGAGTATTCAAAACATTAAGCTTTTTTAAAAATAAATGGGAATCTGGTAGACGGCCTAAGGCCAAACCACATTAACCTTAAGTTAAAATCGTATACTTTTCCGACAAATCATTAAACTTATTCAAGGGTGGATTTGAAATTTGTAGGTACATATTTGATTTACTTTTACTTTGTTCACTTAATGATGAATTTAAAACATGTATGTATATGTAAATAAATATGTAAATATGTTTGTAAATAAATATGCAAATATGTATGTAAATAAATATTTTTTTTATAACCCTTATTATCTGTTTTGTTTCTTGGTTAATTTTAATTAATATTTTGCTAATAAAAAATCAAATATTTATTTTATAGCTTTTCTGAGTATAAACAAAATAAAGCATTTAATTCGGACTTACATCTTATACAATTGAAAAACGTTGGGATACTCACTCATCAGGACTACACGAAAACTGCAAGGGATAAATACAGGTGGCTATAACAAATCTGTAACAAATAAAAAAGATTATAAGCATTAAAAAGAAAAAAAAAAACTAAAGTTATATTTTGTGTACAAACACTACAAATAAATAATAAAACATATTATACAGGATGGCCTATCTTGTGGTTGTTTTTAAATCATAGGTTATTTTGATACTGGCAGCTGTTTCCCGCTCGAAATCTTGGCAAAAAGTCAGGATCATACCTCCGCGGAACGAAATGAGTCGCTGTACGCTTGAACAACGGCGGGTAATATTGAAAACTTATTTTCAAAGTGAGTGTGCGTTTTTTGAAAAAAAAAAAAAAAGACTGCCGAAATGAAGCACCCACAGCCTATGCTGTATGCAAGTTTGTGCAAAGTGAATAACACTCATGGTGCCCGTCGTGCGTCGTACGATGCACACAGAAGAGAATGTGGCTGTTGAAGCCAAGAGTGTGAGACTCAATTCAAAAACATCAACGCGCCATCGATCTCAACAGCTCAATATTTCACGCACCAGCCTGAGAAGATGTCGGATTATTCGCTTGCAAGGTAAAATTGAGTCAGCAATTGAAGACGTACGCTACGTTATGGCTTTGCAGTTTGGGCCTTAGAACAGCTTAAATTGGACCACGATTTTGGGCAGAAAATAATATTTTCTGAGCTACTTTAACAAACAAAATTGCCGCATCTGGGGCTCGAAAAACCTGCACGTTATTGTCCAGAGGCCAATGCATCCACAGAGAGTGACAGTTTGGTGCGGATTGTGGAGTGGTGGCATCAGTGGACGATTTTTCTTCGAAAATGAGGCTGAAAACAAAGTTTCGGTCAACAGTGGGCATTACCGAGCCATGTTAACCGATTTTTTTTTTTATTAAAATTGAAGACATGGATTTGGTTCATGCAGGATGGCGCGCCATGTCTCACAGCCCATGACACAATTGATCTTTTGCGCACCTAATTCCCAAATCGTGTTATCAGCCGTCTTGGCGATGTCAATTGGCCGCCTCGGATCCCTTTGGACTTTTTTCTTTGTAGGGAACCGTGAAGGACCGATGTTATCCCAAAAATCCAGAAACGATTCAAGCACTTAAGGCCAACAAGGTTTTGGAAATTAGAGTGATAGAATGCTCTACTGCAAAGCCAGCCGAGGTAGCCACTCTTACAAAAAGCCATAATACACGAAAACCGTTTAATTTTGTTAAATTTATCAGACCAAAAACATAAATGTTAAAAAAAGAGCCAAGTTCTTCTATACAAAAACCTTTGTGTAACAAGTCAGCCGTGAAATGTAATGAGATCTAAAAGTGTGCCAAGTTCTTACTTCATGAAGATTTAATACCGAATATTTAAAGTAGAATGATATTGAAACAGCTACAATGTAATAGAGAAATTTTATTATTTAATGATTACTGAGTAAAATTTAATGGGCTTACTGGTCAAGTTTTTAAAACCGTTTGATTTGGGCATAAAAAAAAACTTGCCAAGTAAGCCCATCAAATTTTACTCAGTAATCATTAAATAATAAAATTTCTCTATTACATTGTAGCTGTTTCAATATTATTCTACTTTAAATATTCGGTATTAAATCTTCATGAAGTAAGAACTTGGCACACTTTTAGATCTCATTACATTTCACGGCTGACTTGTTACACAAAGGTTTTTGTATAGAAGAACTTGGCTCTTTTTTTAACATTTATGTTTTTGGTCTGATCTCACTCCTGTTTGCAAAGATTTAAATATTTTGCCATGTCAAAATCTCGGAAGATAAGGAAAGATAGAAGGGTGGACTCTTCCTACAAAAATCAACTTAGTTTATAGCTTCCTATTTCTTTTGGTATATTTTTTTTTTGTTATTGGTTGTTTTAATTTGCGCTTCAATTATTTCTTCTTATCCTGGCAAGATACATAACACTAACATACCTACCTTAATTACAGCAATCGGAAGTGCTCCATATAAATTAAACATACCACGCCCCCTGAATGCAAAACCTCAATTTTTATTGTTGGTCCTTTATATGCGACTTGAGCCCTACCGTTCTACCAAATTTCATTGTTCTACTGCAATCGGAAGTGCGCCATATATAATTTACATCAGTTCTGAGGAAGTGGGCGGATACCACGCCCCTGAATGGAAAACATCAATTTTTATTTTTGGTCCTTTATATGCGACTTGAGCCTACCGTTCTACCAAATTTCATTGTTCTACTGCAATTGGAAGTGCGCCATATATAATTTACATCAGTTCTGAGGAAGTGGGCGGATACCACGCCCCTGAATGGAAAACCTCGATTTTTATTTTCGGACCTTTATATGCGATTTGAGCCCTACCGTTCTACCAAATTTCATTGTTCTACTGCAATTGGAAGTGCGCCATATATGATTTACATCAGTTCTGAGGAAGTGGGCGGATACCACGCCCCTGAATAAAAGACCGCTAATTTTATATTTTTTTCTTCGAATGCAATTTGAGCCCTACCACTTTACCAAATTTTATCGTTTTACAGTAGTTGGAAGTGCTCCATTCAACCAACACCAATTCGGAGAAAGTGGGCGGATACCACGCCCCCCGAAAGGAAAATCTTGGTGTTTATTTTTGGTTTTTTATATGCAATATAAGCCCTACCGGTTCACCAAATTTCATCGTTTTACAGCAGTAGGAAGTGCTCCATTCAACCAACACCAATTCGGAGACAATTCGGAGAAAGTGGGCGGATACCACGCCCCCTGAATGGAAAATTTCAATTTTTCGATTTTTTCCTCTGCTTACATGACAAGACCTACCGTTGTGCAAAATTACAAGATTCTACGATGTCGGGAAGTGCTCCATAATTTTGATGATCTGTCAGTCAGTCAGTCAGCCAGTCAGTCAGTCAGTCAGTCAGTCAGTCAGTTAGTCAGTTACGGTTTTTGTGATTTTTGAGGCCTTATATCTCAGGAACCGCTTATGCTAGAAAATTGAAATTTGGTCAGGCGCATGTGCCTGACTAGCTTAGCAAATATTCGGAATTTCAAGTTTCTGACTTGATTGGTACTGAAGATAGGGAGGGGTCAAAAGTCGCCTGAGTTTGTTCCTGTAAAAAGGGTGTAGTGCCAGAACTTGGCTGGGCACTACCGTGCCCTTTGATTGAATTAAAAAAAAATCTGGTAATTATTTGGCACACCCTGTATATGGGATATTCGAACGAAAAAAAGGAAAACTAGTTAACCGTTTTTGACCAATTACTGACCAGTTAAATGGCATACTTTCTTTACGAATATCTCATTAATGGGATGCCAGGATCCAAGAGCCTTAAACTGAAACTGAAACGAGAATGTTCAAAGATTTGACCAAGTTTTGAAATATACGACAAGTTTGTTTGGATTTAGTTCTGCGAACATACTACTTTAAGAAAGTATTAGTATTTTATTGAATTCAATGGAAACCTGCTTGCTGCTTTAGCTCTTTTCCAAATGATGACTCAATCCCAATCATGTCTGTGCCTCTAGTGCACTAGACATCCAAAAACATCCCAAGACGTCAAAGAACAGATACCAGCACCTTCCCGAGTATATCCAGAATCTCAATACTCATAGACAACAGTTAAGGAAACGTCTTCAAAAGATGATCCAACACCGTGGACAGAACACAACGAACAGCAACTTCCAGATAGTTTGGAGCGAATCATAAGTGTGTCAACATTTTGTTGCGGAACTCCATCCAACACCATAACAATAACGAATTCAACAAGAGACAGCAATCAATCAAACCTGGACCTGAAATCTTCGAGAACATCAACAAACTGATTGGGAAAACACCACAGATACCGGTAACCATAATGACCATTAATGGAGAAGTTACAACGACACGTAGGACAAAGCTGAGGAATTTGCCGAATATTTTGAAAGAAACTTGATCCCCAACCCATCTGCAGAACCAGTCTTCCTTGATGAAGGCAAGGATTCCATCCAACAAATCCTGGCACCTAACACGAACAGAGCAATAATCAGCGACACTAATCCAGCGAGTGATCCAGTTGAAAGCCCAAACATGAGCATTTCGGAAGGAATATCTGAGATAACCAGCAGCTGCAGGGATAAGAAGTCAACCGGACAAGATGGAATATCAAACTTTTTCATAAAGAGGATTCCAGATACAGTTTTGATCCTTCTAATCATCACCATGAACACTGTGTCAACAACTACTTCCCTTAAAAACAGTAAAGAGCCTGCCTATCCCGAAGGTGTTAGGAACATAATCATTAACTATAGACTAATATCACTCCACAGCAACCTTAGCAAGCTCTTGGAAGAGCTGATACTAAGGTAACTTAAGAAGTTTTGCAGCGAGAACAACATAATGTCTGACATGAAGTTTGGCATTAGGGAGAAGCAGTCCACACTACACGCTTCGCTCCTGAAGTTCCAGCATGACACCTCCATAGTCCTCAACAGTCGTCGTGTCATCGTCAGATTGAGAAACTGCTCAACTATGAAGAACATCAAAGCCAGAGTAGCACAACCAGCTGTGAAAACCTGCTGTTTGCTGATGACTCCCTTACGTATGCAACCTATATATCACCATTAGTCACAATCCGGATATTAGAGGCTCACATCAACGGACTGTTCGATTTCTACAAGAAACCGAGCTTACAAATCAACACATATGCTTCGGAATTGCCCGTGTCAGCAGAAGTCGCTCAACAGCCACTTTTTATAAAGAAAAAGAATGTTAGTACAGAACACCGTCAATCACCCTGGTTACCAACGACATAACCTGGAAAATGTCCAACGGCCATTTTATAATTTTGTCTTTTCAGGCTTTATGCATTGAATAAGTTCACACAGGTCCAAGTAAAATTAGACGAAAATCACTGTCCCAAAGAGGATCTTCGTGCGACACACGTGCCCCAAGTTATATATTCTAAAATCTGTTGCCATGTTTTTTTAAAATCCCTCCAAGTACCAACTACACCATTCTAGCTTAAATTTTTGATACAACTGCAAACCATTAATCGTGTGCTCATACGAGATAAAACTATTAAACTAGACTCTTGAAACTGACAATGACACTGCCCCAAATCCCAACACAAAAAGATGATGCCACAAAGAAAAAACCATGCTATATGTAGGTATGTTCGCTATACTACTATAGTCGGTGCGGTGTAACATTCAAAGACTATTTCCGGTGTCAAGAGGCTTCACATTTGCTTGCATTCATGAACTATACAACAGTTACTCATTGTTCAAATGCTCCAACCATACGGAGGAACCCGGAGAATATGACTACTCCATTTGCATGTACTCCTCGTAGGACTTGGAGCTGCAACACTGACATAAGCTTTTGTGTTCTGATTTATGGGACACAAAAATAACTAAGACTCTCGAAAAAGTGTTTTCAATTCATGTAAAACCTAAACACTTAAAATATTCTTCTTCTATCTAACATTTCGAATTGCTATCGAGTGAGTTTCTTTGTGTCACACCGGAATAAAGTGATATTTTGAGAGTTTTGTTTTATTTATGAGCTTAGTAGACATTGAGTTTAGATCCGGTTGACATTTTATTTGCGCTTGCAAGGAAGGAGGATATTTTGTTTAACTCGGTAATTCAAAAGGCCTAGTCTAGTTTCTATTGGATAATGTTGGTTTTGATTATTTTCATACCATTTCTATGACACTCCTTACCAAAGTACCGCTTTCGTGGCAATAGGTCTACACTGGTGATCTGATGGTATATCTCACCAAACAGTGGAAAATTAAGATAACTGAACTTGATATTTCAAAAGCATTTGACAGAGTTTGGTATCAAGCCCTCTTATCGAAGCATTTGGTATCGTAATCGATGGATTAGAACGTACATTTCGAACCGCTCAGTATAAGATTTATTGAAAGGATTTAAGTCTGAGATTTATAATATAAATGCTGGTGGGCCACAGGGCTCCCTTTTGTCTCCGACTCTCTTTCTCATATTAATCAATAAGCTTCTGTCTGAAACTTCTAATCCATATAGTGTTTTTTTTTTGTGATGACAGTACTCTTGCCCGTCCTATGTGGTTTTAGACCGACAGCAAATGATGAACTCATGAATTCTGATTTCGATAGCATTGTCAAATGTGGAACCATAAACCGTTTAGAAAAAAACTGAATGCTGTTTTCCTGAGCAGCACTTGCACTGAGGAAACCGAACAGCTCTGATTTTTCGGTAAAATGTCTGTATTTCGGAAAGTGCACTTGAGTGTTTTGGATAGAATCTAAAAGAGTATTAAAAATGATAGGTGAGATGTTTCCAATATTTCATTATACTACCCTTATTGTCATAGCTGGGGATTAACTCGTTAATCCGTTAATCGTTAATTAACGAAGTTGAAATTTTGATTAACGGATTAACTTTTAAGTTAAATTTTAAAAATGTTAACGGACACGTTAAATCCGTTAATCCACGTTAAGTCCGTTAATCGTTAATTCAATGCCTACTATTTACCGCGCGGCGCGAAAAACAGGTTGAGACAAGTATGAGACAAGTGCCTGCGGCGCGTGCCGCGGGTGAAACAAATACAGCTAGGTACGTATTATATTTTGACGGTGCGTGCGAGTGAGAAAACTGCGAAGAGATTCGTTTCGTTTGATCATTTCATCATGCCGGTCGTCCACTATGTGCGCGATAAGTTCAACCAACTTCGTTCAACTTTTTATTCAACTTTTTCGTTGGATAAACGAATTTACAACCTCTTACATTAGTGCGGCAACTTACGTAATTCACGTTGAGCAACTAAAGTTGAACAAAATGCGTTTGGAACCCCGTACACATAATTGACCAACTTTCCCATATGTTGATTAACCCCGCACACCTAGTTGATCAACTCTTAAAACTTATTCCAGTGTTGAATAGCTCCTTACACCTAGTTGACAAATGTTGAATAACCTCGTATACTAGTTGATAAACTTGTTCGATTTTGACAGAAAAATTTTTTTTTCGAGATGATCAACTGCATTTTCGATATTGTTGCTCGACCAATTGATGAACGAGTTGATACCTTCGTACACTTAACCAAGGATCACTCGTTGGGGAACGCGTTGGGGAACGCGTTGAACGCACCACGATAAACAAAAAACTCAAACGTCAAACCTGAAATAATTTTGACTTCAGTTCGGTACATTAGGCAATTGCATTTTCGAGGAAATTTGAGACCAAGCCAATTCCCTGGCATCTCGATTTTCATAAGAGGTGCTCTTAATGTCCCATATATTGGGCTTTTCCTCAATTGCTGAAATCAATTGCAAAATTAATTTCGTGGTCCACTCTGTTTTTGTACCACCTTCCATGACGAAAAACCAAAATAAACTACAGTTTGCAAGTTGAAACAACTGTAAGTTCATGGCAACGCAATAGTTCAACCACGTAGACACATTTCATTGCAACCAACGCAACGCAACAAAATATTACGTCAAGAAATCCCAAAAGAAAATTAAAAAGTTGATCAACGCGTTGAACAAATAATGTGCAACACATTAGGTATCTTGAAAATGTGGCTCAACGTGTTGATCGAACATTTTCAAGGAGCAACACGAGCTCGTACACTACCCGTACACTTGTTGCGCAATTCGTTGAGCAACGGCCAACAACTAGATCCAACCCGTTGGTTGAACAGAATTGAAGGCACCGTACATTAGAGTTGAATGCGTTGAATTCGAAATTTGTGCGTTCATCGCCTAGTGGACGACCGGCATTACTTAGCGCCGGTGCTCAGAGTAAAAAAATATAAAAAATGCAATTTTTATCACATGTTAACGGATTAACGATTAACTTTAACTTGCGTTAATTCTTCCGAAATTTAACGCTTTAACGTTTAACGAAGCTAACTTTTTTAGTAGCGGATTACCGATTAACGAAGTTAACTGTTTGATTAGCGGTGCCCAGCTATGCTTATTGTAATAAACAGGGCCCCTATTACATATTACGAAACGAAAGCCAAAAAAACGATACCCTAGAAAACGATAGTCAACACATGGACCGATTACGGTTTACGATAATGGATGCATCAAAATATTGCCTGATAAAATAAAAAAATCTATTATTTTAAGCGCATCCAACTTCATTCTTTCAATATTTCTGTCAAAAATAGTACATGTGTCAAAACAATGAAATACGAGTGCCAAAAGCAGTCGTAAGAGAAAACGATTATCGTTTTAAAAAAACGAGTATCGTAAAACCTAATCGCAACTTAACGATAACGAGGGATTTTAAACGATAATCGTAATTCGTAATACGGGCCCAGTGTTCTAGTTAAAAAGCAAGTTACATTTATCCCCTTAAACAATTCAATAGTAACACTTCGAACTACTGTCAAATTCAGAGATTCTTTATTCAGCTGCACTACACGAATGTGGAATGTTTTACCAGGCTCAATATTTTACTATTAAGATGATATTCCTCCTTTTTAATCCCTTCTTATTTGCTGAACACTCGCACTGTATTTAACATTTTAACAGTAATCAAAATCTCTTAAGTGCGCATGCATTATAAAATAAAATGCACGACTGAGTCGCACGAATTTGCTCTTATGTAAACGACAAAGAATTTCTTAAGGATAAAATAAAATTAATTTTTTAAATGGCTAAGACCACTCCTTTAGTAGTTGCAGCCAAACACAGGATGCTATGTGTTTTAAGCAAAAATTAGCTTACGCAAGAGCAAAGTTATAATTCGTTGTAGTGGTTTCTTAAAAAAATAAGCTTTTATATAAAAAATTTTTAAAACATTTTTAAGAAAAAATTTTGGAACGCCAATTTAAAGTGTTTATTATTGTATGAATAAAAATTAAATTTACCAAAAAAAATATTGATCCGTTTTTGTGATATCGAATTTTCCAAAAAAAAAAAACTATCAAAATCCAAAAAAAAAAAATTAATTTTTTTTAAGTTTTGAAATGCAATTTTTTAGAAGCTTGTCTATAAAAAATTTCATTCAAATCCGTTGTGTCGATAATGAGAAATTTAAAATTCGAAAAAATTGTTCTATGGTAGATACAATCAGTAATATCTGGATTTCAAATCGTAAGAATTAATCTTAAGACTAAAAATTTTAGCAAAATTCTCGGAACAGTTTTCGAGAAAAATATGATTTTCGAAAACCATTTTTTAACTTTTGTATGGGGGGTACCGTTATTTTTAGGTAAAATAAATTTCTAATATCTTGTAGATTAATTTAAGAAACTTTTATTTATCAAGTTTAAAAAAAATCGAGCATTTTGAACTTACAATAATATTCAAACTATTGGGACCTTTCGCAGAAAAAAAAAATGATCAAAATCAGTCGAACAGTTTTTGAGAAAATCAAAAACAAAAAAAAATAGTTATAAGGGGGGTACCAAAAATAAAATTTTTTTGGAATTCAATTCAATTTCAATTCAATGAAATTTTTTGAATTTTTTTCAAGAAAATCTGTGGGACAGTTTTGAATCGTATGACAGGTACCGTTATTTTTTGTCTAAAAAAAGAAAAAAAACTTGTGGGAAGAAAAAATTCAAAACAATATCTAACAAGTTTAAAGAAAATCGGCCGAGCCGTTTAGGCTGTAGTCGAAAAGACAGACAGATAGGCAGAGAGTGCAAGCAGCAGAGAAGAGAGTGTTACTTCTTTTCCAAATGTCCCCGCTTAAACATAATCAGGAAAGCAACCTTTGTAGGAAACTTTTCCGACGAAGCGGGAGATGGCAGAATAGTACAGAGATATGAATAAGATGATGTAAATTGTCTTATCATCAACCTTCTAATCTAACCTTAGGTTAGGTTAGGTTAATAGGCTGACAGTTGATCTTGTTACCATCATACTTAGATCACTGTAGATCCGTCGTGATAGCCTAGGGATTACGACTCCCAAGTCTACTTTTTAAAGTACCGGGGGAAGGAGGTGGGGGTGAGTTGAGTGTTGGCATAAATAGGAGTCAAAATAGGTACGAATGGGTTCGAGTAATTTTCAAGGCATTTGCCCATCATCTTGCCTTTGAGCTCAGTTTCGGAAGAACAGTCAGTCAACAGAGATTCTTTTTTAGCCGTACAACACGAATGTGCAATTCTTTACAAGGATCTACTTTACTTTCCCATTTTGATATTCAGAGCTTGAAAAGCTCTTCCTCTCCTCTTCAATCCTTCCCAATTTTCCTAATGCTCACAAAGTTTTAAATCATTTCAAGGGTAATCAACACCCCTCTGGCCACTTAAATGCAGAAATTAGTTAGGTTACTTGACTTTCTTCACTTTCAAAATACCTTGGCAAAAAAGTTCTTATCAAAACCAAGTGGGGTTAACTAGTTCTGGGAACCATGTGCCAATATGTAGGAAAGTCAATTTTGTAGGCCTTTTTTTCACATATTCGTTCCACAGAATTATTTCCGGATTGAACATCTTTAATAGACATTTGGCATCATTTGATTTATTGTTCGGTATCACAACTTAAATAAGACTTCTGCATGGATTTATCGCCAAAAACATGTACATTATGTCTGGATCTGCTCACAACAATAAAAGCCAAGCCGCACCCCCACTCGAATTGCAAAGTTCCGGAAGGACGAGCAGCAACAACAACAACAACAACAACACAAAAACATCTTAACTTAACGAACACTTAACGCTTCTTGTACATATTATTGCCGTTTCGCTTGTTTTTATTTTATTTCTTACAAAATCGAAGATTTATTGCTTCGTGTTAGTTGTGTGGCAAAACTTACACAATTTTATGCTATCCACACATATATCTAGAGAGTCCTATGGTTATCCCAATAGCAACCTCTACAAACAATATATCTTTTTGTAGGTTCGTATTATTTACTATTAATTCCATTGAAGGGTGTCATTTGTAATGGCTCGGTTTTTTATGCTTCTGCTCCTTCGTGCTGCCATCTCATGAGGGTTATTGGAAACTAATAGTTACTATGCAACACATGCTTTCACATTTTTCATTCTTCATCATCAAAAAGGAGAAGGAGAAGAAGAAGAAAAATGGTTTATTTGTGGGGGCGGTCTGGGTGTGCGAATATTTTTTTAACCTTCAGCCTCGGGTAGGAAAAAAAGAAGAAAAAAAAAAGTTCAATGTTCAAAGGTAGAATGTGCAACAGTTCGGTAATGGTGAGCCGAGCACTTGCAGGATGTTTGAATATGGCACACACAAGGGCATATTCTTCAAGTGGTTCTTTAAATTGGTTCAGTTGGCTTACATGTTTTAAAGGGTCAAGAATAAGTCCGTTTCGAATAAAGTTGTGGCTTCATATTCGAAAATTTATTCTAAACTTTATTACTCTTTTCATCGGATTAAAATTAATCCATTAGTTTAGCTCTCTAAAAGTGCTGAACAGTGATAGGACACCGGACCCAGTTACAGGCAAATCCCTGTGCACGGGCAACGACTGAATGGGTGCTGGATTAAGCAAAGAATCCAGCGTTTCTGTAAAGGACAGGAACTTGTTGGTGCGTTGGAGAAAATCTTCCTTAAGCCAAATGATATAAAGGTGGTGGATAACGGCATGTAAGTCTAGTTGCGGATGAGTTTATCTGGAAAGACCAACGACAAGAGCTTGGTAGCGTCTGTTCCACATTAGGCGGCTACAAAAGCCTTCTGTGTTCCCATAGTATAGGCCTGTTTGTGATATGTTCTATCATCCAAAGACACTAAGCCTATCGTCATAATCATTTGAATTCAGTGTACAGTAGATTAGTAGTACCCCTTGGCATTATGGTTAGTGCGTTCGACTGTCGTGCAGAGCGTCTTGGGTTCGATTCTCAGACACTGCCAGAAAAAAAATTTTACAGGGGTGTACTGCCTCCTGCGAGGAATTGACAATTCCTCCAAGAGTACTTCTTCTCACCTCCATTTCTCCAAAATACGCACAAAGAAATGGGTGAGGCTTTTTATGAGCAGTCATGGACTCAGACGCAGGGAAGGGGTCATAATCTT
Organism: Philhelius festivus; assembly: GCA_963931855.1. Classification (NCBI taxonomy): domain Eukaryota; kingdom Metazoa; phylum Arthropoda; class Insecta; order Diptera; family Syrphidae; genus Philhelius; species Philhelius festivus. Next base: position 192,060,301 of record OZ007554.1, read on the forward strand.
TCTGTTAGGTTTGTTGGAGTAACGAACAGTTGCTATTTAGTAGCATAGAACATACAAGAAGATGGTTGGCTTTCTAATTTCTAAAGCAAAATGTACGCCGAAACGGTATCATCATACTTCTCGGCGGAAAGCCTAACTTTCAATAATTAAAGAACGACTATTAGTCCGGTCAATTTAGACATAATAATAGTGGTCAAATAACAAAAATTCCCGGAAAGCCAAATATTGGTGGAGTGCTGGGGTTTACCATTACAAATAAAATCCCCATTGATCCTATGTGTGCTAAAAAAGTTATGGGGGGTCAGAAGTCAAAATTTGAGGTTTTTTGGATTTTTCTCGAAAACGGTAAGTTTTCTCAAAAACAAAAAAAAACCTCAGGCCAAAGTTGTAGATCTTAAAATTCTCTACAAAAATAGTCTTTTTTCCTAAGAGTAACCATTCGTGAGATATCGCGATTCTAAGAGTCAAATTATACATGATATTCACACATTTCCACGCCACCTGTGAGAAAGTGTACTCGGCGCGTTTTTTTTTTTTAACGTGGTTTCCCCTGTAGGACTACTCCACTAACGGTCGTGACAATTTTAAGATAATTTAAGGGAACAATACCCGTCAAGTTCTAGACAATAAGGTAATATTATTGATATTGATTAATGATTATTGACTATTGCTATTGATTATTGGGTTAACTATTGTTTTGATTTTTTTTAGATATTTTAATCATATTCATACTCTTGAAAGTCTACTTCAACAATCATGTCTTTTTCGATTTTTTCTTCTTCCTCTTCGTCTTGCTGGGTGTTCATAAATTGTTCAAATGTGGCTGAGTCATTGGTCTCTTCATTAAAATCACAGAAATCTTCCTCTTTGTACTCAACTGGACATTTGAGCAAGACTGACCTTGGCAATTCGTACACGCTGGAGAACACAACAACCCGACTTTTTTACAGCCACATTTGGCACTACAACCATTTTGCAATTGCAAAAAATTGTGTTCAGGAGTTTCTCTGGAGCAGGTGGGAGTAAAGTTTTAATCGGTTCCAGAGTATTATCTATCAATTTCCAACCCCAGTCTTCTGGGTTCAGTTGATTGCCTAGCCATGTTTGAACTTGATAGTATACTCGATACAAGTATTGAATAGCAGATGCCGATGTTGAAGGAAGGCATGATAGTTGTACTTGTTTCGCGTCATCATCATCATCATAGGCTCGACAACCGGGTTCCGGTCCTGGCCTCTTTCAACAAGTCTCTCCACCTATTCCGGTCTCTAGCCGACGCCATCCAGTTGCGCACCCCAAGGCTTCGGGCGTCCTGGTCTACGCCATCTCTCCAGCGCAAGCATGGTCTACCACGCTGTCGTCTACCATAGAATGTACCACAAAGAACTTTCCGAGCAGGTTCCTCTTCGCTCATGCGAGCTAGGTGCCCTGCCCACCGGAGTCTACCGAGCTTAATTTTTGTCACGATATCTGCTTCTAGGTAGATTGCGTACAATTCATGATTGTACCGTCTCCGGAATCGTCCTTCCTCACATATGGGGCCAACAATTCTCCTTAAGACTTTTCTCTCGAACGCAGCTAAGAGGTCGGAGTGCCTTTTGCTAAGCACCCAAGTCTCGGATCCATATGTGAGTACTGGCAGGACCATGGTCCTGTACAGCAGCAGTTTTGAAGTTATGGTGAGGTTTCTGGATTTGAAGAGCTTTGACAGACTATAGTAGGCTCTGTTGGATTTGAGAAGCCGCCATAGGTGGCCTTAAAGTCTATAAACAGATGGTTCGTGGATGGATGGATGGTGGATGTTAAATTCTAGACATTTTTCCATCGCCTGCCTAAGGGTAAATATCTGATCAGTTGTTGATTTGCCTGGAATGAAACCACACTGATATTGTCCGATGACGGTTTTAGCGTATGGGGTTATCCGGTCTTGTAGGATAGAGGAGAGTATCTTATAGGCGGTACTCAACAACGTGAAACCTCTATAATTGCTGCACGTTGTGACATCTCCCTTCTTATGTATGGGGCATATAATGCCTTTTCGCCAGTCTTCTGGCATTTCTTCCTGCTCCCATACGTGCACTATAATATCATGAATTGCTTGACGTAAGGCTGGCCCGCCGTGATGAAATAATTCGGCTGGTATGCCATCGGCTCCCGAGGATTTATTCTGTTTAAGCCGGCCTATAGCCTTCTCAACCTCTTCTATGCTTGGTGGCGGCAACATAGGGTATTCTTCTTGAAGTAGTGGAGCCTCCACTTCTGCAGTGAGCTGACCATTTAGCAATTCATTGAAGTACACTTCCCATCGCTCCAGTATGCTTTCAGGATCGGTGATCAGATTTCCCTCTCCTTCCTTGCAGTATGTGCAGCGTGGTGTGTACTGCGTCATGTTTCGGACGGATTGGTAGAACTTCCGCGCCTGGTGCGGACCTCGCTCTCGGCTGTTTTCTATTTCACAGATTAGGTTCTTCTCCCAGGCTGATTTCTTTTGTCTGTGAAGCCGTTTTTCTGTTCTTCTGAGCTCTTTATATTCCTCTTCGCGTGCCCGCGTTCTATGAGATTGTTGCATTGCTCGGTACGCAACATTATTACGTTCAGTCGCTAGCTTGCATTCATCATCAAACCAGTCGTTCCGATTTTTACGACTGCTGCCTAAGATGGAGTTGGCAGTACTAATGACAGTATTTTTAAGACGTGTCCACTTTTCTTTTACGCCCAGCATACTGGCTCCAGGACTTACTCCCCTAAGTCAGGTGTTTCTAGGGCGAGTCCTAACGCATTACCAAAGGTGTTACTGGTGTTTTCATTGCGCACGGCAGCCGTGTTGATTCGAACCTGATCGGCGGATGCAATGCGTCTTCGCAAGGCAATCCGCCCTCGGAAAACCATACCAACAAGATAGTGATCCGAGTCGATATTGGCACCTCGGTACGTTCGTACCGTCATCAAGTTCGAGTAGTGGCGACGGTCTATCAACACGTGGTCTATTTGGTTACGAGTGACTCCATCAGGTGATACCCAGGTGGCTTTGTAGATATCTTTACGCGGAACCTGGTACTCGCAACGACCATGTTTTTCGATGCTGCCAATTCTAAGACTCGAAGTCCATTGTCATTAGTGTTCTCATGGGTGCCTGCGTAATGCCTGAATACCGGCTCCCGACCTATTTTTGCGTTCAAATCCCCAAGGATGATTTTAACATCATACCTTGGGCAGGCATTGAGGGCCCTCTCGACTTGTTCGTAGTAAGTCTCTTTTTCTTCGTCTGAGGACTCCTCCGTAGGTCCGTGAACGTTAATGAGGCTGATGTTCGTAAATTTGCCTCGCACGCGAAGGGTGCATAGCCTTTCGCTTATAGCGTTAAAGCCGATGATGGTAGACTTCATTTTTTCGCTGACTAGGAAGCCTACCCCGAGCACATGGTGTTTTGTATGACAGCTGTAGTATATGTTGTTTTGTATGACAGCTGTAGTATATGTATTTGTTTCGCGTATTTTTTACAAATGTTAAGTATCGGTATTTATTAATGGAAGAATTTTTTTTTTGAGCTCCATAAACCGTAAGAAGAAAGCGTATTCCTTCCGTAATTATTGTTTGAGGTCTGGAATCAATATCTGTAAATACTTTAGCGCAGTCAGTCAAATCTTTTTTTTTTTTTTTTTGAATAATTTTAATACTGACGTTTTGCCCCTTCTGTACATTGCTGACGAAGTGTCGCAGCCGGTTATCGCATGTGAAAATAAAATATAGTTTTGCCATTTGGGATAAGCAGATAAACTTTTTGAAGAAAATATTTCTGTTCGCTGTTGAGCCCTTCCAGGTTTCAGAAAATAAATAATTGTACCCATTGGAGTCCTTGCAGTAAGTAGTACTAACAAATCAACATCTTCACCAATTACAATTGTTGTGTTTATTGCATTAAATTTTTCTATTGCTGTTTTGATTATGAGGACATCTGCGTCATTTTGAGCTTGTTTCACTGCAATATTCGCAGCTGTTAACTAGTCACTTAACATGGAAATGAAACGAGATTTATTATTAATGTTAGCGAAAAATTGTTGCTGATTCGCTGGAACTGTCATAAATTCATCAAAGATAATCTCAATCTCAGAACCCGAAGATGTTTTTGCAGTTCGACGACGTTGTTCTGTAGCTTTAATATTCTTTGTCGAGTTACTGTAGCCGTCAAATACTACCGTGACTGTAAGCCCAAAATGTCAAAATGTAAATACTGAACATATTTATCAAAAATAACGCTAAAGGTTTCTTCTCGATCCCACAACACGTGATGTAGTAGGTATCCTCCATCAATAATGTAAGTGGCGTTTGTACGATCAACCTCAGTATTGACTGATTGAAAGCAATCGTAAATTGCTGACTTTGTTGTTTTACGCATTCCAGCTGCATCGAAAAGTGATAAGGGGTAAAGGGCTAATTCATACTCAAAACATTTTTCAATCTCATCCTCAAAAGCTTTAGTGATACTCATGCGTTGAAATAATAATACAGAGTCTATAGCTACTTCTTCTTCGTGAATTTTCACGGTGCTACTCATTCAAGACATGAAAGCAATCCCATTTTCACGAGCTTTATGGCAATTAATATCATCGTCACCAACAACTCCAGAAGCAATAGATACGATTTTATTAATTTTAGGAAAAGGATCATGTGATGAAAACCAGTCAAGAAGTTTTTTAATATCTTTAGCATCTTTTTTTAAGCTTAATAAATTGTTATTTTTCGTTAGTTACAAAATTCCAAATTAAAAAAGTAAAATCGAAGAAAAATAACAATTTATTAAGCTTAATTACTCAAAAACGGCTTGTCTGACGAAAATTTTCAATTAGACCTTTTTTGTAGGGAATTTAATTTTATATAAAAGTAAGTCAAAATGATTTTTTTTTACTTCAATGTTTTGTCAGTTCTGACGCAAAACATGAAATTATGACTAAAAATCAAAATTAGCGATGATAGCCCTCTTAAAATTGATATTAAGGGCTCAAACTTTTACGAAAATTTTTTTTTGTCATTCTGAATGATATTCTCGATATATCTTTCAAAAAAAAAAATAGTCAATTTTTTTGGCCCAGTCTAATGTATACGTATAAGATTTAAGTAGGGCTGATGATTCTACCCGGGTAATCAACTACCCGGGTTCCCGGTTACCCGGCTTGCTTGTACCCGGGTAGTAAATTACCCGGGTACCCGGGTATTCGCGTATTACCCAGGTACCCGGGTATAAAAACGCAAAACTCATTTGTGGTTATGTAAATCGCTTTTTCAAAAACACCTACAAATCTTGGAACAAATTATATAATTATATGCATGACAAAATTAGGTACAGCGACAAAATTTTAGAAAGGCTAAACATTTTATTCATAGGTAGTCAAAAAACAATGCTCTGAAATACAATATTAATAATGAGCAAAAGAATTTTCAAAATTTCTTAAATTGTTGATGAGGAAAATTTGTTAGGTTTAAATTCTAATTTAATAGATCTTGATTTTTGTGCAAGAACACCAACAAAGAAACATTTTCTGGGGCCAAACATGATCTTTTGGTAGTAACAATATTGCCTACAGTCGAAAAGAGCCTTTCTGAACTAGTTGATGTAGCTGGAACACCAAGATATCTTTTTGCCAAATATGCCATAACGGAGATAGAGCGTTCCCTCGAGCGCCACCATACAAGAGGGTCCAACCGGTTCGATATACAAGGTTCTGCCATGTACTACTCAAACCACTCTTCGACATTTTATTGCGGAAATTTCGTAATTCTCAACAGACTTAAATATATCCTTTACACAGAGTTGTAGGATGTGAGCAGTACAATTCACATTGTCACCCACATTCAAAGGCGAACTGCTGCTTACATTACACTTGCATTATCGTGCACGATGAAATTTACTTTTCTTGATATGTCCCAGTCTTCTTGTACCATCTGTAATGTAAGAGATATGTTTTCAGCCGAGGGACGTTCTTCTACTATGGCCGCGCTCAAAGTATGTGTGCATAATCTCCAGTTTTGGTCAATATAGTGAACAGTTGTGGACAGATAGCCCTGCCGCGCAACCAAAGACCACTCATCAGTTGTGAGAGAGAGTGATTCAGTTGCTTCCAGACGCTGTTGAATTAATTCAAGTTCAGGTGTTCCATTTGTAAAACATACCTAAGCCTAACCGTTGTATCTGTACTTTAATCAGTGCATTTCATTGTGTACTTGCTAAACCCCTTAATCTAAACCATCCTAGAAACGAAAAGCGATATTGATTCGGATATATTTAATTAAATAGAGTTTAACTTCAATCACTTTTATTTTGCAGTACCGGGTAATCGGATAATCGAGTAATCGGGTAATCGGGTACCCGGGTATTACCCGAATTACTCGGGTACCCGGGTATTACCCGGGTACTCGGGTAGCCGGGTATCATCAGCCCTAGATTTAAGGCCGATTTAATAATCATTTATAACATTACAAGCAGAGGAAATTTTGATCCATTGATCTAAGAGAGATTTGTTTAATCGTTTAATTTTTTCGTATGCCATGCAATGTTTAAAACAAAATTTTAAACAATTTATCACCTGTTTTTTATTTAAATATTTGCATGCAAACATTAAATAATTGAAACAAATATAAATCTTTTGCATTTTTAAAACTCGACTAAAAAAAAAATACAAAATAATAATCATTACATGCACAAACACACAATACAGATACAGTAGTTTTGAATATAATGGATGTTATGGTTAAATAGAACACTAATTGCCAAACAATCAATAACCCACACCCGCTTAGACTTTATGCTAAATTACTCCACGCGAATTATTTAGGCCGAGTTAAGGTATGGTGTTATTGTTAAATCACGTACTAGCACATATGAACTTTGCCCACCAATACCAAATATTATTATCGAAATTGAAATGAATATTTTATTTAAGCCACATAATGTTACCAAATTTGAGATTATAGTGAATATATACACAACTTTATATATGCATGTATGAATAAACAATAGCGTTCGGAGACCAGCCACCACTATTAAAGTGTGCAGTGCATTTTTTGTTGCAATATTTATGCATAGTGTTTCTATATCTATGCAGATAAATCTGAACACAAATTAAAGAATTTTCAAAAAGCAGGTTTTCCTAATTTAAATTTCATTAACATTTTTTTTAAATTGAAAATAATTTTGACATGATAAATGGACAAATGAAAATTTAATTTTTTGAATTTAAAATTTAATCTACTCAATATGTGTTCAAATAAAACTTCATTTAAATTGCATATCGTCAGTTAAAGTGCAGGACCTCGTAAGTATTTTTAGCATGTTTTGCAGAAATCACAAAAAACTTCTTAAACAGATTATTTAAAAAAAAAATAATGACAAAGTAATTGATTTGTGCTATTTATTAGTTAATTGATTATATTAATAAAAATGAATGTCTTAGTAATGCATTATTCTCATTTAACGGGCACTTACGAGGTATTGCTTTATTTTTGGCGCGGAGTTTTATACGAGGTTTAGATTTTCTTTTTTTCTACAAAATGTTCAGAACAACATTAGTACACTAAAAATGCCAAAAGGTGGCTCTTATTTTTCTGATTTTTTTGATATAAAAATATTTTTGTTGATTTTTTTGACTTACGAGGTCCTGCACTTTAACTGACGATATGTGTACAATGTACATACTCGTATATTTAAATTTTCGAGAAAATTGAAAATTACATTACAAAATTACTCTCGATTTTGAATTCCTTTGTGTGTCTGAGATTTATTCATCTGTGGCTCTCCGCAGAGTTTCATGCAGACTTCTTTTTAAATAAATAAATTTTCAGAGCATCCAAAAGAACAATCACGTCTGGATCGCATGATAGTTTACTTGATGATATTTTTTCAGCTTGATAGTTTTGTGTTACGATACATCTTTCGCATGATATTATTACAGCATGAAAGTTATATCAAATGATATTTTTTCTTGCACAATAGTTTTCGTGCTTGATATAATAATCACATGATAGTTTCCTCAGCTTGACATTTATCTCACATTATACTTTTCTTGAATGATATATTTCTCGCATTTTTTGCATGGCGTGATATTTTTTTTTTGCATGAATGTTTTCTCGCATGATATTTTTTTCGTATGATATTTCAAATGGTAGATACGTGTACCCAAGAGAACTCGACGTTCCACAGGTTTGTCTAAGAACATACCTCTGTTTATCAACGCCTATACCCCCCTTCTTGCGGTGAACATAGGATGCCTAGTACCTCAACTGGGTCCAAGCCCCAGTGGAAGGTTGTTGAGACGGCAAACGTGAGAGGAGGTCAAAGGAGAGATGTTCCCACTAAGGCATCTTTTCTGTCATACAGGCAACAGCGGGGGAATTCCCCAGATGGAATCGACGAAGGCGTCTAAAGTTTCAGTAAGGCTGAACTACTTAGTGAACACCTTACTGGGATAGTATGACATATATGGAGTTTGTAAGGAACGGTTTATCCGGCTCGCCGTTATAGGAATCATACTTAGCACTTAGCCCTCCAGGTCGGGGGTTGCGCCGTCGCTCGGGGTGTCTTCCCGGCTACATAAATAACTGATGACGAAACATGCACGAAATACGAGATAAGGACAACGAACAGTGCTAGATTAACAGACCTCAGTGGTAGCCCTAAAATCATGCAAAGTAGTAACTAACGTCATCCATTAAATTCCGAACGGACCGGGGACGGCGACTGCTATCGAGAAAAAAAGCAGCATTTAATTGGATGTAAAAGACACCAAGACATATTCTGCGAGCTCCTGGATAAATCACACAAAAACGCCCTAGGTATGAAGAGAAGAGAAGACATCTTTGGTGACACGGTTGGAAGATACAGCCTGCATGACACCACCTGCGATAACGGATTCAGGCTGATCGACTTTGCTGTGGGGCGGGACGTTCCTGTTGCTATACCCTGTCCAACAAAAATTGTCAGTACAGGGAAGATAGTACGTTTGTCTCTCATTCTGGTTGCATTGCCATGCATAAGTGTGTCGCCTTTTAAAGCTCTCACAGGGATTCCGTAGTTTACATTATAAATCGCCGCAAATGAGAGTAAAAACCGCGTAGGGCTACCGTCTGCCGATTCAAAACGACTGAAAACAATATTTAATTTACCATTTCCAACAACACCAAGCGGTAAGATAATAGGCGCGTTTTTTTTTAAGTTGGAAAGCAATACGACAACACTCAACATACTCATCTTCTTAAAATGTGTTCTCAAAAGCTTCAAATCCCAAAAGCTCCTTAATAAAAACCACTCAAAAACCTCCTTGCTTGCAATTGAGAATGATAATGGTAACTCTGTTTTGATGTAGATAAAGAGCGCACGATCGTATTGAGTGACACTTGGACTTGACACTCTTGACAGTATCTCATCAGCAGTGGGATACGACGGTCGTGTTGGGGTGTACAACTTTTTGCAAAGAATTACAACAACAATTCTTTAAGAAAAGTCAGTGGCTTGCTCTTTTTTTAGTGGCATTTTTCCTAACGCATTGTAGTGACAGTGCATCAGGCGCCACTGCTTTAGAAAAAGCTCTCCCATAAGGCCTGTACTGACAATTTTTGTTGGACAGAGTATAGTACGCAGTTCAAACATCTCGATATTCACAAAGGACATGGAGATCTCCTGATCAATCAACATCAAACCAGATTGACCAAATTGCGATCGACGCATGGCACTTCTCTAGTATAGAGGATGTTTGCACGTTCCGAGAGACTAACATCGACTCGGATCACTACCTCGTTGTAGCCAAGTTTCAGTTGCGGATATCTCAACCGAAGCCAAAACATGGAAGTACCGTGAGCATGGCGAGATCGCCATGGCTTTTTCCAACCGAGTCACTTCGAACCTATTAAGAGGTCCTATGCCGCCAGCATCAAGTATTGAGAACCAGTGGCAACATTGCCAGGCAGCAATTAGAGATGCCGCAACTAACGTGCTGGGTTTTATACGAAAACCACAACGAAACTCTTGGTTCGACGATGAATACCAATAAACACTAGCAGCTAAACAAGATGCATATAAAGGGGCGCTGACCAGAACTAAAAGAGGAGAAAGAAACACCGGCTACTCAGAAAGAAAAAGAAGGTGCATGAGAAGCCCTTGATCGAGGAAATAGAGGGATGCCATAGCAGGAATGAGGTTCGGAAGTACCAAAAGGTAAAAAAAAACCACAAGGATGCAATCCCCGGTCCGAAGCCTGCATGGACAAAGTGAACATCGTTGTAGAACTGCAATCCATGCTGAGAATATGGAGAATATGCAAACACCGGCTATGAAGAAGAGAATTCCGCTGCTATAGATATAATATGTACCATTCGATTTAGGCGACGCAGACCAACAATACCTCTCACCTGACCTGGACGAAGATAGCTATAACAAATCTTAAGTTTAACAAAACCACATCGGAACTGATGGCTTCGCTGCCGAACTGTTCAAAGCGGCTTGATTGGGAGTATGCACTGGCTCATCTACAAACTATGGTCGGAAGAAAGCATGTCCGATTAATGGAACCTCAGAATTGTCTGCCCGATCCTGAAGATACATAGTAACTGTGCTAACTACATAGGCATAACTCTCCTACACATCGCATAGAAGATCCTTTATGTCGTAATATGGGAACGTCTGCAGTCTTTCGTGAATCCATATCATGGCGGCTTTAGACCAGGAAAGTCCCCCACCGATCAAATAAATCTTCACATTATGACAGATCTTGAAAAAAAACTCAGGAATTTCAAATCTTCACCTATGTACCTACCACCTTTTCATCAATTTTAAAGCCGAGTATGATAGCATCTATAGGGAATAGCTATAAAGGGCCATGTATAGATTTGGCATCCCTGACCAACTTGTCCGTTTGTGCAGCATGACGATGGAGAAAGGAGGCTGCTTTATCAATTTCGGAAAAGATCTCACCGATACATTTGTTTTCAAAAAAGGTTTTAGGCAAGGCGATGCTCTGCCGTACGACTTCTTCAACATCGTTCTTCGAAAAAACAGAGGCACTATCTTTCAAAAGTCCGTCCAATTACTCGGGTACGCTGACATTGACATAATTGAAAGAACAAAGAGTGATGTCATCGGCGTATTTGTTAGCATTGGTTTTGCAGTCAATGAGGGCAAGACCAAGATTATGCTGTCATCAAGAAAAGACACACAACACCGACGTCTTGGACAGAACGTCACCATAGACAACTATAATTTTTAGGTAGTTAAGGACTTTGTATATCTAGGCCCCGCTATTAATTCAACTCTTGTCAATCGCTGCTTCTTTGGACTAAGAAGGCAACATGAGTAGCAAAGTCCTCTCTCTAAAGTGCCCCTCTATAAAACTCTCATCATTCCGGTCCTTGTATATGGTGGTCAGACATGGACCTCGTCCAAAGAGGATGAGAACGATTTAGGATGTTTCGAGAGGAAAATTCTCCGTGCAGTCTTTGGTTCTGTGTGTATAGACGGGGTGTGGAGGAGAAGATACGAGTATAATCATGAACAGCGAAACCGACCTAGTCAAACGAGTAAAAGAGTAAAAGAATGGACCAAAAGCTTCGGCCCGAAAAGTGTTCAAATTCAACACCGAGGGACGAAGCAGTAGAGGAATACCTCAACTCAATTTGCGCACACAAGTTGTGATTGAATGATAAACTTAGGTAGGTTGTATTGATGGAAAACGAAGATGTTGTTTTACCTATGTCCCTCTGCAGCGGTTAGGCACGCTTGTGATCGCACAGGCATTAGCTCGACGGTGGGGTGGGATCTTGCTGCTGTTTCCTAAGCACACATAAATATCGTGCCTGTATGTTTTTTTATTATTATAATTTTAAGGGGAAATTATTATTTATAAGGGGAAATTAATATAATAGAAAATAATTGAAGAGAAGAGAATGAAAACGAAAATTTAAGAGATATTGAAAAAGAATTGAACGAACACCAACTGACTAGGTTTCTGGTGGGGTGAAACCTTATAGCATACCCTCCCCTATGTATCTAACAGAAAACTTAGATACACCTTGACTATCTTCTTTAAAGCTTTAGTTAAGATAATCCCTTGCTATTCCACTCACAAATTCACCCGATCACTCTTAAATAGCCTTAATTATTTTACTCACGTACACATTTTGTTTTTGGAATTATAATTTCAAATATTAATTTTATTGAAAGATTTCATTATGTAAATTTATAAAACAAAGAGTTCATGTGCTTAATTTTAAATGTAGGTAAATTAATTTAAATTTAAGTTGTATGTTTGTTTGTATTTTAGACTTTAGTATTTAGTAGAATAGGTTAATAGGTAGTTTAAAAATAAAAATTTAGTTTATGTATCGAAAAATTTATAAAATAATATTTGCCAAAGAAAATATTTTAGGGTACAATATGGTACTTACAATGCTTTATTCTTATGCCGGTACGATGAGAGTTGTGGCCACAAGTTCCCCTCGTTGTCCTCGAGTGTTGGTTGTTTTGTCCAACTTGATGTAATTTGTTGTTATATTTGTTTATTTTGTAATTTTAAGTTAACTTTCTGAGGCAATATTTTTAATAAACTTTTAATAAATTTTGTTTAGCAAATACTTATTTAGCACTTTTAAGAATGTAACTTCGAATATTTACACATTTATAAAATTGAATTTCTTTACAAATAGTATATTTTTTTTTTTTCGATTTTAGAGTATTGGTTGTTTAATTTATTTGTAGTTCTTAGGACAAATGACCACGTAAAAATGATTGCGTCAGCTTATGACGTAGTATTTTTGCGAGGTTCTTTTCAATCTCTTGAGACGCCTTTTTTTTTTTGTTGTATTAGCGTTTGAGATCAAGCAACCAGAAATTTGGGACTCCGCATTTAGTTTTCTCGATGTCGAGAAAGGTATAGATGATGGAGATCTTGTCAACTTAGCACGTGTTTGGCGGTGGAGCTAAGATTCTCAAAATTTTCTTTGGGTGCTAAATTTGAGGTTATGCCCAATTAAATTGCTGCGTGATTAAAGACTCCTAAATCGCGGACGTACCGTCCTTGGTTGCCGTGAAAGCTATGCCAATATCGACAAGTTACGTCCGCAGATATCTGTGGACATAATAATGCATGATCATCAGGGTAACCAAAAAAATGTTATTTTTATACACAAAAATTATCATACCTTTAGTTTGGGCTTACGAATATATTATCTTTTTAGAATTACTATTATCTTTTAGAGATTTATACGCAGGTTGTATAAAAAGGTCTTAATCAATTTTCCGTCGCAAGGCTAAAGTTTGGCTTTTTGTTTCAGTTGTTGTAAAGCAGTTTAATAAAACTAGAATGCAATTAAACAACAATATTAATAATGTATATCCAATATTAAATAATATTGGATGAAATTGACTTACCTAGGAATAAGTAGTGGAAATACTTATAAGAATTCCCAGACGAAGAAGTATGGTGACGGACTTCTAATCTCCTTGCGAGTTGAAATTGAAAAGACACGCTTAAATCGCGAATTTTATAATTTCTCAAAAATGTATATGTACCTGATGTCTGCTAATTAGAGTTCAGTGGGCCATCGATACTCGATACGTTTTTATTTTCACGTATAGGATTCGAAGATTCGAATATATCATACGTAGGTTTATACGATGCAGCAAATTGCTGATATAAAAAATATATTTTGATATGTTTTACGAGTATTTTGTTTAAAGGTGTATGCTACAAAGTTAGAGGAAACCTCAATCAACTTTACGTGCGAATCTGGAGACAGACAGCTAACGACCGAGCTAGCTGGAGAAGTTTATTTGTTGAGCCCCTAGTCCATCCAGGCTTTAATTGCTACCCTAAATATAAAAATTTCGCATAAAAGTTTTCTCGCATGACAAATTAATCGCAAGATAGTTTTCTAGTATGATATATTTCGAGCACATAGTTTTCTCTCATGTAATTTTTCTAACATGACATTTTTCTAACATGATGTTTTTCTTGCATGATAGTATGCCAAGTCGTCAACTAGATATTGTCAACTGCAAACATATCGATTCTTTCGAATAAAAAATAATTATTTCTTGAATCAATATGCAATCGATTACAATTATTCAAAATTGCTTTTTCTTCAAAAACCGTTCTTTTCTACTCAGCTAAAATTTGTGACGAAGCGTTCCATGCTTCTCCACTTCATGTTATTTCGGAATTACAAGTAAATTGTATTTTACCGATTTCGATTCACAAGCACCATGGACACATGACGTCACAGTAAAATCAACTACATTAATATTTTTCGTTCACCACTTATATAGTTCACATTCAGTTTTTACTGAAAAATCATAATTGAGTGAACGAAAAGATACCCTTTCGTATCAATCATTTGAAATCCAGTCGTAGAAAAGTGCGGACGAATTGGTCATTTAGCTTTCCTTGCTTTTACGGAGCTTCCTCCCACCAGTGGTAAGGGGTTTCGTGGAAAGTCAAGTTAGGTAGGTGAGATTGTCCAGCTATTTCTTATTAAGGCTTCCTCCATTAGTTCGAAGTTTAACGTCCTAATTGCCACCAGACCAGGGGCTTCGGTACCTGCTGATCTACCAGAGCGTTTAGCCTGCTGTTTAGTGCCACCAGAGGCGTCGTACCTGCTGATCTATCAGAGCATTTAGCCTGCTGTTTAGTGCCACCAGGGGCGTCGTACCTGCTGATCTACCAGAGCATTTAGCCTGCTGTTTAGTGCCACCAGAGGCATCGCACCTGCTGATCTACCAGAGCGTTTTGCCTGTTGTTTAGTGCCACCAGGGGCGATTTGTACCTGCTGATCAACCAGAGCGTTTAGCCTGCTGTTTAGTGCCACCAGGGGCATCGTACCTGCTGATCTACCAGAGCGTTTAGCCTGCTGTTTAGTGTCACCAGGGGCGTTGTACCTGCCGATCTACCAGAGCGTTTAGCCTGCTGTTTAGTGCCACCAGAGGCGTCGTACCTGCTGATCTATCAGAGCATTTAGCCTGCTGTTTAGTGCCACCAGGGGCGTCGTACCTGCTGATCTACCAGAGCATTTAGCCTGCTGTTTAGTGCCACCAGAGGCATCGCACCTGCTGATCTACCAGAGCGTTTTGCCTGTTGTTTAGTGCCACCAGGGGCGATTTGTACCTGCTGATCAACCAGAGCGTTTAGCCTGCTGTTTAGTGCCACCAGGGGCATCGTACCTGCTGATCTACCAGAGCGTTTAGCCTGCTGTTTAGTGTCACCAGGGGCGTTGTACCTGCCGATCTACCAGAGCGTTTAGCCTGCTGTTTAGTGCCACCAGGGGCGTCGTACCTGCTGATCTATCAGAGCGTTTAGCCTGCTGTTTAGTGCCACCAGGGGCATCGAACCTGCTGATCTATCAGAGCGTTTAGCCTGCTGTTTAGTGTCACCAGGGGCGTTGTACCTGCCGATCTACCAGAGCGTTAAGCCTGCTGTTTAGTGTCACCAGGGGCGTTGTACCTGCTGATCTACCAGAGTGTTTAGCCTGCTGTTGAGTGCCACCAGGGGCGTCGTACCTGCTGATCTACCAGAGCATTTAGCCTGCTGTTTAGTGCCACCAGAGGCATCGCACCTGCTGATCTACCAGAGCGTTTTGCCTGTTGTTTAGTGCCACCAGGGGCGATTTGTACCTGCTGATCAACCAGAGCGTTTAGCCTGCTGTTTAGTGCCACCAGGGGCATCGTACCTGCTGATCTACCAGAGCGTTTAGCCTGCTGTTTAGTGTCACCAGGGGCGTTGTACCTGCCGATCTACCAGAGCGTTTAGCCTGCTGTTTAGTGCCACCAGAGGCGTCGTACCTGCTGATCTATCAGAGCATTTAGCCTGCTGTTTAGTGCCACCAGGGGCGTCGTACCTGCTGATCTACCAGAGCATTTAGCCTGCTGTTTAGTGCCACCAGAGGCATCGCACCTGCTGATCTACCAGAGCGTTTTGCCTGTTGTTTAGTGCCACCAGGGGCGATTTGTACCTGCTGATCAACCAGAGCGTTTAGCCTGCTGTTTAGTGCCACCAGGGGCATCGTACCTGCTGATCTACCAGAGCGTTTAGCCTGCTGTTTAGTGTCACCAGGGGCGTTGTACCTGCCGATCTACCAGAGCGTTTAGCCTGCTGTTTAGTGCCACCAGGGGCGTCGTACCTGCTGATCTATCAGAGCGTTTAGCCTGCTGTTTAGTGCCACCAGAGGCGTCGTACCTGCTGATCTATCAGAGCATTTAGCCTGCTGTTTAGTGCCACCAGGGGCGTCGTACCTGCTGATCTACCAGAGCATTTAGCCTGCTGTTTAGTGCCACCAGAGGCATCGCACCTGCTGATCTACCAAAGCGTTTTGCCTGTTGTTTAGTGCCACCAGGGGCGATTTGTACCTGCTGATCAACCAGAGCGTTTAGCCTGCTGTTTAGTGCCACCAGGGGCATCGTACCTGCTGATCTACCAGAGCGTTTAGCCTGCTGTTTAGTGTCACCAGGGGCGTTGTACCTGCCGATCTACCAGAGCGTTTAGCCTGCTGTTTAGTGCCACCAGGGGCGTCGTACCTGCTGATCTATCAGAGCGTTTAGCCTGCTGTTTAGTGCCACCAGGGGCATCGAACCTGCTGATCTATCAGAGCGTTTAGCCTGCTGTTTAGTGTCACCAGGGGCGTTGTACCTGCCGATCTACCAGAGCGTTAAGCCTGCTGTTTAGTGTCACCAGGGGCGTTGTACCTGCTGATCTACCAGAGTGTTTAGCCTGCTGTTGAGTGCCACCAGGAGCTTCGTACCTGCCGATTAAGTGCCACCAGGGGCATTGCACCGTCAGATCCCGTCATAAGTCCGACATCCGAATAATAGGACCAGTTCGGAGCCGAATTACCAGAGACCAGAATACCCGTAATCAAGTACCAGATCCGAATCATCAGCAACCAGTACAGTCGATACGAGACAACAAGACCAGATTCCAGGAGAGTTGATGCCCGTGAATCATTCAATTACCCAAATTAAGTGAAATACTAGTAACAGAATATTGTGTGTTATAAGAGTTATTTTCAATAAAGATTTTGTAATAAGGTTTGAAGACCTTTTATTCTGAAGTTTCGTGTTTTTTTCAGGACGACCCTGGCGAGACCGGTGAGCAGAAGCCATTATCCAGAGTTTGAATTCTGCAATCAGGATACAAATATTTTCTTCACGAATTATAAATAAAATAAATCACATCTTCTTCTTTCAAAAACATTGATTACAATGAAAAAACACAACCTATCAACGCTGGCACATTGATTTCGAACAGCAACACGCAGTTCATTCAATACTTCAAGTTGACTTTTCAAATCAATCAAATCTCACAGATGCGCCTGACACCTACAACAATAGACAAACGCAAATAAACACATCTCTCAAGAAGGCCACAAAATACGCTGTCATCATAGAGTAATTATAAAATTTATTAGCCTTCAATCTGCTCACTCAATGGGGGCAGCACAGTCCAATAATAGTTTTTATAGGTTTATTGGTTTCTCAGAAGCCGAAAGAAAAACATCATTAGTGTGATCCAGAGACTATGGAGCAATGAAATAGTTTCCCCGGAACGTCGGAAACGTGTTGGCTCATAGCTCTTGATGGCATACCTTTGACAGTTGTGCATATTTTTCTAATGGAATTTTAGAATTAGAACACACTCATTCGTGCAGTAATCGGGCGAAAATAATTTTAATTTATTTTCATTGCAAATAAACTTGCGACAGGAAAACTAATATTTTCCCAAAACAGCCCCATTGAGATGCAACTTCAATGGATATTCACATTTTCAAATTGAATTCAAAGAAAATGTTAGTTTAGATTTGACATTTAGCACGGGGAACGCGCGCCGCCGGTGTACGTTTGAGCAGTAGCAGTTCCAAGAAGAACGCGTTGTCTCTATGGAAAGAGATAAAAGTTTGTAAAGAGGAATAATATTTAGCTTTCAATTTTCATTAATAGAACAAGAAAGACACCGGCATCATAGTATAGTATGATAGTTTGCGATTCTAGCTAAGTTCTTAGTTCTGAAATGTTTGTCTTGTCGGAATTGCAATGAAATGAGAATTTACGTTTGGGATAGTTATGAGTTAGGTAAACATAGGTACTATTGCATGGCCAAAGTTCGTCTAGGGTAAGGGTAAAGGGAAAAGCGAAGTATGGCTATTAGGAAGGAAAATTGTTTTAAGCTAATGTGATAAGAAAATATGATACAAAAGCTATGTCGAACACCTTTACTCGTAGTTATCAACATTCCTTACAGATTCATTGCATTTTATGAAAAATGCTTCAACACACGAAACTGCTAAATGATTCATGGCTTTGAAGAAAGCATGTGTCGATTAACAATTGGTCTTGAAAGTTTCCAAATTGAAATGGCAAGGGAAATCCGTGCCAGGTAAATTTTTCTATAATCTTGTTGGGTGACTAAAAAACGATTCTCTGTATTTGATGATACGTCCAAAATTAGGCTAGAGGATGAACTGATGAGCATTCCTAGCGAAACGGGTATCACGGGTGAACGTATAAAGGTGAAGAATGCAGCTGGCTAGTTCAAATGAGTATTGTTTGTGAAAGAAGCTATAAAATAAGGATTTATATGAAACATTCCGACGGTCTTCAAGAGATGGAAATAAATCCGTGATAGCTCTGTTTGCTATCAGTTTTAACGCTCTATTCTGAAATCTATTCAATAATTGGAGATATTTGTACTGCACTTGCTTAAACATGTGAGTTATGCTCCAATTTTGGACTAGTAAACGCCTTATAAATTGTAGCCAGATCAGAAGGGGTGACAAAATTCTAACACCGGCAGAGAAATCCTAGGCATTTAGGAGCACTTTTGAAGGGCTTGAGAATATGGTCATTCCAACTAAGATCGTTGCTGACACATATGTAAAACTGAGAGCTTTTCGGTTTCTTCAATGTTAGGACAATGGCAAAGGGAGAACATTTTGTTTCAACTACAATAGACAGCACTGAGTTTTCGAAGCATTAAAATCCACACGATTTTGTATACCTTATTTAACAATGTTGTAAAGATTGGAGTTTAATGAGCTAATCATACAATTCCGTTGCAATTCCTCTTCCGTAGGAGATGAACGTGAATTTGAGAACGAGTATGACAAGCTGAGGGTAGAGTCGTCGGCAAAACAAGGAAGTGGATTAGAAGTTTCAGACAAGAGATCATTTATAAAAAATGAGGAAGAGATTCGGAGGCAAAGCAGAGCCCTGGGGAACATCAGCATTTATTTTGTGAAGATCAGACTTGAAATCGTCCAATACAACATGTATCGAACGATCTAGAAGGTATTTTCTATTCCAAGGAATAAGTTTTTCATTGGTTCCAAACGCACACATTTTCGATAAGAGAGCATGGTTCAAAGTCTACCAAATGCCCTAGAAATATCAAGCGCATTAATCTTACATTCTCCAAAACAATGTAAAGATCTATTCCACTCTTCGGTGAGATATGCCATCAGATCACCAATGAAACGTTTACTGCGAAAGCCGTATTTGCCAGTGATTCCGAAGTTTTCGATCTTCGAGATATTTCTTGAGCTGATGATTGATCAGCAATTTCATTTCCTGGAAAGAAGGCACGAAATTGCAATTGGTCGATAGGAGGAGAAAGGATCGCCTTTTTAAGGAACAGGTGGACAAATGCTGCTTTTCCATCTTCTAAGGAAGATTCTAGAACAGTAGGACCGATGGAAAAGCTTACGCAATGGTTTTGCAAGCGATCAAAAACACCACTTCAGAAGAATGGGGGTATTAATTCTGATTCTGTAAGGAATAAAAGTACGCATCCAAAAAAAAAATCAGTTCTATGATCATATCAGCACTGGCATTAACGTTACTATCGAGGAAACATGGTGACCAGTTAAATATTCGAAAAATATTATTAAAACCCTCCCAATTGCTAAACGTTCCTAGTAGGGTAATTTTCTTTAACTGGAGATATTGGATGATATTACACAATGTTGCGAAGTGCCGAATAGAGAGTTTACCGTTATGTTATACATATATCAGAGTTAGAAGGAACAAAACGAGAATGTCGGAATTTTGCCCAACAGCACTGCTATTCGAGTGGGTTCATCTACAAGCTGAGTAAGGTGGTGCATCTCAGCAAATATCTTAATACACACATCTTCGTATAGGGTACAGGGCAACTATTCGGGAAATAGAATCACATAGCGCATTAAACTCATAAAGAGTGGAATTACTGTCAAGATTCGGTCTTCAATAAATGAAACAATAATGAATGATGTCTTGCGGACGGTAAATTTGAGTCTGAGTTGTGGAAGGCTCTGCCAAGCAACATCATATCATATATAAACTCAGAGGCCGTGATGGCGAAAGAGTAAGAGCATTAGGTTACAGCCAGGCAGGTGAAATTCTGAAGGATCAGTATTCGCTCCAACCTGTGTTTCACCTAATGCCAAAACAGATGGTCTGCACTAACCAGAATGAGCGTACAAAGTCAAGTTTGACGGATGATATTTTTGAAGCCACATCTATCTATCTTGCCAAATCAAACACGTGTAAATGTTTAAATTATTTCGTGAAAGGTGGTCTTCGAGCAATATTTCGCGTGCTTCGGTCGAAAAATTATTTTCAGCGAAGAGGCACATTTTGGATGAATGAAAATTGTCGAATCCATGAATGAATGAAATATGTGTCCCCATCTGAATCAGGATGAGCTTGCTCATCTTACTGTGCTTCCTCCAAGTCTATTGCTTTCAGAAATTTTAGTATTTAAGACACCTTCAGAGCGGATCCTCTTCTAACTGGTATCGTCCCAGATAGTTTTTCATTTGGTACATGTCCTAGTATTTGATCTGGTGTTTTCTCGTGCATATTGCAGAATTTACAAGAAGCACTGCTTTATATACCAAGTTAACCTAGATGTCCTCTAAGTTGGCAGTGTCTTGTAAGTATATCTGTTATTATTCTTAAGCTGTTCCCATGTAAATAGTTCCTAGTTGTAGTAGCTTCGACGGCGGCGTTAGCTTTGGGAGTTCTCTCCAATTCTTGGAACTATTTGCCTCATCTTTCTAACTCCAAACAATTTATACGATATCCAACAAATTTCAATGCATTCAGAGAAAGTCAGTGACTTTGTTGTGGATTTTGGACGGTAGTCATCAATATTATCCATATTTCTTTAAGAACGACGTTGGCCAGGCCATTACCGTCAATTCCAAGTGCCGTTTGATGATAGTCAATTTTTTTGGTCCGAATTGGATGATATGGACACCGACGAGATTGGGCGTGGAAAGGACGGCGGTACGTGCCACAAGACCCTGTCACAATGGACATTTTGTACGAGTGATTTCCGAATATGAAGGTAATGTGAATTGCCCACTGGAAGCGCGCCATTTGACCCCACTAGGCTTCATCTTGTGGAGTTTTCTTAAGTCACAGATCAATGACAATAAATCATAACTACGTTGAAAGACAACTTTATATTTAATGCTATTTTCAAAATGGTCCTTGTCAGCCATATAAATGCAGTTTGGCCTGATTTTTGTCTCGTCCATTATTTGAAAGAGCTTTTTTGGAAAATTTCAACCGAATAGTTAATTAGCAGTAAGGTTTAAGTATTATTTGGTCTTTAAAAAATAAATTGAACAACAGCTCGTAGAGCACCTGAACCTAGTGACTTAAAACACTCAACCATTTCATATGAGTGTGCTTGTTGTACAATTGTTATGTTTAGAGACGACAATGACTGAGAACGGAACCCAGACCTCTTTGGTAATAGTCCAATGCACTAATCATTAACAATAAGTTTTTTTTTTTGTACTCTTAAAGAGACTCTACAAATTGACGATATCTCCTCCTCCAGTACATCAACTTATTTCACTTGACGATATTCCATTAGGTATAGTTAGATTGTGTTTATTGATTCTTTTAGTTTTATTCGACTAATTGAGAAGGTATAGAACTTAAGAGTTGACAACCAATTTGATGCTGAGATTAATGGATTGGATAGGAAAGTTGTTCGAAAGTTTGTTTTATTTTACGGATGTGTTTATCCTTGTCGATTATTTCAAATTAATTAAACCATCAAAGATGATGTTTTCTTATACATATCATGATGATGAGGTGCGTGTGGGTTTACTGGTCGAAATAAGATTTTGGAAAAAAAAAGTTTTATCACTGACAAAAGTGCGTTGTGCGAATTGGATAATATAATTCTCTTCATTATGTCATGTCACTCTTTATGATGTAATTTTGTTGTAAGAGTATTTCATGATAAAATAGAGATGGACCTATAAGAATTGGCTTATCGACATGATATGACTTAAAAGGACATAGCTTTTCGGAATGATAATAAATATTTTGTAACTAAAACCTCTCGCAAGCTTAATTCTTAACATCATCGAATGTAACTTCTACCACAATCTTTGATATTAGGAATGGTCTCAACAAGGAGCGGTCAACTCGCCAATTCTATTAAGCATTTAAACTAGCGATCTGATAGGTAGTCTCATTCAGACAATGCGTATACCGACGATCTAATAGCCTACAGAATAGCTCCAAAAGTCGAAGTCATCAGAATTATTTTCTCTTCAGAAATCTGAAACTATTCTGTTTAGGACTCTGTTGCATGAAGCCTCAAGGGATACAAGAAAGAACTGGCGCAAGATAGTAATGAATGGTAACGCTGGTACTATTTCAATTAAATTTGAATCAATTTAATAAGAACGTGTATTCCGGCATTGTTCTATAAGCTTTTATATGCGATAGACTTATTCAATACACGGCAACCAACCTGAGATGCAAACGTGCTATCTTCTTGTAGGTACTACCAATCTTAGTTTGACAGAGTTGTGTGCCTTACAACTCTCAACAATTCTTGTGTTCGAGTTGTTGAAAGGAATGGAGGGGATATATATTTTGTTGACGAGTCCAAATGACTAAGGTTAGAAGCACTTTTAATAGCAAGATACACTTTCTCTAAAGAGGCAGTACCCCTGAAAAACACTTTCTGATTTTACTGTTGTTTATTTTGAAGCTTTTGATTGAACCCACACCTCGGGCATGATAGGTCGATACAGTACCCATGTCAATGAATGATTGTATTATGTACTGGGAGTATTGCACTGCGACCTGAAGATCTATTGTGTCACTAGAACAAATTCTTGCTCATCTTATAGTTCTTCCTCCAAATTTATTGCCCTTAGGAATCTTAGTATTTGGAGCACGTATCACAACCGAAGAGCAAGGTTGTGAGTCTAGAATAATATATGTGAAAAGCTGACGGTGCTGTTGTCAGCGAAAGAAAAAAATTGGATTAGAAATCTCAGACTAAAAAATCATTAATGAAAATAAGGAAAAGTTTCGGTGACAAAACAGAGCCTTGGGACACACCATCACTTATTTTTTGACTATAAGACTCAAAACCATCAAAAACAACTCGAATGGAAGGGTCAGAAAGGTAATTTTATTCCAACAAAGAAGACAGTCATCGATAGCAAACGAACCCATTTTTGATAAAAGAACTTTGCGCCAATCACTATCAAATATTTTAGAAATATCAAGTGGAGTAACCTTTGTTTCACCAAAATGATGTAAAGATTGGTTCGACTTTTCCGTGAGATATGTCATCAAATCAACGGTGGATCTATTGCCACTAAAGTTGTACTGCCGGTCATTAAAGATCTCTCGATTTTCGAGACAAATGAAACCGGCTAGACAAATGCCATTTTCCATCTACTCCAAAAGAGCCCCGAAGAGTAAGACAGATGGAAAAGCTTACACAATAGTTTTGCCAGCGTAGAAGAACACCTCTTCAGAACTAGATGGGATATACAATCTGGACGAGCGGATTTGTGTATTTCAAGAACCCTTGCAACTGTACCAGTGCGAAAGAAGATTTATCCCAAGAGTCGATGGACTTATTGGCAAAGTCGAATTTGCAGCAAACTGCGCTGAAAACAAATTTGTTTTTTTTTTTTTTTCTTGCTAGCTGACGAAAGGAGCGTTGTAGTAAACGATTTAGATTAGACTAAGGAAAATTCTTTCCAAAGATTCAATCCCTTTAGGATCTCTAAAAACGCCCACTGGGTGCTGGACAGAATCCTGCAATGAGACTCTTGAGCACTTGATAAATACTCACTTCCCGGGTTGCGGGTCAAATGACAGCAACCTGGAAACAGAACCCTACACGGAACACATTATACCATCGGATATTATAACGGAAGAAAAGATAAGATGGGCAATCCATTCCTTTTCTCCGTATAAATCCCCTGGCCTTGATAGCATCTTCCCAATGATGCTACAGAAAAGCGAAATCCAAATAATACCGCTCCTTAACAGTCTAAAATGGGGATATGTTCCTTTATCATGGCGCGAAGTCAAAGTGGTTTTCATTCCAAAAGCTGGCAAGCCCAGTCATACAGAAGCAAAAGATTTCAGGCCAATTAGTCTGACATCGTTTATTCTTAAGAAGTGTGAAAGACTGATAGACCTACATATTCGTGGCACTCTGGAACTGGTTGATTTATCCCCAGCTCAGCACGCCTACACAAAGGGGAAAGAGTGTAGAAACGGCACTTCACAGCGTCGTTAGCACGATTGAGAAGACATTGAGCGACAAAGAATATACCCAAGCTGCGTTTCTCGATATTGAAGGAGCCTTCAATAACGTGAACAATAAAGCGGTAGAGGCAGCTCTAGTAGACAATAAAATCGATAATTCGATAATACGTTGGGTTATGTGCATGCTAAAGAACAGGCAAATTAACTCGGAACTTGCAGGGATACAGATGAGAGTGTCCACATCCAGGGGCACCCCACAGGGGGGAGTTCTCTCACCACTCCTTTGGGTGCTGGTTATGAACACAATTCTCATAAATTTAAAACACTGTGGTGTAAAGATAGTAGCCTACGCTGACGATCTTGCGTTATTAGCTACAGGTAAATTCTTACCCACTATCAGTGAACAGATTGAATACGCCCTTTCTAAGGTTAATAGATGGACTAGAAAGTGCGGCCTGATGGTAAACCCGTCAAAAACAGAATTAGTCCTCTTCACAAACAAAACGAAAATACCAAGCTTCAGAATACCTTCAATTGAAGGCACCCCGCTGAAGATTCCAGATCATGCAAAGTATCTTGGTGTGATTCTAGAAAGGAAATTAAACTGGAGTCTAAACACTAATAAAAGAGCGAAAAAATGAATGATTGCATTCTACTCCTGTAACAGAATCTTTGGAAAATCCTGAGGACCGAGCCCAAAAATTATCAGGTGGATGTATTTGGCGATAATCAGACCAATACTAACTTATGGTAATTTGGTCTGGTGGAATGCAACGGAAAAAAGCACGAACCTCAAAACTCTGACAAAAGTACAGAGACATGCGTGCATTGGAATTACGGGTACCATGAGATCCACACCAACAGCACGGTTAGAGGCGATACTCAACCTGATCCCCCTAGACCTTTTCGTACAACATTCCGCAGCATATAGCGCTTTAGGGCTAAGCCAGACTAATACCTGGAAAAACAGCGCAATAGGACATGCTCAAATTCTTCAGAAATACTTGGTTGATAGTACTCGTATCATTACAGATTATACAACACCGGAGCTTCACTTTTATAAACCATTCCAAACTGCCTTTCCAAGCAGAGAAGAATGGCTGAACAACTAACCCTACACCAGTGAATCAGCAATAGCAATCTATACTGATGGCTCCAAAATGGACACAGGTGTTGGTGCAGGCTTTTTCTCAGAACCTCTCGAGCTAAACAACTCACTTAGGCTCCCAGATCATAGCAGTGTCTTACAAGCGGAGGTCCTGGCAGTGACAACAGCTGCTAGACAGGTATCAATGATGGCGATACCACGGGCTGATATCACCTTTTACATTGACAGCCAAGCGGCAATAAAAGCGATTTCTGCCACTGTGATAAAATCGAAGCTTGTCTCCTGCTGCCGCGAAGAGCTTAAGGTTCATGGCACGCAGCACAATATTAGACTCTGCTGGGTACCGGGACACAGCGGCATACCAGGTAATGAAAATGCCGATGAGTTGGCAAGACAGGGATCAGCGCTCGACGCTAGTCAAGCAGAGATGGGAAGCATCCCACTCTGCAACATTAAACAGTAAATTTCAGATATAATCCTAAAGAAATCCAATGAAAGGTGGAGTCTACTTGATTTTTTTCAATGGAAATTTGTTCTTAATGTTTGCAACAGTCAGTTCCATCTCCAATGAAATTTTGGACCATAGTCGTTTAGCAATGTCTCAGAGAGGTGCCCTGTTATAAATGGAATTAATTAATTTTTCAGTATCCATATTTTATTTTTCTTACATGAATTTTATCGCAAGAATCAACCGGACAACTGACGAAAAATCCGAACATGTTGGGATATACCGGTTGATCGCTTATTATCGGGCGTCATCAGGCGATGTAGCTTTCAGTGTTGTACGCGCTCCCTTTCGTTTCTATACGTTTATTTCGATCGGCCGAGTTCGGGTGATAACGCCCGAGTATATTTCGGCTGATGACGGACTAGATGTACGCGAGCCGTTAGACGGCTACTGTCAAAATTAAAGCCGAATCGGACTCGTAGTTTTGTTTTGACTACGTATCGAAGCCAGCTTGTCCGCGAATTTTAGAAAAATGGAAAAAGAGCAATGAGCGGTGATTCGACGTTTGTTTTTGTGTACGGTGAATCTTCTCCTTCGATGGCGACCGTCGAAATTTGGTATAACGAGTTTCTACGTGGTCACACATCGGTTTTTGGTAAGCCTCGACCAGATGCCCCGAAAGTGGCTACCACAGCGGACAACGTGTCAAAAATCCACAATCTCGTATTGGCAGACCGCCGATTGAGTAGGCATCTCAAAAGACCGCCTCGTAGATCATATCCTCCATGAAATTTTGGACATGAGAAACCTGTCGGCGCGATGGGTGACGCGTTTGCTCACTCCGGACAACAAGCACACCCGTGAAACCACTTCAGTAGAGCTGTGTCAATCGGGATCGATTCGATTTTTTTGATCCGATCATCGAAAAGTATTGATGATCGAAATCAATCATTTTAATCGATCTCAATCTCAATCATTTACATGATTCTCGATTTTCGATATCAGTTGACTCGATTAGTCATGATTTACTTGATTCCATTTCTTCCGATTCAATCAACGTGGATTATGAACGCCAAACGGACGGTGGACTGAAACTTCTGGGTTGAACTCGGCATTGAACAACATGATTGATCGGGTTGGTCGTTGATGTTGTAGGCCGCAAAAACAATTGTTGGGTTGAACTGATGTTATTTGGTGTATCAGGATCCGGTATGTTTAATGTGGATTTTTGGACGTTTCTTAATCCATCGGCATCGTAGCCATCCTTTGATGGAATTTGACAGTTTATGACTTGACGAATAGAGGACGAATTTAGTTATGACGTACAAAGTATATTTCGTACCAAATTTTAGCCGAAAGCCCTAAAATTGCGCTTTTCCGAAGCAATAAATAAAATCTCTTTTTCTTGAATTTTTTGACACTTTTTAATCCATGAAGTAGCCATCATCATAGAGTATTTTGTGAGAACTATCAAAGCCACAAGTCAATCTTATCATCGAAATCGAAATTAATATCGAATAGGAACAGTATTGAATCATTTCAGTGAAATGAAAATGATCGAATGATCGATTGATTGAAAAGATCGGATCATTTTCGTAATCGATTGTTGAACGATTCGATCATTTGAAATGAACGATTTACACAGCTCTACACTTCAGAGCAGTAGCCAAATTGGTCGAACTGCACTACGTACGAACTGCTGCCCCATTCACCGTATTCTCCAGATTTGGCACCGTGCAATTTTTTTTTTTTTTGCAAACTTGAAAAAATCATTCGACTGACAAAAATTTCAGTCAAATGAGGAGGTCATCACCGCCACGGAGACCTACTTTGCAAGCCTCGAGAAATCTATTTTTCGGATGGGTTAAATAAGTTGGAGCATCGCTGAATCAAGTGTATCAAGCTAAAAGGTGACTATGTTGAGAAATAAATCGTCACTCTTCCAGAATTTTTGTTTTTCTTTTGTAGGCTAAGTAATTAATGGACCGCCCTCGTACGAGTATATCCAGATTATAATAATCAACTCCATCTAAAGACGATTTTATTTTTTCGTTAGTTACAGGTTTTCTAAAAACAACTCGCTCTTAGATGCTAATTTGTTTAAAATTTTGCCCCTTGATATATGAGAAAATTTGTTTTCTTATTTTGTAAAGAAATAAATTGACATTTTGTTTGATCGAATTTCATGGTCTTTGCTGATTTCACACAGACAAATCTCTTTTGTAGAATGGCCTTTTTATCAACGCAGCAATTCTGAAAATAGAATGATTCACCTTTGACTAAAATTAAAATTTAAAATTTTTATTCTAGGATTCTGAGTCCATCGGCTTTTAAGATTTCAAGGTTTTGATTTCTCACGAATTCACTTAATCTCCATCGTTGGCAACTCTTATCTATAGTTCCCATAATTAATTCTTGCATTCATTGTGCAAGTCCATCACGTAATCGATTGGCTTTTCTCGCCTTGACCTATTTACTTTTGGAATGATTTCAGTCAAAAGATTAAATGCAAACTTATATGGGCATTCATGTCATGTCACACATAACGCTTTTCTTTATTATCTGAAATACTTAATCGCAATTTCTTGGGAAGAAAAAAAAAAACCAACAATAATCCACTCTTCCAATACCTAAAGTGGTTGTAAATTGTTATATTATGCACAAAGTATATCATCTATTCAATTAAAAGACTCCTTGTTCTATGTTTCATTTATATTCAAGCGAAGAACAAACTCAGAATATTGATTGTGTGATAGGCGTGACATTTGGTCCAACAAGTTAATTGATTACACGTTATCCATCTCAATGCGCTTGCCACCATTCTTCAGCCCACGCCAGAGAAAAGAACCTTCATCGAATCACGAATATCGACCAAGGACCAATCGATCTATTCTCAAGATGAATCTTATTATTTTCTCCGAATGCATTAACAGCACATCAAAAACCAATTACCGGAGCTTCCATATAACGATTAACGGGATTTATTCGAATCAATTTATCAGTGGCCGTGGCCAAAAATTAAGATACTCATACATATATAGATTTTCATGGCCTTAACGAGCATTAAATAAAACTTTATCCGAACGCTCGGCTCGGCTGCCACGAAATATACGTGCAGCATCTGTTACATGAACAATTAGGTCGTTACTCTCACTTTTTATTTTGAAATATAGAAGCATTCCGCCACCACCACCGACCGGCCGCACCATTGTATCGCAGCTCGGCGTCGACAGAGTCGTCCAGGCCACCAAAAAGCACCGCGCAAGTTACCACAAAACTTGCTATCTTGATTTATGTTTTGTTTCGGAATTCGCAAAATGGATTACTTTTCACGCGAAATTTTCTGCCACCGCCATGATGGCCGGTGGCGGCAGGCACCCCACCGCTACCATCGGCTTAGAGGGAGGACAAATGCCCATGCATCAGCAATAGCCTGAGATTTTTTCAACTTCTGACATTCACTTAGGCAATCCATTTGTTTTAATTTCGAAAATGAAAATTTGTTGAAGGCAGAGAGAGGTCAGCATTTGAAACATGAGTTTTGTTTTAGACTTGTGAGACATCATCGGTAGTAGGGGAACGCAGTATTCTCAACTAATAATGATTAACACTGGAGAATCCCACACACAAAAAAGTTGGTTTCATTTTCGAAATAATCAAAATAGGCTTTAAGGGTCTTGTGTTGGACTTTAGTTGTAAAAATTTGTGAAAAAGAATATTGATCAAAGTATCTTAAAGATACAAATATCTTACCAACAAGGCATAAGGTATCGAACATAGAACAAAACTGGTTAACAACATATAGGTTTGAGGAAAAATCAAGTTTAGTTAGCTTAAAGTCGATTGCAGATTTTGACACATACAAGCTAAATATAACTATTGAAATAAGGGTAGATGTGCCACGTTTCTAAAATCCCACAACCCTCTAAGATTCAAAGTAAAAATCGGCTCAGTACTTTGCCTCCACAAGCCTCAGCAGCTCACGCCAAGTACCAGAAAAGTTTGCTCATATCAATGTTCAACTGCAAAAAATTACAGAAGATGTAAATGAGAGAAGAGTACCGAGCAGGGAGAAGACCGGAAGAGTAGATCCTGCGTACGCGGTCTTCCAGGCTTCAGGTTCAAGGAGATCGAAGAACCTCGCAGTCAAAACAAAGCTCAAAGGTTTTATAAAAAAAAAAAACAATCACCTGGAAAGCAAGCTCTTCAAAATAGCGATTGTACTTAGTCATCAAATTCAGCAGCTGCAAAATCAGCACAGTGAAAAGCGAGTTTTAGGACAAGATGAACCCGTTTCAACACCCAATTAAGAGTAGGTTAGCTTTGCTGTAAAATAAGCCTAAGGACAAGGAATGAGGCTGGAAAATCTGAATTTGATGGCTCAGCAGCTGAGGTCTTAAAACACAGAGGTAATGGTTGGGAACATTGCCAAATGCAACTGCATCAACCAAGTACGGTTGGATGGAAGCATGCTAACTCCGTGTACGACCGCGCCACACAAACGATGCCCCGAACGAGTGGTGCCAACAGAAAAAGAGATCCAGTGTACTGGTGGACAGAGGAAATAGCTGCTCTACGCCGGAGATGTTTACAACTTCGACGCACAGTCACCAGGGGTAGAAGAAGAAGAAACATTGAACCTATGGAGGATGCCTAAGCGGAGTTCAGAACCAAGAGATCCGAGCTTGAGAAGGTCATAAATTCGATCAAAAGAGGGAAATGGGAGGATCTCCACCGCGACATAAATAGCGATCCCTGGCGACTAGGCTATAAGATTGTAACGCGGAAACTCGGTTTCCAGATAGCATCCCCTGTCTTTAATAGAGCGCATCGTGGAAACACTCATTCTGTCAGGCCACCCGACAACACACCGGTCCAAAGACAAGACATTCCAGCTTTTAGCGAGGAGGAGTTGAACATAGCTGTGCAGTCCCTGCAAAACAGAAGAGCCCCGATGTAATCCCTACAGAAGTCCTGAAAGTGACAGCTCAAACATGTCCCCACTTCCTGCTGAATATGTTTAACAGCTTCCTCTTCCTCGAGGGAGGCATCTTTCCCAAGATCTGGAAAAACAACGATTGGTGCTCATCAGCAAAGATAAAGGAGATCCGGATTCCCCATCGGCATACAGGCCTCTGTGCATGCTAGACACCGCAGGGAAACTCTTGGAAAAGCTATTGAAACCACGGCTCTCAGCGGCAGTACAAGCGCCGGGTGATCTTTTAGAGAGGCAGTACGGTTTCCGGAGAGGCCCAACAAGGAAACCACTACTCGAAGAAGATCGTTTTTCTAGCAACGTACGAAATGCCTTCAACGCGGCCAGATGGAGCGATATACTGGATGCGCTCGAACGTAGATTCCATATCCCAGCATATCTGCTGCGGATGGTGAAGGACTATCTCAGATCGAGAGCTGCTTTATGAGACCAAAGAAGGCCCGCGAAGGAAGGAAGTCACATCTGGCGCAGCGCAGGGATCGATCTTAGGACCAGACCTCTGGAACATCTCCTACGACGATATCCTTCGCATGGAGATGTCTGATGATGCCTTTCTGGTCGGGTACGCTGACGACATTGCCGCGACACCGTTAACGCGCAAAGAAAGTTGAATCAGGTCATGGGACGAACAAACTCGTGGATGGAAGAGCACGGGCTAAGCCTAGCCACGGGGAAAACCGAGATAGTCCTTCTGACGAGGAAGACGATTCCCACACAAATCGACTTCCAAATTAGGTCCGAAATCGGCTTCCAAATCGACTTCCAAATTAGGTCCGAAGTGATAAAAAGCAGCGTGGTGGTGAAATACTTGGGATTGAGACTCGAAACAAAGCTTGCCTACTGGCAACAAATAAAGGCAGCAACGGAAAGAGCCTCAAAAACAGCCACATCGCTGAGCAGACTGTTGGCGAACGTGGGGGAACCAACGGCTAGTAAGCGAAGGTTACTAATGGCGACAACACATTCCATCCTTCTATACGGTAGCGAAATCTGGGAGGACGCACTTAAGCAGGAGAACTACCGGAAACAGGTGGCGGCAGTGCAAAGACGCGGAGACGTGTGGCCAGCTCTTACCGAATGGTGTCGGAACCAGCAGCACTGGACACGGATACTTCAACGCCTTTCTCCACAGGATCGGCAAAACGAGCAGCCCAGCCTGCCAGTAAGGGGACTCTCTTTGCCTGCAGCATATGGGAACCCTTCCTTCTCAGAAGGAAGAAAAGAGAGGAAGAACAGGGGGTGATCGTCGAGACACTTTGGAGGTTTAGCTGGTATGCGCTTATAAGGTTGAAATCCCTTGGAGAGTCCGGCGCACGGGGGGGGTATGGATACCTCCTTATAGTGCATCAAGCATTCCTCCAAAAGTATAAAAAAAAATATACAAACAATGAAGAAGAGGTGACAAAGAAGGTTACGAAAGACAAGTTACAGAATTTTACCACTTTGAACTGCGCTTGCATGAATCATAGTTGAATTCCGAGAGCATCCGTTGATAACCGGATTCATTACTAATTAAGAGAAACGTGGGACTGACCACCGTCTAACGTACTAACGCTCAAGGGCACTTCCAGTATCCGAATCAGATGATAACTACGACATCAAAATTATATTTGAACAAAGGAAATTAACAATTTAAATAAGATTTGGGTGAAGAATAATAAATGAAATGCTTAAAATCTGAAGTTCTTAAGATTTTCAAAATCCTTAAGGACCGACAAATGTAACCTCAGCCTTTGACAAAAAGTACACCACACTGTGAACTCTATCAGTTGTACCAAAATGTAGATGAACAAGGTGGAGAAAATTAATCACTCTATCGGAAGATGTTATAATTTTTGCAAATGGCGTCGTACGTCAATCATATTTGACATTTGTGAACTAGACACCTGCAGTATACAAACAGACAAGCAATGGAGTGATACTCGTATACTCCGCAAGAGCGTGGAATAATTGTGTCGGATTTTTTTTTGACGGCGTTTCGTGCCAACGCCAACTGGGTGAACATTCCGGCGCTCAGCTACTCGAATCGAACAGACTGGAACCGCAGCAGACCATGCAGGGCGTGGCCTCTACCAGACTGGTCGTTCGGCCGAGAATATCGTGGCTGTGACTGCCGATGTCACTGAGAAGGAAGAAACATCAACCAGACGACGGACCACGCAATTAGACATCACCAGACAGATCCTGCAGGGAATTTTTTAGTGAAAGATTTACACATGTTTCCGTACAAAGTGCAAACAGTGCATCAGTTAATGCCTGCTTACCGTCTGTCGCGTGTGAGTTATTGTCAAGTAATCCTCAATTTCAAGAACGAAGAGGATGATTTTATGTCGAAAATCATCATGAGCGAAGAGGCGCACTTCCACTTAAGCGGTCTTCGTTTCTGAGGCACTGAAAATCCGCACGAAGAGCCATTAAATCCACTTAAAGTCACTTTATGGTGCGGCGCACTGTGGTCCAAAATGACTTTTTTCGTTGCAAAAATCATAACTTTTGAACACGTGAAGCTATCGCAATAATTTTTTTTTTCCCTTAAAGGTAATTTCCAAGGCTATACAAATTGTGAATTTTAAGAAAATTACTTTACAGGGTGTTTCAGAATAATTGGTTGATGCAAGATTTTCTTAGAAAAAGGAGTTAACAGAATAAAGTCTGAAAGTAAACCTTTTAAAAACAGTCCTAAATTTTTAAAACTTTGTAAAAAAAAAGTTTTTGACTATTCAAGTGCATTCATAACAACAGTGGATGCTTAAAGTTAACGCACCAATTTCAGAAATATTTTTTAAGGAGTATTATAAAACAGTATTTTTTCATGTTGTGGGGCATCAGTTTATTCTATAAACTGTTTGACTGATATATTTTATATGAAACAGTGTAGGAAAAAAGTAAACGGACGAAAAAAAAATAAAAAAAAAATAAAATAGAATATAAAATTTATATTAACAAAATAAAATAGAATACTCGTACATTATAAATATTTGTTTACAATTAACTACTATAGATCTAATTTTCAGAAAAAAATTAATCGGCATCGTTATCATTTTCAACAATTAATAGACCTATTAGTTCTGGGCAGTAACTCTTTTTCAGCTCATTTTTTGATCTAACGTGTCTTAAAGATGAAACAAGTGGATCTGATGATATAGCTAGCATATTAAATAAATCTTCATTTTGTCGTTTCCGTGAGACTTTGCATGTACGAGTATTTGAGTATCGATATCGCTTGTAGTCTTTATTCCTTGATTCCTGTGCTTCTTCTGAAAGCTCCCCGATTGGCAAAATTTGATGTCTTATAAGTTCCCCTCCATGGTCCAAAATTTTGTGCAGAGTTGGTGTCAGGAGTTTGTAGCTGTATTTGGCTTTTAAAACATCCGAAGTGGTTTTGGTATACTCGTTGAATTTATCTACATTAATAGATTCTTTAGATGACAGCGCATTTAAAATAACTTGCAGTTTCTTTTTAAGATCCTTGTCTACTCGGGTTATAGCTGACGTAAGTTCTGGATTTTCAAAAAATCTATATATATCCATTGTCATAGTTTATATACATATATCTCCATAATGTATATGCACAAGGATTATTTTACCTGTGAAATTTAAGCTTAACAATATGGGGTATCGGAAGAAAATTATTATTCCTACCTGTTTTATTAGATCATAAAATACGAGTAATAATCCAAAATTAAATAATTCTTTCAACTTTGTATATGGAGTAGGCAATAATAAAGCTATTAATCCTTTTCTTTTGGCAAGTTAATCTATGTTTAGGTACTATTAGAATAAGATCAATAAATATTTACAATAATTTAAGTTAAGGGAAATTTATTCAAAGAGGGTCTTCAAAGTGGGCGGATTAAAGAAATTTAATGTTCAATAAAGTAATCAATAGTTTGTGTACAATATTTTATATTTTTTTTTTTAATAATAATTGGCATTTGTATAAAAAGGGGCGTAGAAGTGGGCGGTTTTTTTTGTCAAAATCAAGATAGTAATAAAACGATTTTTAATTAAAAAGAAAATTTCACGTTCTCGACTATTTTAATAATTAAAATAATTGAAATTTTCCATAAGGGAATTTGCTTTTAAGACCAAAAGGTCAGCAATGGGAACACGACTTTTTTTAAACAAATTACAATTTCTCTGAAGGTTGCAAATAGTTGCAGCTACAATTTTGCATATGGTTGAAGAAATAGTTAGGGTAAACTATCATGGTCAATTTTCTGCGCGAACTCGCGAGTATTTTTTTGTAGCTCTATTCAAACCGAAAAAATCTGCTAAAAAAGGGTGTTTTTTGTTTAATTTATTAAAAATATTAAATATTTTTTTATTTTTATTTTAATTAAAATTTTGATTTACGCACAAATAATACAACTAGAATAAACTATAGAAAATTAATATTTTACATTTAATATGCCAAAATTTCAAATACGAAAACAAAGAAGTTAGTTTTTTCTGCTTTTTTTTAACTCTAGAACGAAATTGACCAACTTTGAAAAGCTCTATAAGTCAAACTAGTTAGCGGAAAATTTTTTTGTTTGCTGTTTTTGAAGCTTCGTTTATATTTCTATTAGAAATAAAAAACAAAACTTTAAAAATAAAACATCGAAAATAGTATTTTTGCCACGAAATTTTCCTTTTCGGACCACAGTGCGGCGTTAAAGGAGGAGTATTTGGCGAGGACGCCATCGGCAATACGCTCGCTGTTACTGGAGAACGCTACAGGGCTACGATAAACTACATCTTACTGCTGGAATTGCATGAGCGGGGATTGGTGAACATTTGGTTTCCACAAGCCGGTGCAACCGCATACACTGCACGAGCAACCATTAATATTGTGAAGGAAGCGTTTCCTGGTGGCGTCATCTTCCGTTTTGGCGATTTGGCATGGCCAGCAAGATCGTCCGATTTACCCATCGCATACCTCTTTCTGTGGAGCTACTTGAAGTCGCGGGCTTATGCCAACAAGTCTCAAACAATCGTAGCCTTTAAAGAGAATATTCGTCAGGAATGCTAACAGTTATCCCCAGAAATCTTGCAGAAAGACATGGAAAATGGAATAGAACGGGCACAAATGTGTACGAGTATCAACACTCGCGGCAGCCACTTGCCGCGTATAATCTTTTCGCCTTAACAGAAAAACTTGTAAAGAAGGTCCAAATAAAGGTTTCTATCACTCAAAATCATTTTTTTCTTTAATATAAAAAAAGTAACTCAAAAACAAAATTGGATTAATTTTGCACCACCTTGTAGTTCGAAACCAATTTTCGAGTCCAGAAAATCTTCAGATCCGACCCCCAAGATACGAGGCGATAAGGAAGACGAAACCTCGGGAAAATAGCCTGCTCTGTCCAAATTTAGGGCACAATCATTAGGAAGGGCATTTTATGACGAAATTGATGAACTTTCGGAGAGGAAGATCAAAGACTTGATCTCTTTTCTCAACGCGACGAAATGGCTCGAACTTCGGTTACTTCTGTGCCATGCTCTTCATTTGGTTTTCTAGATCCCGAGCTAGAGGACTGATGGATTTGTCAAAAGCTTATGATGCGGGGGGCTGGATGATCACTCAACCGGATTGACTGCTGTTTCAGACCCAGTCAACAAGCTGCCTAGATTGTCACAGTGTAGATGGTGTCTGATCAGTATGCTGGTCCCGCCTAATAAGTGATCCAATTTCCGGATGATTGTACAAAAACGAACACACATTAAGAGACATCAAAACCTACTAGATCCATATTTATGAACTTAATCCAAACTGGACGACTCCGTGAGAATGTTCACAATTTCCCATATCAATTCCATCCACAGGTTCAAACGGATTATGGTATAAAATGGCACACTTCAGAGCTAATTAAGCCACAAGACTAGACTGCCGGTGGTCGCCATTTCTACAATCTGCCAAGTACAAAGAAAATCGGTGGAGCCATTTAGGCTGTAGTCGAAC
Organism: Philhelius festivus; assembly: GCA_963931855.1. Classification (NCBI taxonomy): domain Eukaryota; kingdom Metazoa; phylum Arthropoda; class Insecta; order Diptera; family Syrphidae; genus Philhelius; species Philhelius festivus. The sequence continues at coordinate 192,097,353 of OZ007554.1, forward strand.
ACACAGACACCCACTTCTTTCGTCTTCGCTATCATCGTAATGTCAACTTTGAACAGAACTCAATGCAGGCTAGACTTACTTCATCCTAGGGTGTGTTAAGCAAGTTTCATTAATACATAATAACACATATTACTTTTATGTGTGTTTAACTCAAAAACTTTTTTCAAGTTTCGTAAACTATAACCAACTCAAACCTATACTCGAGATAAGGTTATCAATAATCATAGATCATAATAATAATTATTAATCATTGGCTAAGATTTATAACATTATTAAGGGTGTGGGTATCATGGAGGTAATGCTAATCAAACAATTTTGTAAAAACTATCAAGTGCCTAGATTTTGATTTATTTGATTTATTAGTTTATTGGTTTTGGCAGTAAATGATTCCTAATTGATTGAAATGTGTTTTGTTTACATATAGGTAAAACTTATTATCATAATTATCATGAATTGATTGGTAGGTTTTTAGTAGAGATATTTACCTATGGAATATATTGCATATGTTTAGACAGAAAAGTTCGATGGGGTAGAATAAGTGTTTACATTGAATTTTGAGGAACGGAAAACTAATTTATTTATGAAGTGGTACTTGGAATAAAATTGCATTAAACACGCATTCAATGCTTCCGAATAGGTCAATACAAATAAATATTAATTCATAATATTTACAAACACACACACTTTGTTTTCCTACGAAAGTGACATGCATAACAGTACTGACCATACAAGAATTATTTGTGCGGCCCCGCGGCTGGGGTCTCTTCACGCACGGTTAGTTTATTTAAACCATGCGTTGATAAGCAAATACTTTTAATGGCGATAAGCTAATAAAACTGTTATAAATTGGCATATACATATGTATGTATGTATGTATCTTGTCTCGTCCCTTGATAGTACGTACATACATAGGTATTCAGGAAGAAGTACAATTATATCACTTTATTTGATATGAGAAGGCATGGACTTGCGCTTTAGTTACATCAACTACATCTACAATTCTACAATTTTCTGTCAATACCGAACTTGGCTTTGATGAGGAAAAAAAAACAGTGAACCTATGTAAACCATCAAAGTGCTAGGTAAGTACACTAAGCTATAAAACTTGGTGAAGCGATACATTTTTGGAAAATAATTCTTTTAATAATTATTTCTCTTTTTACTTTCAGATTTGGATCAAATTTGAGATAAGACGAAAGGAGTTGCTTAGCAATTCTGTTTTTTCGACTACAGCCTAAATGGCTAGGCCAAATTTCTTAAAACTTGATAGATAGAATTTTTAAATTTGTATCCCCATACGTTTTTTCCGGTACGGTAACGGTACCTGCCTTATGAATTTTTTTTTAAATTTAACAAAATGTCATTTAGTTAAACCAAGGTAATGGTTAAAAAAAAAATACCGAAAAATGGTTATTAATGGTAACCCTCATGTAACCATTTTTTTTTTTTGTTCTTGATTTTCTTAAAAACGGTACGAAAAAATTTTGATCATTTTTGTTTATGTTAATGCTTCCCAAAAGTTTGATAAATATTGTGTATCAAAATTTTCGACAAAAATTTTTTTTCGATTTTTAAAAAAATTTTTAATTTTTTTTTAAACCTGACAATTGAAAGTTTTTTTTATACAGTCTACAAGATGTGAGAAAAAAAAAAACTTTTAAAATAACGGTACCCACAGTAAAATTTTAAAAAAGAACTTCGAAAATGGTTTTTTTTTTCTCGAAATCTTAACCTAGAATTTTGATAAAAGCAATCTTTTTTCTGATTAATTTTTATGATAAAAACCGCTACAACAATTTGTAATTTTGGTTCTTTTCTATATTTATAATTGCTTGAGAGATCACATGGCATCCTGTTTTATGCTCCAAATACTAAAGGAGTTGTTTTAGTCATTTAGGAAATGAATTTTATGAACATTTTTCGCATTTTTTAAATTTGTTTGTCTTTTACATAAGAGTAATCTCGTACAATCTAGTCCTGCATATAAGTATGTATATTTATTTATATTTCAAAATTAAATTTAAACAAATTATTTACCCGTTCTCCAAAGATGAAATTAAAAAAAATGATATGTACATCAATTCATTAAAATCTATTTTACAATAATGGGTTCTGAGATAGGTACCAAAATAATACATTTTTTTGTTTTTTTTTTCTTGAAAACGTATACACGATTCAATTTTTAAATTACGTTTAAAAATGTATATCATTAAATACTAACAATTTGCATATAAAATTTTTTATAAAAATTTTAAGGAAAATTTGGTACACAAAAAACATGTTTCAGTATAGCTGTATGTCTGTACCTCTCCCTGCAGCCTTAGCCAATGTCGTTGGTGATTCTCTAGAGGCGAAATTGAAATTTAAAAAAAAAAAAAAAACTTGCAATTTAAAAAAAATAAAAAACAAAAAATATTTCTTCAAATAGTTTTATACACAATACAATATTATATTATTAAAGTTAAAATATAATATTGTGTATTTTTTAGAAAAATCAATATCTTTAAAACGTGTGAACGATTATTTTTTGAAATTAATTCCTAAATACTTAAAATTGGCATCCCAATTTTTTTTCTTGCAAAATAAAAAAAAAAAATCTTATATAAAAAATTACTTTAATAATAAAATGATTTTTGAGCTTCGTTTGCAAAAATTCATAGTTTTCTGGAAATCAGACGGCAATTCTATGCATCTGAACATTTTTATCTCAATAAATCAATTTTTTATATTTTTAAAATGTGTTTTAAATTCCAAAGTACTTTTACATAAGAGCAAGTTCGTGCGATCCAGTCATGCATTTTATTTATCTTTTCTCTCATCGTTATTTGAAGTTTGATCAAAATCTCGAGTCTGATTTTGACGTCTTCAGAAAAACCTAAGAGATAAATTCGAACGCGTCAAATCAATCGACCTTGGTGGTCCATTCAAGTCACCCCGCGAGAGAAAACTCATCCCTTAAATGCATGCCCATGCAGAACGGCCCCTTTCCACATATAGCCTTGTTCAATTCAGGCGAAAAAAAATTAGTCATTAATTATCTGTATAGCTCGCCGTTTCACCATCATCGTTTTCGAAAAAGTACAGACCATGGCGCCACAAGCCCAAAATTCGCACCAAACAACTTTTTTTTTGTGAATGCATTGTCACCTGGTGAATCTCACGCGGGTTGGCATCATCCTGCATATTATGGCAGTTACTTCTTAATATAATCATTTAAAAATACACCTCGTCGCTAAATATAATTTTTTCAGCCAAAATTTGATTCCTCTTTCAAACGCTTTGAAGCCCAGTCACCGAACAAATAGTGGCGTCATTTACTTTGAACTACGAGTACTAGACAAGTTGGATCTTGTGTGGGTCTCAGTTCCGACGCAAAATTAGACACGTATGTAGTTGTGCCTTGACTGCTTCGTGTTTTCTCTGCTCACTCAAGACCACTTTTTTTTTATATCAAAAGTAAACCTTTAATCACATCTAAATTTAAAATATAATTTAATTATAGGACCGAGGTTGACAGTATTAACTATACAATTTCACTCTACAACAGTGCCATCATCCTTGGTTGATTCATGCTCTGTGTGTAACATAGATTCTGTTGACACAAAATTAAATTTAGTTTTCAGATCAACTTTACTTGTCATTTATTTTTAACAAACCCTATAGAACTTACTTCCTACAAAAAGCAAAAGGAAGGTTATCATAGTAAGGGAACTAGGAAAGGTAAATGTCATAGGCCGTTAATTAAAATCTTACTCGAATCATCCAGTTGTCTCTTTGTCAATATTTACCCGAAGGTACACATAATATTATTTCAGAATCCGGATTTCGGTAACGGAACTTCTATAAAACTCTAATTGGTTGAATTCGGTCATCTCTTATACGAGTAGAATGCAAAATATGGATGCATTTGAGATTTCTATGAAAAAAATGGAACCTTCTTTTTGAGACTTTGTATATATGTACTACATGTCATACATTGATACTATATACCTACAGCATTTATAACGAATTGGCACAATAGTGGGTTCTTACTGTATTTTCTTAGATCTCCATAACTGAGGAAAATAGGTTTTGAATATGCTCGCTTAATTTACTATCAACGGAATTAATGAGATCTCAGAAACGAGAAATGAGTCAAAGTTCATACTGGTAATAGGAAAACAAAATTTAAATAAAATTCACGACTGGATCGCACGAACGAACGAACGAATGAAAATTAAATTTCCAAGAAAAAATACGGAGCTGTTTTTGAGATATCAAATTTTACAAAAAAAAAAAAGTTTTTTTGTTTCCAAAAATTCAAAAAACATTTTTTTTTAAAGTCTTGAAATGCAATGTTTTTTAAACTTTTTAGAAGCATCTCCATAAGAAATTTCATTAAAATTCGTTGTGTCGATAATGAGAAAAAAGCTTTAATATCTTAATTTCAATTTTTTTTTATTAAATTAAAGATCGTAAAAATTAATTAAAAGAGAAAAAAATTCAAAATTCTAGGCACCGTTTTCGAGACAAATACGATTTTTGAAAACCATTTTTTAACATTTGTATGGTGGGTACCTTTATTTTTAGGTAAAATAATTTTTTTTTCACATTTCTTGTAGATTATATTAAGAAACTTTTATTTATCAAGTTTTGAACAAATCTAGCATGGGGTTTTCGAAATATCGAGTTTTGAAAAAAAAAAAATCGAAAAAATGGTACGGCAGGTACCGTTATTTTTGGTCTTAAAAAATCAGATCGAAAAACATCCGGGGGAAAAAAATAAAACCCATATCTACCAAGTTTGAAGAAAATCGGCCAAGCCGTTTAGCTGTAGTCGAACATGCAGACAGACAGAATTGCGAGACCCACTTTTTTGGTCTTCGCTATTATCGTAATGTCAACTTTGATCAAAATCTCGAGTTCGAAATTTTTTACGAATGCATAACTTGCCTTATAAAGTCGCAAGTAAAAATAATAAAATTTCGAAATAATTTCAAATATTAAATTTATTTTTACACTTAAACGATTTTTTGAAAGGCCCTGATAAAATATGAAAATTACAAAAACAAAATTATACTCAATATGAATTTATATGCCGTGCACTCAATTAGAAACGCTTTTCAGGTCAAACTTCAGCGTCCGAATTCTATGTGTTCTTGAAATTAATTCGGCCATCTTTTTTTTTTCTTTTACATTGAAATCTAGCCAACTTCACAATAAAATCATAATACTGACATGGGGCACCGTTATTTTTTCATTAAAGAAAGTAAAAAGCACAAATTATAAAATCGATCGTGCACCTAATTTTAAGAATTTCAAGATTAAAAGTTATTTTTGGACATTGTAAGTTATACTTTTTTACAATACTCTTTTCCACAATTGAAATTAAATTGTTTAATTAGGTCTTAAAAATGGGAAAAAACAAATCATGTGATGTAAAGACTTGACGTGAAATTTTGAGCCATCATGAAGAATGAAAATCTTATAACGAGATTTCTAAAAAGTGTTCAAAAAAGATGGTATTTAATGCTATTCAATATTTTAAGAAAAAATACCACGAAAGCCGAGACCAAGGTCAACCTCTCATAGAGAAGATGCGCTCATTGTTCGGGAAAGCAAAAAAAACCCCTTTGCAACTGCGAGGGAAATTAGAAGGGCAGTTTTTGGCGAAACAGACAGTGGACCATCTGTAGATACTGTCAAAAGAAGGTTGCGTGAAGCTGGACTCTTTGGACGCATATGAAGGAAAAAGCCATTACTGACTGAACGTCACAGAAAGGCCCGCTTGGCTTTTGCTAAAAAGTATAAGCACTGGACAGTCAATCAGTGGAAACATGTGCTTTTTTCGGATGAAACAAAAATTAATAGGATTAATTTTGATGGAAAAGCTTGTGTTCGCCGTCCGAGATCTCAAGAATATAATCCAAAGTACACTCGCCCCATTGTCAAGCATGATGGTGGCAGTGTTATGATCTGGGGAGCAATGTCTTGGTGTGGCGTTGGACCGATTAAAAGAATTGAGGGTCATATGGACAGGATTCAATATTGCAGCATCCTTGAGAATGTTATGCTGCCTTACGCGGAAGAAAACCTACCCGTAATATGGAAATTTCAGCAGGACAATGATCCAAAGCACACGGCCAGTTACACTAAAAAATGGTTCGAAGACAACTCCATCACTCTTTTGGACTGGCTGTCGTGCAGCCCGGACCTAAACCCAATAGAAAACATGTGGCAGCATTTAAAAATAAAAATGAGCTACAAGAAAATTGGAAACATGCCTAATTTATTCCAAGAAATTCAGGATGGTTGGAAATTGATTCCAAAGAAAGTTTGTGAGGATTTGGTTATGTGCCCTACCAGTTTCGGTTATTTTTTCAGGTTTTGGTTTTATTTGTTTTTATCTTTTTTATAAATTCAAAACAAAAATTTATAAAATGAAGTAAACACGAAAAAAGATGTTAAGCAAAAAAACAAAAATACAAAAATATTGAAAAAGAAAGCAAGACAGACAAGACAAAATGACTATGAGAAATCGTTTCTAATTATTTGCACGCCACTGTAATTTATGAGAATTATTTCCTGAATCGCATTTTGTGAGTTCATGAAATGGAAAAATGAAAAATGGCTGTGAAAACTGAAATGATAACTTTTATTTTTCACTTTATAGTTTCACAGGTAGAGAATTGACCCCCGGATTGACCCAGGTCCTGTGGAGCAAAGGAAGAAAAAATCTTCAGGAACATCGCATATCGTTACTCGAAAACTATAGAGCAAATAAACTTTCACGAAATTATTGTGATTTTCTGAAAAATGGTAAAATAGCACCTGTCAGACGGACATCCCCATTCACAACAATAAAATATTTTGAAGGCATTCACAATAGCACAATATTTTATCAATTCATTATTTTTAATTCAATTGATAAATTCTATTAACCGTCAATCGGTTGATAGTTAAACTTCGCAATAAGGGTGATAGAATAATTCCCATCTCCTGAACTCCATCGGAATGTTTCATGTAATTCCTTGTTTTATCGCTTCTTCCATTTCACTCGAAGTAGCCCGTTGCATTCCACCCCTCAATCACTTCACCAGTGATACCCGTTTTGCTAGGAATGCTCATCAGTTCACGATCGAGTCAAATTTTAGTCGTACCGTCAAATTCAGAGATTCGGTTTTAAGTCGCACAACACGATTATGGAATAATCGGAATAAAAATGTTCATCGACACCTCCTTTCCCCCCCCCCCCCCCTAATTTTTCCAGTTGCTTGTGCTGTGTCGGACATTGCAAAATAACCTCTTAAGCGCGTGTGAATTATAAAAAAAAACATTCCTGGAATTTCACATTCACCGAGAAACTGACGCTGTTTTATCGAAATTTTCTTTTTGAGTCATAAGCCACCTTTTAATAGACCGGGTCACATATACCGATGAAATAAGAAAATTATTTAAGTTTTAAAACGGAAAAATGTACTATTAACTAGGAAATGACTCTGGTCTTTATATCCAAAACAAACTAATATAAGCAAAATTTTAAAAGTCGTTTGGACCTATGGTATCCAACTTTGGGGCTGTAAACCCGTATTATAAAAACCTACACCCTTTTTACAGGAACAAACTCAGGCGATTTTTGACCCCTTCCTATCTTTAGTACCAATGAAGTCAGAAACTTAAAACTCCGAATATATGCTAAGCTAGTCAGGCACAGGCGCCTCACCAAATATCAATTTTCTAGCATAAGCGGTTCCTGAGATATAAGGCCTCAAAAATCACAAAAACCGTAACTGACTGACTGACTGACAGATCATCAAAATTATGGAGCACTTCCCGACATCGTAGAATATTGTAATTTTGCACAACGGTAGGTCTTGTCATTCAAGCAGAAGCAAAAATCGAAAATTTGAGGTTTTCCATTCAGGGGGCGTGGTATCCGCCCACTTTCTCCGAATTGGTGTTGGTTGAATGGAGCACTTCCGACTGCTGTAAAACGATGACATTCGGTAAAGTTGCAGGGCTTTAATTGCATACAAAGAAAAAATATAAAATTAGCAGTTTTCCATTCAGGGGCGTGGTATCCGCCCACTTCCTTAGAACTGATGTAAATTATATATGGCACACTTCCGATTGCAGTAGAACAATGAAATTTGGTAGAACGGTAGGGCTCAAATTGCATATAAAAGTCCAAAAATAAAAACTGAGGTTTTCCATTCAGGGGGCGTGGTATCTGCCCACTTTCTGAATAAATGTTTAATTTATATGGAACACTTCCGATTGCTGTAATCAAGGTAGGTTTCTTAGTGTTAGGTATCTTGCCAGGATAAGAAGAAATAATTGAAGGGCAAATCAAAACAACCATTAACAAAAAGAAAATGTACCAAAAGAAATAGGAAGCTATAAACTAAGTTGATTTTAGTAGGTAGAGTCCACCGTTTTATCTTTCCGTATCTTTCGAGATTTTGACATGGTAAAATATTAAAATCTTTGCAAAAAGGAGTGAGATCAGACCAAAAAACATAAATGTTAAAAAAAGAGCCAAGCTCTTCTACACAAAAACCTTTGTGTAATAAGTCAGCCGTGAAAAGTACTGAGATCTAAAAGTTCGCCAAGTTCTTACTTCATGAAGGTTTAATACCGAATATTCAAATTAGAATAATATTGAAACAGCTACAATGTAATAGAGAAATTTTATTATTTAATGACTACTGACTAAAATTTGATGGGCTTACTTGGCAATTTTTTTCTTATGCCCAATTCAAAAGGTTTTGAAAACTTGAAAAGCTTTATTTTCCTCCAATTACCGACCAAATGCCCTAAAGTCGTATAATCCAAGGTCATGGAATAGCTGGTCAACAATCAGCTCTATAAATATCTTGAAAACCGACAGCTTTCTAACGACCGGCCACTGGTGGTATGTCTCACCAAAAAGTGAGACCAATTTTTAACTCACAAATAAATTTAAAAACATTTTGACAGGGCACGCCCTGACCTTGAAATTAGTAGGTTCTAAAATTTACCTAAATTAATAAAAAGGTAGCTACATAAAGTTTCTACTTGGAATTCGTATTTCGCCCTCATATTATTGCTCAAGCATTTTGTGTGCATATAAATGTATCTTATCTACATACATAATGACATTTGCAATTCTTAAAAACCAACCCACTTTCAAAATACGTATTCCCTAAGAACTCCCTGGTACCTACGTAGGTTAAAAAATTTCATATTCATTAAATCGTTTTATAAATATTTTAAAAATTCTCAAATAAAGATTCAACATATATCTTCGGACTCTTCTCTAAGAGTTTCCAGCGTGTATATCAAAATAATATTTTTGTTTCGGTGTAAACTCTTCTCATGCCAAAGACACACAGAGAGTAAAAGCGAAATAATCAAAAACAAATAATTCCTGTAAATAATTCTCAGCAGAAATGCCGCCCGGATAGAGGAACAAAAGATCCAAGAACCCGAAGTCGATGTCAGTTCGAAAATTTCTTAAAGGGCTCGTAATTGTGGCAGCAATTAGCACAAAGCCACATAAATAAATATATTACCTCGTGAAAATTAATTCTTCAGAAAACAACTGCACATCTTATTCCTTATCCTTATCCTTGGTCATGATGTTTCTTCAGCGCTCTCTATTGATACAAAGTTTCTTACCAAAATATTTTTCTTTTCATTTTTTTTTTTTGAAAGAATTCTGAAAACCACACTCGGGAATGTTTCAATTTAGAATTTACATTTTTAATATGAAGAAGGAGAGTAATTTCATAAATTGTGTGCGTTTCCCTTTGGGATGTAGCAGCAAGATGAAGGCATGCATACACTACGCACACATCGCGCAAGGATCAAACTAGAAAAGAAGCAAGGATTTGGAGCAGTAATTGCTTTTGAAATGCGAATTATTTGCCAAAGAGTCAGTCGTTGGAGCAGGGGATAGAGGTATGCAAGTATGCGAGTGTATTCATTTTGCTATGAATAATCAGGACGCGGAATGTTTAATAATTGCGACTTTTGTTGCGATGGATGATAATGATGATGATGGGATAGATGCAAGCTTGTATCTAATATGCTTCCATCTCAAAGCGAGAGAGGGAGCTAAGGTATAGTTATAAAATTCATTCCTTGGATCGGCTTGTAATTTTGTTTCTGTTTTTTTCTTTTAATTTTTGTACTGCCTGTCATTTTTCAAAAAGAAAATTATATATGTATGTATATCTCAGACTTTAGACAATCATGGTCTTTTGCAATCAAGGTGATTATTTCTTTCCTTTTAAATAAATTTAAACATAATACGAACATGCATAAATTTGGATCTTGAAGTTGAATATAGTGCACGACTTCGTCGCATGAACTTGCCCCTACGTTTAAGAGTCATAGAATTTAAGCAAATGAAATTCCTATATTAAAACATGCATGAACATTGTTCAAAAGTTTGAAATTGATTTTTACTTGCGACAGACAAAGAGTGGATCAAATACAAGTTACTTTTTAAAAAATCAATAAAATGAACAAAATTAAATTTTTTTCATGTGTTATGATTTTATTATTAAGTGCAAGCACTCCCATCAAATATAGAACACAACGCCTTTCAAGTGGCTGCTTCAGATAGCTTCGCAGTAGCGCATTCTGTCACTCCAATTTTCGAAGACCTTGTTGATGGTTTCTTGCTGTAGCTCACGGATTGGTTGGGCGATATTGGCCTTAAGTGCTTGAATCGTTTCCGGATTGTTGGCAAAACATCGGTCCTTCACGGTTCCCCACAAAAATAAAAAGTCCAAAGGGGTAAAATTCCAGCTCCGAGGCGGCCAATTGACATCGTCAAGATGGCTGATAACACGATTTGGGAATTTGATGCGCAAAAGATAGATTGGCAACCCTGGTTTTTAAAGGCAAATACAAGTAAAGTGTTTCTCCTATTTTCTTTTTCCTTTGTCCCAAGTTTAATATCACTGATTAGCATAAAAGTAATTTCTAAGTGTAGACCAAGTATATTTTACACACAGACAATTGAAATAAATTGGTGAGTTGATTCGAAATATAAATTATTTGAGAAATTTCAATCGACAAAACTGACAGTATAATGAAGCGAACCCCGCCAAATAATTACAACAACAATAACAACAGTTTGACTGAGTCAAACAAACGTAAACATTCAAAAATATCATACGAAATAAGGGATGAAACTGCACCTTAGAAGTTCGTCGTCTATAGGTAAAATGTCAACCGTTGAGTTAGAAAGCCTCATCGTTAACGCTGTAGCTACTTTACTCGACGATAAACTAAGAAATATGGCAACAAAGTCAGACGTAGAAGGAATATGTGGCGAGGTATGTAGGTACAGGCTCTGAAAGAGGATAATCTGGCACTTAGAAATCAGTTGGAGCATATGGAAACCTGCTACTCGTCACTGGAGCGTAAAGTTGAAAATCTTGAACGCAAGGCCATAGAAACTAATATAGTTATTCATATGCCCGTGGTAGACGAGTCCAATCCAGAGGTGAAGGCAAAGGAAATATGCCAGAAGCTGATCGGAAACACAGATCCCATGCTAGTTACTGAGTCGCGCTCGATGAGACCCAAGAACAACGTAGCAAGTGTCATCCTGAAGCTACGACAAAAAGATGACGTAGAGCGCATACTGAAGCAATCATCACAACTTGGACAACTTCGCAACACAGGAATAATTTCTATACACAGGGACTACACGGAAGCTGCAAGAGATAGAAGGAAGCGAATGTTGAACATTAAAACAGAAATTTTGAGGAAAAACAAGAAAAATATTAAAGTGGAACTGCGTGGACAAAAACTTAAAGTTAATGAAAAAATATTTTATTTGGATAAAAACAACAATCTTAGATGTGAAGAAAATGTAAACATATGCGGCAGTTTAATTCTCAACCAGATGATAGATGACAGTGACAGATCGAATGCAACTGCCGAAGGTGTTAACACAAGGAATCAGACCAGTTTACACGGGAGCAGTTTACACGAGCAAGATCCCGAAAAAGGAGTCATGAATCATGTCTTATCGACAACTAATAATAATTTATTGTGTAAATTTTAATATTAATGCCGTCTGCTCTGTTAATGTAAAAAATGTCCAAGTAAAAGTAATTAATAATGCAAAAGAAATTAAAAAATATAGAATATTAGCGTATAATGTATCAGGTTTGAAAAATAGGGATCTTTACAGAGTTTTTTAATTTTATAAATCAATATGAGTTTATCTTTTTATTTGAAACATATGCCGAAGAATCTTATTACGAGTATAACAACTTCCGGGGAAAATTTAAGAATTTTGAATATAAATGGGTTCCAGCAGTGCGTACACACACCAGAGGACGTGCTAGTGGAGGATGCTATATTGGTTTCAAGCAGAACTTAGAGGGAATTCGTTGTGAGATTAAGGTTTTTGAAGAGCTGTCGTACCTGGAAATCTCCGTTGATGGAGAAGGCCAGTATTATATACTCCCGTCCTATATAAACTGTAATACATGGGAACATGATTTTGAAAAACTACAAGAATTTATAGCGCAATCAAAAAACACCAAGTTGATGGTAATTGGAGATTTAAATGCGAGAGTAGGCAACGAAAGTGGAACAGAAAACAACCTAGCGGGGATCACACGTTTTTCAATGGTTGCATCGTGCAATGCAAGGGGGAAAAAAACTTCTTGAGCTTTGTAATTCATTTGGGCTGCGCATAGTAAATGGAACTACTAACAGTGATAAATGTGGAAATTTTACCTTTGTGGATAAGCAAGGGACTTCAGTTATCGACTACTGTCTTATAGGAAACGAATGGAATTCATTAATCTTCGATCTTGAGGTCAAACTTGTTCCCTACTCGGATCACCATAGTTTCCATGTGGCAATATTGCACTGCCGATGAGTCGAAAAAAAACTATGAAATTGGTTCCCAAACTACAGTGGATCTCTTCAAAGGCAGATCGATACAGAAATATTTTGAATGAAAAACTTTTAGCCAACCACATGGTTGTTTTAATGATATTAAAGGGAAGCATACCCGGAAATTAAAAAGAGCCTTGGCAATAAGAAGCTATATAAAAAACCATGGTTTGACGAAGAATGTGAGAGAGCTGAAAAGGTGCCACACTGCAGGAATACATCTGAATTTTGGAAAAAAATAAGGAATTTGAACGGCACTAAATACGTTATAGGCAACGAACTAAATTCCAATTTGCTTAAAGAATTTTTTGAGAAGCTTCTTAATCCAGTATCAAGTAGTGTTTGCTTCCAATATGCGCCCCCGGGTTTGAATAATGATACGCTTGATAGCCCAATCACTTTTCAGGAGGTGAAGGAAGTGATATGTACTTTAAAAGCCGGAAAAGCAGCTGGTTCAGACGGAATTCCTGTGGAGTTCTATAAATATGGCACAAGTGAACTTATTGTCGAACTTAATGCCTAGGTTAATAAGATTATGGAATCTGGAAACATACCGCAGCGATTTGAGGAAGCCTTGATCTTTCTCATTCATAAAAAAGGTGCAACATCGGATCCACAAAACTACCGCGGAATTTCGTTTCTTAATGCATCATATACAATTTTTAGTGGTATTCTACAGAGATGACTTAATGAATGGATTAGAGTCAACAACATGTTTAAGGAGTTCCAAGCCGGCTTTAGATCAGGCTATTCAACTATCGACCACATCTTTGTGCTAACCAGTATTGCTAAGACAGTCATTGCAAAGGGTAGAAAGCTATATGCTTTCTTTGTTGATTTCAAGGCGGCCTTCGATTCCATAGACAGAAAGGCCTTGCTATACAAGCAATACAATATGGGAATATCATGGAGAGTTAGAAGGATAATTGAAGGCCTTTATTTGGAAACAATATCAGCAGTGTGGGATGGTGAGGAATTGTCAGAGTGGTTTAAGACTTCATCGGGCGTAAGACAGGGATGCTCCTTAAGCCCCATCTTATTTGCCCTTTTCATCGAAGATCTAGTGAATTATTTACCAGGAGGAGTTGAGTATGCGGGTACGTTTATCAAGTTACTGAGGTTTGCGGATGATTTAGTGTTATTAGCGTATTCACCCGAAACCCTACAGCTAATGATAAATCGCCTAACTGATTACACTAGCCTCTGGAATCTCAATGTTAATCTTGACAAATCAAAAATAATAATCTTCAAACAAGGTGGTGGTAGAAATTGTGCTAACGAAAACTGGAACTACAATAATGAAAACATTGAAGTAGTAAAGGAGTACAAGTACCTTGGGGTCTACATAACCAAAAATCTAAATATGGAGCGTCATCTCCAAGCGAAGCTTTTAAAGTTGAAAACTGCCATCAATACAGCATGGAAGAACTGTTTTCAGAATAGATTATTACCGCATAGCAGTAAATATAAGGTTTTTGAAGCGGTTTCAGAAGCCATTATGTTTTATGCCGCGCAAGTATGGGGAGGAAACCCGTATGACTGTGTTGAAAAACTCTTGAGATTTTACCTAAAAGGAATTTTCCATTTACCATCGAACACGCCCAACTATATGCTAATGCAAATAATAAATAAATAATATAAATAATAATAAAATAAAATAATTTTCTTATTTCATATAATCTTCATTGATAAGTTGCTCTTTATACAATTCAAACAAAGACAGGCTGGTACAGAGATTGGCTTGAATTAGCAGAAGCTTGCGACATCACACTGCACGAGCAGTGTCAGGATCAAAATAAATGCGAAGAAATTTCCATGATGCTTAGGTTACGTGGAGAGCTGCTCAGGCTGAACTATTTTCCCCATCGGAATGACTTGCCCATCACATGCAGTTTGTGTAATCTTGGAGAAAGAGAGGGTCAATGGAGCAATTGTTTCATTGGACTTGGAAATGGCATTTCTATATTTACTAGTCCTTGTTGGTGAATTATTCATTTCTCTAAGGACTTTAGAGGCATCCCTTGTGCCTTGAGCGAATTTCCTCAGTTTTCCTTCTCTTGCTTCGCTTATTCGAATCCGCGAATGATTTGCACGGACGACTAAGCCGGTTAAGCGTCTCCATTGGTATTTCAAAGGTTCCTCCCAGCCAAAGCTGTTTTTTTTTTTTTTTTTTTTTTTTTTCAAGAAAACTTCTTCAACTTTATAGGCCCTTAACCACCTTTGTTTTATTTCGGATTTGATGTAGGAAAACTTATGCTTCAGGATCTTTTTTCCTTCCTCAGCGTTTCCATAACATACTACCAATTGGTTTTCGAAATAATCCAATTTCTCACTTAGAGTTGGTAAATTTTGCCTTTGGATTTTCATCCCCGAGGAACTATGACTATACTGGGTGACAACCAAGAAAATACAAAATTACGAAGAAAAAAAAATTAGAATCTTTTTGTGGGGGGCTATTTCTGCAACTGTTTATTTACTTAGTCACTGGCTTTTCTTTTAAAAAAATTCAATTATTTTGAGTGATGGGAATTTTTATTTGCACCTTTACAATTTTTACTTGCGACTTATGGGTACGAGTACTATAAGGCAAGTTATGCATTCGTAAAAAAATCGAACTCGAGATTTTGATAAAAGTTGACATAACGATGATAGCGAAGACCAAAAAGTGGGTCTCGCAATTCTGTGTGTCTGTCTGTCTGTTGGACTACATCCTAAACGGCTCGACAGATTTTTTTTAAACTTGGTAGATATCATTTGAAATTACCTACCTCACCCCCCTCCCTCCCCAACGGATTTTTTTCTTTTTTTTTTAACTATTCGACAGATATGAAAAATAAAAATACTAAAAAATTTCATTTAGTTAAAGCTAGGTAATGGTTGAAAAAAATTTCCGAACCGAATTTGGAACATTTTTTTTTTTTTTTTTTGCTTTTGATTTTCTCAAAAACGGTACCACCGATTTTGATAATCTTTCTTTGCTAAAGCTCCCCAATAATTGTAATAGTATTGTGTACACAAATTAAAAAAAAAAAAAAAAGTGTTTGGATTTGAAAAAAAAAATTAAAATACGTATATTTTTTCAAAACTCAATATTTCCAAAACCCCATGCTAAATTTTTTTTAAACTTGATAAAAAGGTACATTATAATCTACAAGATGTGAGAAAAAAAAATATTTTACCTTAAAATAAAGGGACCCACCAAACAAATGTTAAAAAATGTTAAAAAAACGGCGCGCGCCTAGAATTTTGATAATTTTTTTTTCTTTTAATTAATTTTTACGATCTTTACAGCTGGTACCGACCATAGAACCATTTTTTCAAATTTTGAATTTCTCACAATCGACAAAACGGATTTTAATGAAATTTCTTGTGGAGATGCTTCTAAAAAGTTTAAAAAACATTGCGTTTCAAGACTTTAAAAAAAAAATGTTTTTTTGAATTTTTGGAAATTTTTGGAAGTTTTTTTGAAAAATTTGATTTCTCAAAAACAGCTCCGTATTTTTTTTGGAAATTTAATTTTCATTAGTACAATAATAAAAACTTAAAGTAGGCGTACCAAATTTTTTCTTAAAAATGTTTTAAAAATTTCTTGACACAATAATTGATAAAGATACTGAAAAATATCTTCTTCTAATGGCTTCAAATGGGTTAAAGTCATTTATAAACGAACCTTCTCGCGTAACAGAATCTTCAAGTACTTGCATAGACCATATTTTTTACCGCTTTAGCAAAAATAATAAAATTGATTTTATGGGTCATGTTCTTGATTTAAATATATCAGATCATAAACTGATCGCTTTAAGTAATAATTTAGATGAAGTTTCAAAGCCATCTAGCTTAGCTATACACATGAAAAAGAGTTACAAATCATTGATTACAACTTATTAGAAAATATTTTGAAATATGAATTGTGGGAATCTGTCTATACAGAAAATAATCCATCTATTTCTTATGCAATTTTCATTTATATTTTACAAGATCACATAAAAACTTGCTCTTCAACTTCAATTAAGCCTTGGATGAACCAAAGTCTCCTGAATCTATTTCATAGAAAAAATAAAGTGTGCTCAAAGTTACAAAAACATCCTAATAATATAAAACTTAAGAAATACTACAGTTCTCTTTGTAAAACAGTCAAATCAGAGGTTGAATCAACTCGCAAAATGTATTATTTTAATTTATTGGAACAATCTAAAGGTAATATTAAAGAAGAATAGAAAATTATTGACAATATTTTAGGTAAGAACAAGAAATCGAATGTTATTGAATCAGTGGTAGTTAATGATATTTCTTTAACAGATTCTAGTTCAATTTCTAAGAAATTCAATGAATATTTTACAACCATCGCTAAAAAATTGAAACCTTCAATGGATTCACCATCTAATTGTAACTGTTTTACTGGTAACAATTTTGTAACTGAACTGTTACAACCAAATAGTTTCGCCTTTGAACCTATTTCCTCCTTTGAAACATACAAAACTATATTATCCTTGAAGAGTAAATTTTCTTGCACTAGTGTAATATTAAAGAAAGTTGCATTTTATGTTTTAGATGTTCTGAGTTATATATTTAATCTAAGAGTTGAACAAGGATGTTTCCCTCACCAATTAAAATGCGCTGAGGTGATTCCTCTCTTTAAGAAAGGAGACCGAAAAAATATTGCCAATTACAGACCTATTTCTCTTCTTCCAACTATTTCAAAAATCTTTGAAAAAATAATGATAAAAAGAATCACTTCGTTCTTAAATAAAAACAAATTTTTCAGTGCAAATCAATTTGGTTTCCGTTCAGTAAAGTCAACTGAAGATGCGATTCTAAGGTTATGTAGCCAGATTTATGATAGCTTGAATAACAACAAACCCACTTTTGCTCTTTTTATCGATATGACTAAAGCCTTTGACATGGTCGATCACGATTTACTGCTCAATAAATTGTATAATGCGGGATTTAGAGGCATAGTTTTTCAATGGCTTAAGTAATATTTGAAAGATAGAGTTCAAAGGGTTATTGTCAACCGAAAATCAAGTGAAGCTTGTCTTATTAAAACAGGAGTACCACAAGGATCTGTTCTTGGTCCCATGTTTTTCTTAATTTATATCAACTCACTCTTTTGGCTTCCGTTAAATGGTCTTTCAACAGCTTTTGCAGATTATATCTCCTTTACCTACCAATCTAATTCAGAAATTGACTGCATCACGAGAATTGAAGAGGATCTTGAACTCTTGAGGACTTGGTTTTTTGTTGATAAACTGATTATAAGTTAAAAAACTAAATTAATGACATTTAAAACCTCTGGACTTAATCCTTGTCCTTATAATTTCTATTTCCATACCAGACCAAATTGTAAAAACTTCAGTTTTCCTTTTCATTATTGCGAACACTATTTTGTACATAAAGATTCCTGTTCTAATTCGTGTTTCAAAATTGATATAGTAAGAAACTTTAAGTATTTAGGGGTAACAATCGATTCTAATCTTAATTGGAAAGATCATACTAGCAGCTTGAAAAATTATCTCATGGCTGTTACTCGAAAAATGTATCTCTTAAAGCCATTCTGCTCAAAAAAATTATTGACATCAATATATTACGGTCTTGCGCACTCAAAATTACAATACGGACTGTCCAGCTGGGGTCGGTCATATGCAAATACTTTTAGGCCCTTGTTAATCGCTCAAAAACATTTTATTTGAATAATTTGTAATAAAACCCGCTTTAGCGAAAGTTGGCCCTTGTACAAAGAATTACGAATTCTCCCAATGAGACACCTTTACATCTTTAAAGTGCTAAAAGAATTTTATAAGCAGAGTGGTAATATTCCAAGTAGAAATTCGCAACTATACAATCTACGAGTAAACAATTTTCATCTTGTCGCTGTACCGAAAGTAAACAAAACCCATTTCTCAAACTTTTAGGCTAGCCGCGCAAGTATATATAGAAAACAGATGAACTGTTTGGTTGAATGTCGGTGAATTTGCAGATAATTATATGTTCAATAAAATGGCGAACTTATTTTAGGCAATCGTTTAGTTTGTGTCAAAACACAAACTTTTTAGTTGCTCGAACCAAGCAGTTTCGCAACTAAAAATTGCTAGTGCGCGGCTAGCCTTATACTGTAACATCACCGCGATCTTTCAATAAACTGCCCATAACTATCAGAACAACTACAAATTTTAACTCTTTTCTAAATATGGTAAAGAACTGGGGCCAAATTACCGCATCAGTTATCGAGTAATACGTGACTGAATTATGTGACTTTGGCATTACCGCTTACGTCATCTAGCAATCGATTACTCTAATTTGACGTTTTCATTCGATCACTGATGGGACTCACTCACTCGTTCACTGATGCGGTAATTTGGCCCCTGGCTTTTCACGATTGATTTAAATAATATTGAAAATTGTAATTAAATTCTCGTTATATTATTTTGCAATATGTGTTCAAATTACTGTTATAATCTATGTTTGTATTGCTCTGTTTTCTTGTTATTTATATGTACATATATCTATAAAAAAATATAAAAAAAAAATAAAAACAAAAACTTAAACTTAAAAAATTAAATAAAAATAAAATTAAATTAATAAACATCTTAGAATCTGCTGTCACCCCACATCAGTTCCCATTATTTAGTGTAATATTTATGTACAGCTGCGTGCAGTAAAATAGTAGTGGGCACTGTCATTTTGAATATCTTTGAGTTTGTGGAAATACAAAAGTTTTTTAGCATTAACTGAAAGAGGAGTACATTTCCCTACTATGTCCATACAAAAATGCAAACTGATTTATAAAGCCGCAAATATTTTTTTTTTATTTTTTAACACATGATGCAACAAAGTTTTCAAGAGCAATAAAATAGTAGTATGATAGTAAAAAGTATTTTATTCGAAAAATATTTATATTTTAAAGTTTTTTTTTATAAATAAACTTAATACTTAGTAGCATGACCATGATTTTTTATGACAGCTATACAACGCTTTTTCATAGAATCTACAAGGCCTTCGCATCTCTTCAGTGGTATAGTCTGCCATGCATGTTCAACTACAGCCCAAAATTCGTTGTTGTTTTTGGGCCTAGCATCCCATACCGCTTTCTTAATATCTGCCCACAGGTTTTCAATGGGATTTAGGTCAGGAGATTGAGCTGGCCAATCCATAACCTCAATTCTATTGGCCCGAAACCATTCCTTTGCCAACTTACTAGTATGTTTCGGGTCGTTATCTTGTTGGAACGTCCATTTTAGCGGCATGTCCTCCTCAGCAAAAGGCAGCATAGTGTTCTGCAGTATTCCTACGTATGCATGCTTGTCCATTATATTATTAATTTTATGGATTCGACCCACACCTCTGTAGGAGAAGCAACCCCAAACCATAATACTTGATCCGCCATGTTTAACCGTCTTTATGGTCTAGCGGGGATCATATTGTGTATTAGGGGGATGCCTTACATACTGACGAGACCCTTTACCGCCATATAGAATGATTTTGGATTCATCAGTCCACATAACACTCCTCCACTTCTCAATGGGCCAAGAGAGATGTTCTTTGGCGAACTGAAGACGCCGCGGCGGTCACATGGTTTTTTTTCAGAAGTGGCACCTTGCGTGGGCTGCGAGCATTTAATTTATGCTCTCGTAGTCGTCTTCTTATCGTATGAACACCAAAAGTTAGGTTTAACTCGCCGCGGATTTCCACAGCTGACATTGTTGGTCGATTTTTAGCGCACCTTGTGACTTATCGTACGGTAGTCTCCGACAGAATCCGCTTTTTGCCCCGTTTTTCGTCTTTTTTTGTAAATGATTGCATTACATATCATTGGGGCTAAATATCCGACGAGTTTTTCAACTTCCCTGTACGTCTTGCCTTGATTTATAAGATTTTGAATCCATGTTCTTTTTTTCTTCGCTGCAATGTTTGCTTCGTCCCACTAAATTATACATAATCATATTTTTTTACTTAATACATAAATAATACGTAAAAACTAAAACAAACTTACTTTTTTTTAAAAAAAATCGAATATTTTACTGTAAATAATTTTTTTTTAATAATTTTACTTTTGCTACTATTTTATTGCTCGCTAAGAAAAAATCAAATTTCGAAATAAAATAAGCTGTAAATAATAACGGTGTTGATTTGACGACAGAAAAAGCATGGCCAGGTCTGTCATATATGTGTATAATTGTTCATAAATGCAACCGTAATGGAGACCAGTGGTACACAGGATTCGAAATATGTAGCGAAATTCATTTTACCAGCAGGCACTACTATTTTACTGCTCGCAGCTGTATGTATCATTCAACACTAACTCTAAGTTAAAGAATGATTTCTATTATTTATTCTATTATTTATAGGTTCATACCAAAAATTGTAAATCTTTTAGTATATTAATGAATGAAGAAATGTTTTTCTAATCTAATCTAATCTTGTATATAAAAGCTTATTTTTTTTTAAGAAACCACTAAAATGACCTATAATTTTTGTTTTTGCATATTTGCATAGCATTCTGTTTTTATCTCTTACTACTAAAAGAATTTAAAAAAATAATTTTATCCTTATGAACAGTTTTCTCTAATAACATTCGTTTTTAAAATTCCTAGTCTATTACATAGGAGCAAGTTCGTGCGACTCAGTCGTGCATTTTATTTAATATGTGCCTAGTACTACACACAATATTACCAAAAAATTTGGGAGTGTTGCTATTATTCTGGCCATAGCTGTATACCCTCTTTATAAATAATTAAAAAAAACACGTAGCTAACGCAACAAAAATGTAATGTAATTAAAATCTTCTTTTTTTTTTCATTTTTAAATCCATTTAATGGGTTCTCTGACCTCTGCAGCAATTAACTTTAACAAAATAAATATACTAAAGCTTGACATTGAATTTTACCCTTTAATGATAACCCACAAGTACCTTTACTTATCTATACACAAGAGAATAAAGCTTTTATTTGTAAAATTTCTTCAGAATTCAAAATAACCTTTCAGAACTGTATCTTCTCCTGTGTGAAAAGCTTCAATTATATTAATCTCCGGCGAAAATATTTTCGTCTTAAACTATAGAAATTTTCTGAGAGAATTTGAAAAAGGTACTTTTTTGTTCACTTTGTCAAAAAAAAAATAAAACCGTTTCGGAATTAAATTTTCCAGAGAGTCTGACAATGAGTTTTCTCAAAACAGCATCTATACATCTGTGAAAGATGATAAATCCACACATTATCTCAAGTCTCAACACTAAACTCTCTTTCTCTCTCGAAATGCAATTCTTCCTTCCATTCCAGAACTCGAATCGGTAAAGAGAATAGGGAACACCTGAGAGATTTGTTTTTTCTGACGCAGTCGCAATACTTTCTCAAATTGTACTACTCTAACAAACGAATACAACTTTCTTCCCTATTATCCCTACACATCTCGAAAACTATATTTAAGAAAAAAAAAAAAACACACAATTTTCTTGCGATAAAACCGAACTAATTGTCAGTTTGCCGATTGAAGTTCGAGTGCATGGTTTATTCCTTTCGCGCGGTTATCTAAAAAACCAAAAAAAAATTATATCTCATTATAAGAAAAAAGGTCCTTTCTTCAAACTTGAAGAAAATTCACAAACAAAAAATTACAATATTTGTGTATGGTTTTCCTCTAACTTGTTTATGAAATTTAAAAAAAATATACATCAAATTTTCACCATTGAAGTCCCATCGATGGGCAATCCTTGATTAGATTTCTCCTTGGAAAAAAAAAATAAAAAATATCTCTTCTCATTCGTTGTGAGATATTACTCGTATAAAAGTTCTAAAAAACAACATATATTCAAGTGAAGTGGTCCAAGGATTTTCAAGTTCGTCAAAAGTGTTTTTTTGCCTTTTTTTAGAAAAACCAAATTAAATAGCCCCACTGAGTGTTGCCTCCCCATTAGAATTTCTTTTTTTTTTGTTTTATTTATTTTCTTCCAAAAGAACAAACCGATGTGTAGGTTGCATACCAACAAAACGTACACCCCAACTAGACTAGACTTATAATCCCTGTGATCCTTAAAAAAAAAAAACTTAATCAGTTTGTGTCAAAGGAGTTTCATTTGAAAGCAACCATGAACCAACCACAATTTCTACGGTAGGATTTGTATGCCATACCGACATATAGCTTAAGCTCATACAAACAGGAACCACCGTTCTTGAAGTTGACAAAAAAAAATATAGAAAAAACAAACATATGTAAGCGGGAGCTTCAAGTACACCAAAGGTGCTCTTATCATCGTGTGTCTTTCTGATGTTGTCGTCTTTGCCGAAGATATACAAAAATAAACATTTGGCAACAAAAATATATAAAAAAAAGGATCCTCATAAAGGCCACATTCCCATATGAATCTCTAAGGATTTGTGGTGCTTTATTTTGAATACCTCGTAGGTACCTTGTTTACACTTACTTTGGCATTTCAAATGCACTTCTAAAAAATAAGGGGTTCAAGATGCTTGAAAGGATTCTCAAAAAGGAATTCATACAAAAAAAAAAACCGAAAAAAAACGCCGCGAGAAAGACCACAAAAAAGATACTTTTTCGCTTTTACGACGCGGCGCATCTTTTGGCATCTTTGAAGCTCGTAAAGTTTGTTTCGTTTTTATTTATTTTTTTATTTTTTTGACATCATCTATTTTTTCAACTAGCTATTCCCTTTGAAAAATGACATGTCCTTTGAAACTCAAAGGCGCTTTTCAGGATATTTACACTCATGACGTGAACGACGAATAGAGAGAGTTATATGAATTCTTAGCCTATAACTGGAGGCATTCAGAGACCTTTTTTTTTGTCTCAAAGCTTATTGCAAAATCTCCAAAGCAAGGCTTCCAAAGACCGACAGAGTACCTACATAAAACAGACAAAATATTATGTAAAGAAAATATGGAAGAGAATAATGAATAATTATGATTTTTTCCCTCTGAATAAATAAGCCCATTTCTGATTTTTTTTTCTTCTTCTTTTTTTCCTCCTCCTCCTCCTCGTTCTTCTGTAGCTTAATTTCTTCTCCGGACTTGAGAAGTTCCCTTTGATGTGTTGAGCAAGAGGCAGAATATGAATAATAAATACAAAAAATAAATCAACAAAATAAAAAGAAATGAAAATAAATAAAAAAGATATTGTATCTATAGAATAATTCAGAATTCAGTGTCGCAATATTGAGTTCATGTACGAGTACCTACAACAAAAAATTACACTAATAAAAGAAAGTGTAGTGTGAGTTTGTGCGGTTGGTGGTGTGTTTTTTTGTTTTGTTTTGTTTTTGTTGTTATTGCTGTTGCTGAATTAAAAAAAATCCAAAGTGTCAAGAAAAATCTGAAAAATTTAAATTATTAAATTATAAAAGGAAATTCTAAGTGCTCAAGGATTCTCAATTGGATTACTATCTTAGATTGGCGTTCGAAGCGGTAAAATTATTTTGGTGCTGTCCTTGTATATTGAAGACTTTCCGAGAATGCAAGAAAAAGGTAAGTTTGATTATATTTTTTAATTCCCAAAATTTTAAGACGTTGAGTAAATTTTAAATATTTTTCTTTGGATCCGATAAGAATGGGGAGATTAAGCAAAAAACCTGTTGAATAATTTCGGTAAGGTAGGGGCATTTATTTTGGGAAAAGTTGAAAATTACTGCCGATCAACTTTTGTGGACTAAGTGCTGATGATAATTTGGTTCGAAATGTGTCTTCTTATGGTTTTTTTTTTTTTTTTTTTTGAAAGACGCTAATAAGTTTATAAGTAGCAGCAGGGGGATGTTTGAAAGTTCTAGAGAAGGCAGAAGCAATCTACCCAAGGCTACAAGGGCAGAACGAAAGCCTGCCGAGAAGAGAGTGTGAATATGGGAGTAGACGCACAGTCGGTATTAAGGGTCTGGCGAAGATGACCAAAATTCCACTATAAGACAGAAAAATCCATTCAACTTGGGCGATGATGGTCCAAATTGCCGGCCACCCGACCCTTAGTGTAGTTAGAGATAGCCAAGCTTAAAGGCTTTAGACCGTTTGTCAACGATCTGATCGGTCCTTATCAGTGTGGTCTTAGGCCACAACCGTCAACCAAATGTTCGTATTTCCCAGATTATTCAAAAAAAAAAAAAACTGATAGACAAATTCGGTAAGAACACCACTGAAACGTTTGATGTTGAGAAAAGTTTGGAAGACAAGCTCTTTAACTCGCAAGTCAAAAACAGAGGTATAATTTTTCAAACTTCTGTTCAACCACTTGCTTATGCAGATGATATTAACATCATTGGGAGAACGAAGCTGTTACTGTCGCGTTTGCAAGTATTGAATCGGAGGCGGCGAAAATGGGATTTGCTGTTAATGAAGACAAGACGAAGTGAACTTTATGCTATCATCCAGAAAGGACCCTCAAAATCGTCGACTCGGGCAAAACATCACGATGGATAGGTACAACTTCATAGTGGTCAAGGACTTTGTCTACCTGGGCTCCACTATTATCTAGCAAAATGACATCAGTACACCAAGGAGGCTTTTTATATAAGACCCTAATCATCCCGGTCCTGCTTTATGGGGCAGAAGCATGGACCCTGTCGAAGGAAGATTTTCCGGGTGATATTCGGTCCAGTATTTATCGATGGAGTATGCAGGAGAAGATTCAACAACGAGTTTTACGGTGTGAGATGGCCGGGACACGTGGAGCGTATGGACAACGACCTACGCACCAGCCCCATGAGTCTTTGAATCTACTCCTGATGGTCAGAGCAATATGGGAAGACCCCACCTTAGGTGCCGCACACAAGTGGAGAACGACCTCAACTGACTTGAGTGCGGAGCCAGCCATCAAAGAATCGAGCTGGGTGGAGGGGTTTGTTGGTTGAGGCCGTAGTCCATCTTGGACTGTAATCAAAACGTGGGTTTCGACTTGTAAGAAGTAAAGAATCAGGAATCATTTCAAGAAAATAGTCTAAAACTCCTATTACCACACACTGTTCACACTACCATTATATCTGCGAAGTATTAGAACGTACAGAAGCTCTGAGACAATAGTGGCAGGAACAGTGGATGGTTGTCCAAGCTACAACCAACATTCGAAGGGAATAGGGATGTTCTGTCTGTCGCAAACCTGGAGGGCCGTTACGTTTTTTTCATGCTAGAAAA
Source organism: Philhelius festivus (assembly GCA_963931855.1). NCBI lineage: Eukaryota > Metazoa > Arthropoda > Insecta > Diptera > Syrphidae > Philhelius > Philhelius festivus. The sequence continues at coordinate 192,123,368 of OZ007554.1, forward strand.
TAAAAACAAACTAAGAATTGCCAACGGAAGGAAAACGTTAATCAAGTCAAAGTGGAGAGGGCCTAAGCCATCCCAGAGACATATGACACTACTCAGGCCAAAAACCTTACTTACTTACTTAAAGTAATTTCCTCAACCAACAAGCTTCTCCAGCTGGTTCGGTCCCTAGCTAGCTGTCTCCAGTTTCGCACACCAAGTTGGTTGAGGTCCTCTCCCACTTGTGTGCGCCACCTGAGTCACGGTCTTCCTCTGCTGCGTCGTCCCTCGGGGTTGGGTTCGAAGACTTTCCGGGCCGGAGCATTCGGGTCCATTCGCTCTACATGACCTAGCCATCTCAGTCGTTGGACTTTGATTCGTTTGACTAGGTCATTTTCGCTGTACAGCCAGTACAGTTCGTGGTTATATCTTCTCCTCCACTCCCCGTCTATGCAGACGGACCAAAGATCACACGGAGAAACATCCTAAAGCGCTCTCATTCATTTTCGACGAAGTCCATGTCTCTGCACCATAGACAAAAATCGGGAAGATAAGGGTTTTTTAGAGAGACACTTTAGTTGCTCGAGAGAGGACTTTGCTACTCTTGCCTTCTTAGTCCAAAGAAGCAGCGATTAGCAAGAGTAATTCTCCGTTTGATTTCAGCGCTAGTGTTATTTTCTGAGTTTATAGCGGCGCGGCGTCTAGGTATATGAAGTTCTTCACTACTTCAAAGTTATAGCTGTCTTTAATGACGTGACGTCGGTGTTGCGTGTCCAAAAACCATGACAACGAAATTGTCAGACATTCGGACAGAATCTGCCAATCGTGTTAACCGACAATTTATGATTGAAAGGTAGTTGACTATTGACAGCTCATTAACAGATCTGACCATATTTTCAGACCAGACAATCGTCTGTTCTTGAAAAACAAAACAAAAAATTAGGCGCCATTGCAACTCGTAGAGACTAAATTCAAGAACTTGAAAATCCTAAAGCTGTTTGTGTTAGCAAGAATGGAGGGGACCTAAAATTTCTTGCAGCAACACTTTTCATAAAAAAAAGATACTCTTCAAGAATTTGTCACTTCTTCGCTAGAGGCAGTACATCTCTGAAAAACTTTCTTGCAACAGCTGAGAATCGAACTGTACTGTTATTTATAAAAACATGGGTGATATTAGACACAAACATTTTTGGAAGCACAAAATTCATTTTTTTCAATGGCAAAAAAAGAAGTTGGAGCTAAAAAAAAGTATGCAATTTGATTTCTCAGCCAAATAGCAATTTACGCCAGTAAAGATTTTAAATTTTTTATTTTTTTTTTTAATTTTTTTTTTATTTTTTCTTATTTTTTTCTTATTTTTTTTAATTTTTTTTTAAATTTTTTTAAAATTTTTTTTTATTTTTTTTTTATTTTCGGATTTCTGATAAACTGTTTTACCGATTTAACTAAAATTTTTACAAAAAAGCTTTTTCAAATTTTATATAATGTTGTGCCGAAAAAAAATTCAAAAAAAAACTTTTTTCCATGGAACTCTCTAACTGACCTTGAAATTCGTTCCTTCATAACATAATTGGTTCTGTGTCTAGGCTAATAAAATGCACGACTGGATCGCATGAACTTGCTCTTATGTAAAAGTACTTTGGAATTTAAAATACAAAGCCCTGACCTCAATCCAATTGAAAATTTATGGTCAATTGTGAAGCGACGGTTGGGGCAGCACAAAAATCACCCATCAAGCACTCACGAGCTTTTGCAACGAATGGACCTGGAATGGGGCCGTATTCCAGAGCGATTTCTTAATAATTTGGTGGAGAGTATGCCAAAGCGTTGCTCCCAAGTAATTAAAAATAAAGGTTTATGGACTAAATACTAAAGAAAAAACATTGATTCTAAACGTGCATAATTGGACAAGTCTAAAAACTAATGGAATATTTTTTGTTTTGTATAATATATTATTTTTTGAAAAATTTATTATAAACAATAAAATTTAGTTAAATAAACAAAATGAAAAAAATAAAAAAGATTTTAATTCTATTAAAAACTCTTACTTTAAATCAATTTTTCAAGTAAGCGAAAACATTTGACCACTTTTGCTCGTCACTGTACATTCAGACAGGCGGAATTGTCGGACCCACTTTATTCGTCTTCGCTATCATCGTAATGTCAACTTTAATCAAAATTTCGAGTTCGATTTTTTTTTTGTCAAATGCAGAACTTGCCCTATAGTACCCTATATAGCAAGTAAAAAAGAAGGTGCCTTTCCCTCAGTGGTCTCGTTAGACCGTATAGGGAAAGTAATGAGAGCAAAGTAGGACACTTAATATGATAACAAAAAATATCTAGCACAAAAACTAGATCATGAATAGTTCTACGGAACTTGAGCGGTTGCAAGCCCCCAAGAAAATTAAGCAGAAAACATAGACTGCATCATAGTTTTCCATTATTCTTGGGGTTGAAGATTCTTCCAGTAAGACACTTATATTGCTATAAAGTCCTTAAAACTTTTTTCAAGCGCTCAGGTAATTTAAATTTCAGAGTTTTGGACAGACATAACCTCCGTGGTAACATGCAATGTATGGTACCTGTTCCTAACTTCCGCACTACTGCCTTCCGTAATTTCTATTCTGTTATGTCTCCTCGTTTATTTAATAAACTTCCGATCATGATAAGATCACTTATATTACAAAATCGTTTTGAGAAACTTGTAAAGGGCTGGTTGTTAACTTTTCACTTTGATGAGTTAGAAAGAATGTTGTCCCCAGTTATATAAAAGACTTCAATATTTCTGGTCTTTCAAAGAGAGTTTGTTCTCTGTTCTTTATAACTTTTTGGTTTATCTTTTGGTTTGTATAATTGATTTGAATTGTTAACATTTCTTATTTTTCTTTTCATTTTGAAATATACATATTTTCTTAAATAAGGGTCACCCCACCCATTTATTATTATTTGATTTATTTGTTAAGCTTGAAGTGGCATTTAGCACTGTTTTTATTTTTAAAATATTTATAATGCCACTACTTTATTTCTATTAGTTATATACGTTATTATATAATGAATTGTTGTATGTATCTTACCTTCTGAAGAAATAAATGTATTTATAAATCTAAAAAAAAAAAAATCTAAAAAGCTTTTGTGTGGCAATAGAATTTAGATAAAAAATTCCATCGCATTTTATAAAAAAAAAAACAATCTGAACTACTTTCAGAAATATCTTGAGATCATCAGCATAACAAAAAGCAACGGACCAAGATGGCTACCTTGAGGAACACCTCAAGTGCACTTAATTAGCTTGTAGGTATATTCCGACTTTTATTTTTTTTAATCTTACTGGTTAGGAAGGAGTAAATCCACTAAAGTAAGCTTGAACTAATGCCGATTATTTCAACCTTACGAACTAATATGTTGTAGCAAACTGAATCGAAAGCCTTGCTAAAATCCGTATAAATAGCATCGACTTGATTTCGGTTTTCGATAGTATCAACGATCTTGATCTTCCCGAGATAAATCCATTCTGGACATCACTTACATATGTGTTCTTTCAAAAGAAAATCAATATTATTTTTACTTATACTTACTAAAAGTTTAGGAATTGCGGATAATTTGTAAAATTTCACTATAATTCTCAACATTGTTTTTGAGCCCATTTAAAAATTGGTATCAAAACCGAAGATTTCAGTTCGTCCAAAAATACTCTGGATGACAATGACAGATTGAAAATAATTAGCAGAGGTAGGCAAAGGGAATTTTCACATATTTTTAAAATTAAGATAGGCATTTGTCTTCAGACCTTGTAATCCTTTTAGAATATCAAGCAAATCAAATTGTATTAACCTTCGGAGGATTTCAAAAAGGGCCGTAGATGCAGTTTACTTAGACAGATGGAACCATTTCAAGTTGTTGTAAACTGCAAAGTCTGCCTTTTGTATAATTGTTTCAGACACACACAATACGATGATTAGGATGTTTTTTGTGATTATGTTGATTCTTTTCCGAAGGGACAACAGAATTTTCATTTTTGGGTCAAAGTAACGTAATATCGGCCGACAAGATTCCTCGCCGTGCACAACCTCGGCCTCTTGCAGACTTTAACTTGCCGAATTTTGGGTCGGGATTCAATTCAATTTTGTTTTATTGAACATACTATTTACAATTTGGCTTACAACTAATAAGATACTACATATGCATGAAAATTTACATTTGTTGGCTCATAGGGGGCCTAACTATATACAGTGACTTAAGTTTAATTATTTTTATATAAAATTTACATGACAAAAAAAAAAAAAATTAAATTTAAAATGTTGGTTGACTGTATTGTCCTCAGGGTGTTCATTCCTGGTTGTCAGTGGTGATTTTTGTGGGTTGTGGGCAGGGATGGCGTTTTAGCCGCGGTGGTAGGCTGACCCAATGTCAGCGTAGAACGAGACTACATCCTCGTTGTCCATGATTACGTTGTCATCCAGAGTTTCCATTACACTGAGGTACCTCGGCTCGGGATGTCGTTGTTCTGTGGTCATCCTTCTCATAAGCTGATTCGGGTGGTCGATGATGTTCCTCATTAATTTCTTCGTTGAATGAACTAGATATTTGTCCAGTGGGATTAAATTCGCTTCTGTGTAGAGATGCTCGTTCCTGTAGTGCTTTTGTCGTTGACGGTCGAAGTAGAGTCCAGTGCAGATCCTCAGTATCTTCCTTTCGAATAGTTGAAGTTCCTTCATAGCTGTCTTCGAGATGGAAAACCAGACTGGGAAGGAATAGCTAATCACTGGTCGCAGGAGCTGTTTGTAGATTAATATCTTTGTCGGTTGGCTAAGACCTGATCTTCTTTTCAGCAATGGGTGCAAACGGCTGAAGGCCCAGCTGGCCTTTTTCAGAACATTTCTTGAGTGCAGGTTAAACCTTAGCAACTCGTTGAAGTGCACTCCCAGGTACTTGACACTTGGTTTTGCCACTATGGAGGATCCGTCAGGGAGTTTTAGGGCCAGATTTCTGCAAATTGTTGCGGTGCGAAGGCCTCTACCAGTTGAAGGTCTCCTAAAGCAGACAAGTTCCGATTTGGAAGTATTGATTCGGATGCCCCATTTCTGGTAGAATTGGAAGAGTCTGTTAATGTGGGTTTCTACTTTTTGGACAGCGATTAGAGGTGACATTGATGTGGCATAGGTGAGCGAGTCATCAGCATACAGGAGGTTCTCGCATCCAATTGGTGAAGGTTGGTCTGAAGTCATCAAGTTGTAGAGGAAGGGGCCTAGTTTTGAGCCTTGGGCGACTCCAGCACTGATGGTCTTCATGTTTGACTTGCAGTTATCTACTTGAACAAAAAATTTCCTGCAAGATAGGATTTTGGGTCGGGACTTGGGCCTACATCCGTACAAGATCCAACTAACCCAGTAGTTAAAATTTCATGACAACGCCGATTTTTCGCTGACTGGGCTTCGGAACGTTGTGAAGAAGACCCATTTTTGTCCGAAAAATCTTCCTTAGCGACGAGGCGCAGTTTTCGTTGAATAGTTGTGTCCTGTGTTTACAAGAAAACTGTCGTATATGGGACAAAACCAACTAAGGTTTATCATGTGACAATGTATTCACAAAAAATTGTTGTTTGGTTTGAATTTTGGGCTGGCGACGTCATTGGTACGCACTTTTTCGAAAAAGACGTTGGTCGGCCACCGTCAATGGCGATCGCCATGATAAATGAAAAATGAAAGAAAGATTTTTTTTTTTTTTTTTTTTCCCGTGGGTAGGGGTTGAAATCTTCAAAAGATTCTATGAGGACCGAAAAACGCGCGCTCATAGATATGTGGGACTCTCCCGACCAACAACTCTGCCCCCATAAAGCCTTACGGAAGGTAAGACGCATTTACAAAGGACCTTAATAATTTGTTTTCAAAAGTTTGTAGACTATTTAGATTTGTATCGTGGGTACAACCCCAGAGTTGAATACCATATGTCCAGACAGGCTTAAGTACCTGTTTGTAAACTAATAATTTGTTTTCGATACTAAGTTTAGAATGTCGTCCGAGTAACCAGTACATTTCCCTTAGTTTAATATTTAATTGATCACATTTATTTTTAACATGTGACTTCCATTTTAATTTCGCGTCAAGAGTCATCCCGAGATATTTTGCCTCATTTGCAAATGGAACTTGAGTTGTATTAATAAAGACTGGTAATCTATTAATTTTCTTATAAGTAAAGTCCACGTGGACTGACTTAAATTCGTTAAGCGCTATTCGCCATTTGTTTGTCCATTCATTGACATTGTTAAGAGCATTTTGCAATTTACATGTCGATTCGTTAGCCGTTTTGCCTACTGCAAGTATTGCGGTATCGTCTGCAAAAGTAGCTACAATTGTATTGTCTGTTTGGGGTATGTCGCGTGTAAATAAAAGGTATAAAATGGGACCTAGAACACTACCTTGTGGTACCCCAGCCACTATTTCTTTAAAATCTGAATAATCATTTCCGTGCCTAACGCGGAAAATTCTTTTCTCTAGATATTCTCTAAGAATGTTGTATAGTCCTTCAGATAGGACTTGTCTCAATTTGTATTTGAGGCCTTCGTGCCACACTTTGTCAAAAGCTTGAGACACATCTAAAAAGACCGCTGAACAAATTTTATTTTCTTCAAAGGCTTTCTCGATGACATCGGTGATTCTATGCACTTGATCAATCGTCGAGTGCTTACTTCTAAAACCGAACTGGTGTTCAGGTATAAGACCCTTTTCTTCTATTATGGGCTGAAGACGCTGAAGAAATATTCTCTCAAAGACCTTCGACACTACAGGAAGAAGTGAAATGGGCCTGTACGATTTCTTTTCATGTGATGGTTTGCCAGGTTTTAAGACCATTATTACTTCTGCGACTTTCCATTGATTTGGAACATATTCTAACCTTAGAGTGGCGTTCATTATGTAAAGGAGGTTTACTAAACCTTTCCGTGGGAGCATTTTAAGAATTTCCGCAGTAATTAAGTCGTATCCTGGTGCTTTTTTTGACTTCAGTTTCTTAATTTCTTTGCTTAATTCGGCAAGCGTAACATTTCTTGTGATGGAGCTTTCATTTGAATTTATATTCACACTTATATCATCATTCAATGCTTGCCCATTGAACGGCTTAAATGTTTCCTCTAGGTAATCAGCGAAAACGTTTGCTTTCTCTTTATCGCTTCTTGCCCATTCATTTTGGTCTTTCATAATCGGGGGTGCTGGAAGCTTTGGTTTTTTCGTAGCTTTTATCGCTTTCCATAGAGAATAATTAGATTCTTTACCTGCCGTCAAGTTTTCAAGGTAATTTCCAGCTTCGCGGTTTTTAAAATCTGATATCATCTTTTTAAGCAAATTACTGAGGTGATTTAAATTAGCTTTGTGTTGGGGAGCACGAGTTTGTTGCCATTTTTTGCGCGCTTTTCGCTTGTCTTTAAGTACCTCTTTTATCTCTTGGGGATATTTAGCTTCTCTATAGCCTGACATTTGTCTTTGGTAAGGAGTATTGTTCCATGCGGCTTTTTGAACAATATGCACAAAATTATCTACCGCTTCTTCAAGCTCAAGAGGTGTTTGTAGTGATACCCTTAATTCAACATTATCTTCAATATCTTTCTTAAAACCTTCCCAGTTAGTTTTACCGTTTGTTAACCTAGGTGGTGTTTCAATTTTAACAATACTTTCGCTCATAGTGAGAATAACGGGAGAGTGGTCAGAGAAAAGATCAAAGCATTCCGTTATTTTTATTCGATTTGACGGTATTCCCCTGACTATAAAGAAATCAATCAGGTCAGGTATTTTCGAGGTATCTGTCGGCCAATAAGTTGGTTTCCCACTAGAATGAAAATCACAATTATTCTCCATACCGGCTTCATATAACGCTCGGCCCTTTTGAGAAATGCATCTAGAACCCCAAAACGTGTGTTTTGCATTAAAATCGCCACCGATTATTAAAGATGGTCTAAGTGATTTTAGCAAGTTTGAAAAATCATTTTTATCAATTCTGTACCGTGGAGGGCAGTATATAGATGTGAAATTCAATGTATCATGTTTAGTTTTAACCTGCACACTTATAAGCTGCATCGGTTCAAGTTCAAGCTTAAGGCCTATCGAGTGTTTGATACATTCTTTTATGTATAATGATGCTCCGCCTCTTGCTTTGTTCGACGGATGAATTGCATGGTAATCTAGATAACCGTTTATATTGAAATTTGATTCTTTTTTAACGTGGGTTTCTGATATTAGACAAATGTCGATATCTTGTTCCCGTATGACCATTTCTAGTTCTTCAAGTCTTTGCCTTAATCCGTTGGCATTCCACGTAATAATTTTAAGGTTTTCCATCATGATTTTTTTTAAAACGTTTGGGTCGAATAAAATCTTCGATTTTTGCTAACCTATCAGAAATAGTTCTATTGATTTTGACCTGATCTTCAAATTTTGACAAAATTAAAGCCAAGCATTGAGATAGTGCGTCAGAGTCAGGTTGATTTATTACGGGTGCAGCCGCCATTCTGGCATTTGTGTTTACACTACGTTTCTTTGGAGATGTCTGTGCAGCTGCCATTTCGGCGTATGACTTAACAGTACGTTTCTTTGGAGATGTCTTTGACGTTGATGGGGTTTGATTTTCTTTGCCGATGCCGACTCTTAGTGTATTTATTCTTTTAGGAGTCTTAGATATTGGGCTTTTTATTTGTTTCTTTGGTTTTCTTTCCATATGAATTTTTTCTCGGCGTTTTTGTACCTCTTTAACTACTTCACAGCCTCTATAGCTTGCCGGGTGACTTCCATTGCAGTTTATGCACTTCGCTGGACTTTTGCTATTTCCAGTGCAGTCAGCAGTTAAATGTTTTCCCGCGCATTTTACACACCTAGGTTCTTTTTTACAATAGCTTTGCGTGTGGTTGAAACCTTGACAGCGTTTACACTGAGGCACTTGCTTTGTACGGCTTTTCAGAGGTTCGATCTTAACAACGAGGTTCAGTATTGTTTTAATTCTGTAGATTTCCTCTAGTTTTTCTGTCTTATCGAACGTGAGTATAAATAGTGGGAGACCACGCTTTACCACGACAGTTTCTCTATCTTTTTGTTGTTTTTCTTTTTTTACGATGTTCTCAGCATTTAAGATCTTGTAATTTTTTTCTTTAAGATCACGGATTACATCGTTTTTTTGACATGAGGAATGTAAGCCTCTTGCAACGACTCGTAAAGGTCTTTCTGATTTGTTTTCGTAGGTATACCATTCTACATTTGCTTCGTTAAGTCTTCGCGAAAGCAGACGATAGCTATCGGAGTCTTTTACACAAACTTTCCACTTGTTGTTATTAAGCGAGATAACTTTAAAATTCGCTGGGGTTAACGCCTCAAGGATTATTTTAAGCTTATTGTATTCCGCAATCCCGATGACATTAATCGGTGGCGGTGGTCTTATTTTAGTAGTTTTTTCTTTCTTATTCGTATCTTTTGGTACATTTACTTTTATTATTTCGGAAGACGAGGTTCCCTCTGGCGAGAAAGATGATAACCAATTTCTTATGTCCCAAATTGAACCATATTGACCTAGATGACATGTAGTTCCAGCAGGATCGTGCTTTGTGCCACACAGCGGAGACCACGATTGCCATTCTGCATGAACGATTTGGGGGTAAGGTTAACTTCCGCAGAGGTGACGTGAATTGGCCATCAAGGTCATATGATTTTCCTACAGGAATTCACAGGTCTATGCGAATAATCCACAATCGACTGATTCCCTTTAGGTTAACATAAGACAGGCCATCACTCTAATTCAGCCGTATCAATGCGGAAGAGTCACTGTAAATTGAACCGCTCGGATCCATGCCACCGTATGAAACCAAGGCAAACATTTAAACGATGTCATTATTTAAAAACCCATTACAACATTCAAAGCTTCTTGATGTAGAAGAACAAATTCGGGGCCCTCTGTTGTGCATTTTATTTTTAAGTGTGCTAATATTTCGCATTTCACTAGTCTCAGTATCAGAATTTAAATTCCAATAAATAAACGCCAATTCGTCCGAAATAATCAATTTTAATTTGCAACAAATTTGTTGCCTTGCCTTTCAATCCGTCAACTTGACTCTTTGAATTTAAATAAATTGGTATACATCAATTTTATGAATCAAAAAAAAAAAAAATAAGAGAAAGAGAAAGAAAATGCAAATTGGTTTGCTTAAGATATTTATTTATAGATATTTCAAGACCTAAAAGCACTTAATAAATTGTTTCCGACATTAAATGGAATTAATGAAGAGAAAAGAAAAACGTATAATTTGGCTAAATGTGCGCCTGGATTATTTTAATTGGATCAGTTAATTATAATATTGTTAACTACAATAAGTTTTTTTTTTCGTCGGAGTGAAATCTAAAAATAAAACCACATGTTTTTGTTTTTAGTTTTGAAATAAACTTTTCAGACTTTTTTTTTCATAATGTGATATTTCGCACTTTTGTATGAAATTCAATGGTTTGATTGATTTATTTATTTTATAAAAATATTATTGATGTCTAGTAAAATATACAGTGACCGTGGAAAGAAATTGAACAACCACTTTTGTTTAAGTTATGTTTTGGTGTGAAATGGGGTCAACAGTTTAGCAGAATTTATTATAAAAACGTGAGCTTTATCTCATCAAAGTCAGTATTGTGTGGCTTCATCGACAGTAAGCTCTCCACTACGTCTGCACTATCCACCAATCGAAAACTAAAACCAGAACCTACCTTAAGGGTCCAATGAACGAATTGGAGTTAGATGCCCAACTTGGGGTTGGTTTAAAGTTTTAGAAAAAGGCCCAGAAACAAATTTCGCATTTAAGGTTTTACTATCGATTACTGCCGGTAAAATGCAATTTACTTTCCCAATACCTATTGAACGTACATTTTTCCATAACTCACAGCAACTAAGGGATGTGTTAAGGCGGTTAGAATTTACTTGAGATTGGATTATCCTAATTTCCAAAACAACCATGTTTCGAAAAAAACACAGTACACCCTACGAAGTTCCGATAGACGATATCACTTCAATAACTAGTAAGCTTGGTCCCATTCATGGATGAGATACCGAATTGAGGTAGTTAACCATGATGAGTTACGATAATCTAAAGTTTGTGGCGCCAAAATTTTAAAAAGCCTTAATAATAGGTAATAGTATGATATTACTTAACAATTTGCTAACTTTAAAGTGGTTTACATTAACTCATTCTTCATTTTAAACAATTTCTAACAAGTATTGCTTTAGTAATTTTCTTAACAAATTGCTTCTGAACACACCTAAAACAAGGCCAGTTCATGCAAAAAACTAAGTAAACAGACGTTTCTTGAAGTTTGTAAATGTAAGAGAGTCATACGAAGATAGAACGATACTAAAAATAGAATGCACGACCGTATCGCACGAACTTGCTCTTATGTAAGAGACCAAAAATTTCAAAAAGAAAAAAAAAATTAAGATAAATTCTCGGAACCGTTTTCGAGAAAAATACGATTTTCGAAAACCATTTTTTTAACATTTGTATGAATGGTACTGATATTTTTATGTAAAATATTTTTTTTTCCTTACATCTTATAATTTATATTAAGAAACTTTTATTTATCAAGTTTTAAGAAAATCGAGCATGAGGTTTTTGAAATACTGAGTTTCAAAAAATTGAAAATTGTTTCAAAAATGGAAAAAAATTTGGGAGCTTTAGCATAAAAAAAAAACTTATCAAAATTGGTTGTACCGTTTTTGAGAAAATCAGAAACCAAAAAAATGGTTCCAAGGGGGGTACCAAAAATAAGCCTTTTTTGGAATTTTTTTTCAACCATTTCCTAGTTTTAACTAAACGAATTTTTTTGATTTTTTTTTAAATCTGTAGGACAGTTTTGAGAAAAAAATATTTATAAAATCTCGAAAAAAAAATCGTATGTCAGGTACCGTTATTTTTGGTCTTAAGAAAAAAAAAAAAAAAAAAAAAACAAAAACGTGTGGGGGGGAAAATTAAAAATACTATCTACCAAGTTTAAAGAAAATCGGCCGAACCGTTTAGGCTGTAGTCGAAAAGACAGACAGACAGGCAGACACAATTGCAAGACCCACTTTTTTAGTCTTTGCTATCATCGTAATGTCAACTTTGATCAAAATCTCGAGTTCGATTTTTTTCCGAATGCATTACATACTTGCCTTATATTACCTATAAGTCGCAAGTAAAAATATAATAGGCATTTGATGATTTTAATTTTAATATAGGGGTAGAGAAAGTATGATGCTTTATTCAATTAAAATTATTGAAAGTACTAATTCGACTAAAAACTGAATTATACAAGAATTTAATAATTTTCATTGAGAAAAACTATTGTTTTCTTAGAAGACTGCAGATAGTAAATATTGGTCCAGTTTGTGCTCCTTGTTGGTGTTCTTCTAATGCAGATGCGTTTATGTTTCTGAGATCCCTATATTGATAGGTGCTAGAAACTGTTGTAGAAAAACTGAAGTCAAATGCTGAGTAAGCTTTGAGAAACCTGGTGCGGAGAGTTGATCATAACGAGCTACGCTTTTTAATTCATTTTCCCAAAACAAATCGGGCAATATTGAACTATTTCTCGAAAAAAGAGTAGCTAAAATATTATAAGCTCTTGGCAGGTCCAAAAAACCTCAAGCTTTTAGCAAGGTTATCTTCAAGAAGAATACTGTTTTCGTCAAATTTTATAACTTCAAAAACCTATGATATTTTTCAAGAACTTGATTTTTTTTTATGTTATGCAAACATTGTGCAATTGAAATGTTTTCCAAAACCACTTGTACTCTAAGTATTCAATTTCCTAAATAATTTTAATCAGTTTTTCAATAGTTTTTAAAAGTAATTGTCATTTTGTTTGTCGGCGTTTAATTCATCAGAAAATCTATAAAAAGTTGGGATTTCGATCCAGCGAAACAGCAACAATCCGTGATTTACTTTTGTCAGTTTTGCAGCTAAGGCATTCTTTAGCGGGTACCGTCTCAAAATGGTAAATCACATGACTGATTTTTGTTTTGTCCTATCATTTACATTTATGATAAGAGAACAGAATTAAATCTGAATCCCTGAACTAGGAGAAACTGGGAAGACTGTGGAACTCTAAAAGTTACGATATATCGACAACGTTACGAGGTTATACATTTTTTGTTTTCGGAAATATGTTCAGTTGAATATTGCGGGGACTTCTGAATTTGCGCCGTGGAAATGGAGAAACCCGGTATTATTCGAAGGTTGTTACTACTGAAACTGATACAGGATCTAAGGTGTTCTTGTTTGTTGCCCTCAAGAAGTATTTTGGTCTATACCTTAGTTTTTCACGTTATGTTCATATTTTTGATCATTTGGCCTCTTTTTTTTTTTGCTCGATTTTTCATAACATGTTTTCCTTAATAGAGGTCGGGCCTAGGTAGAAATGATATTGCTGCTATTTTTGCCAAAAAGTCTACCTCTTTATTTCCCTTGACCCTACTCGTAGTTATCTGGTGCCAATTAAGGGTGACAATATTATTCTTGCCAAAGTCGTTTATCCTGCCCGTGTATTCTCATATTAGTTTAGAAACAATGGCATAGGAGTTTAACGCTTTGATTTCCACTTGGTGCCATTGTTGAGTATTCCTTAGCACATTTTCTTATGGTATTCACTTTTACCTGGAAAATGCTTGTGGATTGACCATTCAAAGCAGAAAGTTTGGTTCTGTGTCAATCTGTAAACCGTTTTATGGCAATTTTTATTATTGGGAGAGTACTTCACTGTTTAGCCTGTGCACTCTTTCTTGCTACTTAACTCCGTTATGAAGTTTTCCTCGAAGTAATAAATTTTAATCGTGCCATTTCTTGGGCTGTTAAGTAAACTTGATAGTGAAGACTTGGATAGGAATTCTCTTTCTCCAGCTCCTATACATTAACCCTTCCCTGTCAAAATAAAAAAAATCTTTTCTAAGTCCTCATTAATAACTAAGACTGAAACGTATGAATGTATGTTTCCAGCATCTAGGGCTCCACATTCGCGTAGTACGGCTAAAGAATGAATCTCTGAACTTCACAGTACGGCCAAAGTTGGGCATTCCTAGAAGTGCGAGTATGACGGTTGAATTGTTTAAGGGGAGAAATGCAGCTGGCTATTTCACTAGAGCATAGTCCGTTAAAATAACGGTAAAAAGGCTGCGGCAAGAAACATTACGACGATGTTCGAATAACGTAAATAAGTGAATGATATTACTGCACCAATCATTTTAAAAGCTCTTTTTTCAAATATTTGAATACTGTCCAAGAGGCTTAAGTAAGTTACTGGAGCACCAGCCCATAGATGGGAGTTATACTCAAGTTTTGGACGTATATAGGTTTTGTAGATTGTAGCCAGATCAGAAGGAGAGAAAAATTTCTTGCACCGTCTCAGAAAATCCAAACATCTTGCGGCATTTTTGGCAACATCGCGTATGTGATTGTTCCACAAGAGGTTGTTCGTGATGCACATACCGAGAATATCGAGATGTTCAGTTTCATTGATGCAAGTGCCACTCATAGATAGTGGCAAGGGTTTCTTATTTCCCATTGTACAATTCTGTTTAGGTCGTTATTTAATGAGTTTATAATTTTTTGTTGTTGCAGTTCCACATCCGAAGAGGAAGGATGTGAGTCTGAAAACGAGTATGAAAAGCTGAGAGTAATATCGTCAGCGAAACAAATAAATGAATTGGACGTTATAAAAATGAGGAAGAGGTTCGGGGACAACACAGAGCCTTGGGGCACACCAGCATTTATATTGTGTGTTTCAGACTTGAATCCAAACAATACAACTTGTATTGAACGGTTCGAAAGAAAATTTCTAATTCAACGAAGATGGGATTCGTCGACACCGAAAGCATGCGTTTTCGATAAGAGATCTAGATGCCAGACTTTATCAAATGCCTTTGAAATATCTAGTGCAATATTGCTACGAAAGCCATACTGCCGGTCATTAAGAAGCTTTCGTTCCTCAAGATATTTCGTAAGCTGATAATTAATCACTGTGTCCATGTCCTTGGAAAGAAATGACGTTAGTGCGATTGGTCGATAATTTGAGGGAGAAGAAGATTCGCCTTTTTTGGGAATTTGTTGAACAAATTCAGTTTTCCAACCACTCGGAACGAGCCCAGAAGAATAGGATAGAGGGAAGAGCTTACGCAGAGGTTTTGCTACGTTGAGATCTGTTGGGACTCTTGCCACGGTACGAGTACGAAAAAAAAATTTGTCCCATAGAATCATTAACGCGCTCAAGAACTGGGGGAGTCATGACACTATCCGGCAATGTGGAATTTGGTGCGAACTGCCTTGCAAACAAGTTAGCTTTTTCAATAGAGCTAACGAAAGGAGTGTCATTGACAAATAGGGTAGGAACCGAGGAGGAGGAAGAAATCCTCATATTTTTTACAAAAATGACCACAAGTTCTTACTGATTTTGGGACATTGCAGCAGTATTTTTTGACTTGATTTTTGATCATGTAAAAATTTGGTCCGTCGAATATGGGCGTTGGAGGCCTTCCTGGCTTGTTTGAACTTTTTCCAGTTTTCCTCAGTAGGGTTGGCTCTAAAACATCGGAAGCATACCTATTTTTCTTTGATAATCTCTTTGCAGCTCAAGTCAAACTATGAATTATCCTTGGGTCTGATACTTTTAACTCTATTCGGGATAAAATTTTCGTTCCCAAAAGAATCATTTTATTTATTATATGTGGGCTGGAGTCTACGTCACTACCAAGGAAACATAGTGACCAGTTAAAGATCCTGAAAAAATTGTTTCAACCGTTCCAGTTGGCTTTCTCGTACTGCCATACGGTTCTCCTATGAGCTCTTTTTCTAACTGGATTTATTTGACACGAGAAATTTGCAGATATAACGTTATGGTCAGATGTGCCTAGAGGAGTCAATACACTTATTGTGTACTTTTCAGGGTCAGAGGTAAGAAACGGGTCAAGAGTATTTTCTGCTCGGCCATGAACGTCCGATATTCGAGTGGACTCGCTGAGAAGCTTAGTAAGGTGGTTAAACTCAGCAAAAATCTCAACACATATTTGAGTTTGTCTAAAACCAGATTGAAATCTATTGCACTTTCTATAGTTGGTATAATTTTTGCCATTTTCTACTGTTCCGGAAAAATACCAGTAGTAAAAATAGTATTAAGGATTTCTGTTAGGTAGGGCAATAAAATGAGTAAAATAGTTTTCAGAAACTTTGAGTGGATGCCATCTTTGATTCTATGGACAAAAAGCATTCAACAACGTCTGTACATTTCATCTATTCTAGTAAACTGAAAAAAAAAATGTATCAGATAATCAGACTCATCCTCAGTAAACATCCTCAGCAACATTAAGTTTTTCAACAAGTAGAGTGATATACATTTTTGATTGAGATTATCGCCATGTACATCATTCGAAACAGTAATTCTCTTTTTCTTGTCATTCCCAACTCACGCAAATTATTCCACAGTTTCTGGCTATGCCTTGTCATTTTCTGTGTCAGTGCTAAATTTCCAGACAAGCACCATTTTTCGAGTCACAATATTTTTACCCGAATTGGAAGGTTTGAAAAAAAAATCAGACCAATGCACAGTGGTTTGGGTTGTATGGAGACGACGTCATAATTCAATAACTTTCGAACCACATGTCCGATTGTAAAGAAACTTTCAGATATGATATAACACAGCGTAAGAAATTACTTAAGAAAATTTCAGCCCACTGACACGCCTACTTACTTGGTTACGTAGAATGTAGAATGTAAATGTAGAATTTCCTTAAGCGGACACGGTATTTTTTTCCACACTATTGCATTTACACAATAATATACAAACCAATAAAACGCAATTTTGCGATAGTGTTTAGTTTAAAACGATTTCACTTTCCTACCACTACACTTAATTACTCTATAAAAGAAAAGATGGAAGTGTGAATAACGTCGCATGTTGCACAAAAGTGCAGTTCTTATGAGAAAAGGAGATTTTGTTTCAAAGACGTTTGCTACACTTTTTTATTTTTGTGGTACCAAAGTAAATAACCGTTTTCTCGGTTATTGGATTTTAGAAAAAACAGCGGTTTTAACCGAGATAAAAAAAATTTCGGTGAAAACCGGATAAATTGAAATAAAATAACCGGTTTCGGTTTTTTTATTTATTTATTTATTTATTTATTTATTTATAACATACACATTAAGAAATTAAAACTCTTATAGCTAGTGATGTTTTACATTGAGGTTACAGCAAAATTTTATAAAAAGAAAGAAAAAAAAAATAAGGTATAAAAGATAAAAAGAAAAAGCAATAACAATTTAACCGTCCGGTTTTTCCCATCCCTAACTTATATTATCCATAACGGTATTGAAAACCTGGGTTTTTTTTCACCCAACTCGTCGTTTTTCGTTGACCAAATTTCGCAGATATTCTTTCTTGATACCAAGCAAAAATACTTCGTCCCTAAAGAAAATTTGTACAGAAAAAAAAAATCGTTTTTGCTCAAAACCGTGAAACTAAAGCATTAATTGTGCTGGTTGTGGGTGATTGTGGGTGCCAAGATAAGGTTTTTCTAAAAGCTGATTATTCACTCTATATAACACAAGGACTTTTACCGCTATGTGTGGCTAATTACTATATTAAAACTTTATTTAAACATTGAACAAAATGACAAAAAACACTAAAATGGTACACGGTTTTACTAACATTAATTATAAACCAAACATCCAAATATTGACAACGAATTAATAAAATACTCTAAATACCTTACTTTTGTAATTCCATTGCGAAAAAATGGCAATAATATAACTTTTATTTAAAAAAATTCACTTCAAACTACTCACAATTATTTAAATTTATTTTCACAAAAAATTAAATATTTGGCTCACTTTGAAAGCGAAAATAAAACAGATAACACGTGACATGTATGTCAAAATACTTGAAACGGTAAATATTTAACTGTAATCTATTAGAAAAATACACTTGAAACAAAAAACAATTGCTTTCATTTTTTTATTTTTGTCGTATGGGCGAAACAACTGTGCAATGATAGAATTTCCGTAAAAAAAATACATGAAATCTGAGAATATCTTAGAAAATTGTATATCACCTTGAAAAAAGCTTCCCACTGTAAGCAGTTGTGAAATTTCAATTCATTATTTATTCATACTGTGCGTAGTGAAAATATGTTTTTTCTCCTTGTTGTTTTCAAAAAGAAAAACCATCATGTCATGTCTATTTGATTTTCCGCTTTAAAAGTTCGAACATTAAAAATGAGCAAACAGAAGGAAAACAAACAAGTTCTTAATGACCTAATAAATAAAATATTTCTATAATTTCTATAATTTCTATAATTTTTTTTTATTTTTATTTTTATATTCAAATAATCAGCCAACAACAAAAAAAAAAACCATCGCCACAGATAAAAGAACAAAACAAATTAAATTTATAACGCCCACCACCACCACTGTTGACGCCTACCGCTTCCTCCCCACTGAGGTTATGGAAACTATGATTACATAATTTCAAAGGAGGAGACCAAAGCAGAATAAATAAAAAAAAAAAAAACACACACATACTATGCATAGTAAAATAATCGGCTTAGAAGGACAACAACACTAAAGTCAAAACATAAGGATGCTATATTTGTAGCAGCTTTTGTCCAGAATCAAGAAACAAAAGAAAACCATTATCACGGCAAAAAGAAGAAGCAACAAAATAAGCTTTAAGTCCATACTTAGTATTTTTCTTCGAGACTCATTAAAAAGAACATCGATTTTTTGCTTATACATACATAGCTCTCTCTCTGAGTATAAGGAGGTATTCATTCCTATTTGCTACAAGGCCGAAAGGATTTAGAAGGGTTTTTGTAAACTTTTGAGAATAACTTAATTTTCAATGAACCCAAATTCAAAGGGGGTCAATAATTTAGTACATCTATTATTATTTCCGTTCATGTTAATGACAAAGGCTGGAGCTTTGGGCAACGATTATTATAAGAGCATGTGTATGTGTGATTTAACCGCACATGGTCCTTTTTAGTTAAAAAGAAAATAATAAAATATAGAACTGGGTCAGATAAAATTTGGATAGGTCGGGATGGAGGACATCGGATAAAACAGAAACGTTTTTTTTTTCAGAAAAACTACTCTTTGAAAATGGCGCAGGAACGTTATTCCGAGACAAAAATGCCAAATCGGAAACCCCATCGGAATATTCTACGTAAATTTGTGTACTTTTTGTTCGAACGACACAAAGTCGATAAGGAAATCGATTTTTTTTATGATTTAAGGAACCTGGCTAGATTCACAATGCAGTCTTTTTTGACATCATTTGGAAGCTTCAAACAGAATATGGGGTGAAGAAGAAGACTATAAAGAAATTCCTGCTAATTTAGCATGACACATGCTATCCTGCGACGCACGTCAGGAAATCTCACAAGAATTCTATCCTTGGTGGCCAATTTACTTTGCGAGAGTAAATCTTACACTCAAATCGTTCATGTAGAATTTAAATCGTGGCGTCAACTGAGTGGCACGTAGCGCGTTTCTTCTGGAACTACATGTCGCCTAGTTCCATATGATAGAATTTGGGTCATAAGAAATTGGTTACCATCGTTTAGTATCGCTAGCCATTGACAGTGACCGCCCACCAATTGCGTTTTCGAAAAAGTACGTACCAATGACTCCACCATCATCATCATCATCGGCTCGACAACCGGGTTCCGGTCCTGGCCTCTTTCAACAAGTCTCTCCACCTATCCCGGTCTCTAGCCGACGCCATCCAGTTGCGCACCCCAAGGCTTCGGGCGTCCTGGTCTACGCCATCTCTCCAGCGCAAGCATGGTCTACCACGCTGTCGTCTACCATAGAATGTATCACAAAGAACTTTCCGAGCAGGTTCCTCTTCGCTCATGCGAGCTAGGTGCCCTGCCCACCGGTGTCTACAGAGCTTAATTTTTGTCACGATATCTGCTTCTAGGTAGATTGCGTAAAATTCATGATTGTACCGTCTCCGGAATCGTCCTTCCTCACATATGGGGCCAACAATTCTCCTTAAGACTTTTCTCTCGAACGCAGCTAAGAGGTCCGAGTGCCTTTTGCTAAGCACCCAAGTCTCGGATCCATATGTGAGTACTGGCAGGACCATGGTCCTGTACAGCAGCAGTTTTGAAGTTATGGTGAGATTTCTGGATTTGAAAAGCTTTGACAGACTATAGTAGGCTCTGTTGGATTTGAGAAGCCGCCCGCGTATTTCTTCTTCTATATTGTTATCGGCTGCTACTATTGACCCAAGGTATTTAAGGGATTGCACCACTTCAAATTCGTGCTCCGCAACCTTGATTGTTTGACCAACTGTTCCTCTCGCATTCGACGCCACCATGTACTTTGTTTTACCTTCACTAATGTGCAGCCCCAGATTTTGTGCCGCCTGCTCGATCTGGATGAAGGAATCGTGTACAGCTTGTTCGGTTCTTCCGATGATGTCAATGTCGTCTGCGTAAGCTAGTAACTGGCTGGACCTGTTGACGATGGTCCCTCTTGTTGCCATGCCAGAGTCACGGATTGCTTTCTCCAACGCCAGGTTGAAGAGGAGGCTGGCCAAGCCGTCCCCTTGTCGGAGTCCATTAAAGATTTTGATTGGTCTGGATAGCAATCCGGCTATTTTTACTTGGCTTGTTACGTTGGTCATGGTCAACCTACATAGTCGTGTCAATTTATTTGGGATGCCGAGTTCTCTCATGGCTTTGTAAAGTTCTACCCTGGCTATGCTATCATAGGCGGCCTTAAAGTCTATAAACAGATGGTATGTTGGGATGTTAAATTCTAGACATTTTACCATCGCCTGCCTAAGGGTAAAGATCTGATCAGTTGTTGATTTGCCTGGAATGAAACCACACTGATATTGTCCGATGACGGTTTTAGCGTATGGGGTTATCCGGTCTTGTAGGATAGAGGAGAGTATCTTATAGGAGAGTATCTTATGGTATGCCATCGGCTCCCGGGGCTTTGTTCTGTTTAAGCCGGCCTATAGCCTTCTCAACCTCTTCTATGCTTGGTGGCGGCAACATAGGGTATTCTTCTTGAAGTAGTGGAGCCTCCACTTCTGCAGTGAGCTCACCATTTAGCAATTCATTAAAGTACACTTTCCATCGCTCCAGTATGCTTTCAGGATCGGTGATCAGATTTCCCTCTCCGTTCTTGCAGTATGTGCAGCGTGGTGTGTACTGCGTCATGTTTCGGACGGATTGGTAGAACTTCCGCGCCTGGTGCGGACCTCGCTCTCGGCTATTTTCTATTTCACAGATTAGGTTCTTCTCCCAGGCTGATTTTTTTTGTCTGTGTAGCCGTTTTTCTATTCTTCTGAGCTCTTTATATTCCTCGTCGCGTGTCTGCGTTCTATGAGATTGTTGCATTGCTCGGAACGCAACATTCTTACGTTCAGTCGCTAGCTTGCATTCATCATCAAACCAGTTGTTCCGATTTTTACGACTGCTGCCTAAGATGGAGTTGGCAGTACTAATGACAGTATTTTTAAGACGTGTCCACTTTTCATTTACGCCCAGCATACTGGCTCCAGGACTTACTCTCCCTAAGTCAGGTGTTTCTAGGGCGAGTCCTAATGCAATACCAAAGGTGTTACTGGTGTTTTCATTGTGCAGGGCAGCCGTGTTGATTCGAACCTGATCGGCGGATGCAATGCGTCTTCGCAAGGCAATCCGCCCTCGGAAAACCATACCAACAAGATAGTGATCCGAGTCGATATTGGCACCTCGGTACGTTCGTACCGTCATCAAGTTCGAGTAGTGGCGACGGTCTATTAACACGTGGTCTATTTGGTTACGAGTGACTCCATCAGGTGATACCCAGGTGGCTTTGTAGATATCTTTACGCGGGAACCTGGTACTCGCAACGACCATGTTTTTCGATGCTGCCAATTCTAAGACTCGAAGTCCATTGTCATTAGTGTTCTCATGCAAACTATGGGTGCCGGAGTAATGCCTGAATACCGGCTCCCGACCTATTTTTGCGTTCAAATCCCCAAGGATGATTTTGACATCATACCTTGGACAGGCATTGAGGGCCCTCTCGACTTGTTCGTAGTAAGTCTCTTTTTCTTCGTCTGAGGACTCCTCCGTAGGTCCGTGAACGTTAATGAAGCTGATGTTCGTAAATTTGCCTCGCACGCGAGGGGTGCATAGCCTTTCGCTTATAGCGTTAAAGCCGATGATAGTAGACTTCATTTTTTCGCTGACTAGGAAGCCTACCCCGAGCACATGGTGTTTTGTATGACAGCTGTAGTATATGTCATATTCTTTCTTCTGTAAAACACCATTCCCTGTCCATCTGATTTCTTGAAGAGCTGTTATGTCAGCTTTATACTTTGACAGGGCATCGGCTAGCTGCTGAGCAGCTCGAGCTCTATAGAGCGATCGTACGTTCCATAAGAAAATTCGTAAATCGTTTTTCCTTTTTCTTTGCGTGGGTTGTCGTCGTGAGATCAGTCCGTTTCCGAGGCTTGTTGTCGGTCTCGTAATTCTTTTAGTTTTACGGGACAGGGAATTAACCTGTCGCCAACCTGAGGAACCAGCCTGATCATATTAGCCGAACCTTTTTTAAAAGGCTTGTTTCTAGCGGCCGCCGCGGAGAGGCTATGATCACACTTCCACCAGTCCCGAATAGTTACGGCACGTGCATGTTTTCGTATGCTACATCTTATTCCCCCTATTCGGCTGATGGCTGACCGCCAAATGACTGTTACCGGAAGTGTTGTCGTGCAGGCTGTGTTCTCCGACTATCGAACCAAAGATGCCCTCCTTTCCGATATTGGCGTTGAAGTCGCCAAGAATAATCTTGACGTCGTACTTGGGGCACCTATATCATACGTTTCCTCGAGAAGGTAGTAAAATTCTTCTTGAATGTATGAATGAATGAATTGTATTGGGGTTAATGCACTGCGACCTGTAGATCTTTATTGTGTCCCTGTTTTAAGAATGATGAGCTGGCTCATCCTATAGTTCCTCCTCCAAACCTATTGCTTTTAGGAATTTTAGTATTTGGGGCATTTTAGAGAGGATAGGTTGCTCCTTTCTACCTGGTATTGGTGCATGATTGGGCAACACTTACCCAGTATATGTTCCGGTGTTTCCTCATGCATGTTGCAGAATCTGCAAGTGGCACTACTTACCACACCAAGTAAATTGAGGGGTCTTCTAAGTTTGCAGTGTCCTGTTAGAAAACCTGTTATTATTCTTAGGTTATTCCTACTTAAGTTAATACAATATTCGAAACGTTGCTGGTTGTAATTGCCTAGTAGTATTTTCGCCTGTCTCATTTTTGGAAGTTCATTCCAGTTTGTGAACCTGTTTGCCTCCTCTTCTTGTTTAATTTTGGTTTTGATGACATTTTCTCCTATGCCGCAATAGGGTTCAGGTCCTGTTAGAGGAGTTGAAGCACCTATTTTTGTTAGGGAATCTGCCTTTTCGTTACCATGAACACCAATGTGACCAGGTACCCAGTAAAGTGTTACCCTGTTCTTTTTACCAAGTTCATTTAGCCTGCTTATGTACTCCCACACCAGTAGAATTCTTCTTTGATTGAGTCATCTTTTTCTTCTGTTGGGGCATGGACACAGATCAGCGTCACGTTTTTGAATTTCGCTTTGATGCGGATTGTGACCAGGCGCTCGCTCACATTTCTGAAGCCCAAGACTTCTTGCCTAAGTCTTCCCCTTACCACAAATCCACATCCAGCCGAAGTAGACGTCACACGTTTTCATCCTTCGTATGCCCTCTCCATCCCATTGCACTTCGTGGATAGCAGTAATGTCAGCCTTTAGCCTATCCAGGCTCTCCACTATTTGTTCGGCTACTCTACTTTGTATTTGTGCAAAATTTAAATACTCTATCTTTAAAAACAAAAAAGTTATAGATATTTGATCGGAAACATCCAATTATTTTCCACTGTGGGTCGTCTCAAATTTGCCACCAAATATTGGAGAGTCGACTGTGAGGGCCCATCACATCTACCGTAAAATGGGAGCAACGTTTTTTTTTTTTTTTTTTTTTTATAATCTACCCGCGAATTATAATTCCAAATTTGCAAGCTTTGCAAATTGCCAACGTTTCCGTTCACACAGTTTAGTTTTCTTGTTGTGCATCTTCTATGCACATGCACATTCCAATGTATCTAACAGTAATATAAAACCTTGTTTGGCACCTTCAGTGCATTAAATAAAATGTATCTTTCAATTCTAAGAAATATTGTTTGGCACCTTCAGTGCATTAAATAAAATATATTGTATCAAGTTTAGTTTGTAAGTTGCTGTTCAAGAATAAAGTCTAAAAACTATTCCAAAGGAATAGGAAAAAATAATTTTTTTTTATAAAGTTTTTAATTGAAAACTTAAGTGGCGCAGTCGGTGACGGATTGCATACACCTGTTTTAAAATACGTGTGAATATTTATCGTTAATAATTCAATATCGGCAGTATACCGATAATAGTGCGTGTTTTAATAAAACAAAATACGTGTGAATATTTTTCGTTAATAATTCAATATCGGCAGTATACCGATAATAGTGCGTGTTTAACAAAACAAAAACGGTGAAAAGACTTTATTAAAGCGTTAATATCGGAAGCATACCGATAGCAAAAGTGCAAGAGAACTCTACACTGAACCAAAAAGTGCAGTCATATTGATAACTTTTGTACAGCAGACAGCAGCTGAGGAACTCAACACAACTGGCCAGAGGAAATGGCTTTTTCCATTATATTGTAAGTTTGATTCATGTTATAGAAACCATATCATAAATTCCTTACTAACTTAATAAATTCAATGCCAAACCAATATAGAGATAAATTAAGACATAAACCATATCATAGAGAAATTATAGATAACGAAAACTTAGATAATAGTGAAATAACAAATAGTGAAAAAATAAATAGTAAAGCAATAAATAGTGAAGTAAATCGCGAAAATATTGTAGGTGCTAGTGATAATTTAAACCCATTTCTGCCAATAAATCAAACAAATATGGCGAATAATAATAACAACTCCGGTCAAGTTGACCCATTTTCTGTACTTAGAATCCCAGACGCAATTAAGGACTTACCAAAATTCGATGGTAATCCACGTCTTTTATACGATTTCATCACAAATGTAGAGGAAGTCCTCTTAATTGTGACATCTATAAATAATCCTACCTATGGTAGAATTCTTTTACGGGCTATCCGTAATAAAATTGATGGACCTGCAAACGAGGTTCTCAATATGTATGGCACACCCCTAGAGTGGTCTCAAATTAAGGCTAACTTAATTCTTCATTACGCCGATAAGCGTAATGAAACCTCACTAATTAAAGATCTACATAATTTACGCCAACAAAATAAATCTGTAGAACAGTTTTATAGCGAGGTAATAGAGATTTATTCTACAATAAGGAATCACATCCAAATTTATAATAACGATCCTAATGTTGTGAAAGCAAAAGGAGACTTATATAGTGAAATGTGCTTAAACATATTTTTATCTGGATTAAAAGAACCGATAGGTTCTACAATAAGATCCATGAAACCTAATTCCTTAGCAGAAGCGTTTGCTTACTGTATTAAAGAACAAAATATGTCTTATTTTAGATACGAACACAAACCTTTGCCAAAACCATCCATCCCTGTACAACCAATGTTCAATAATCAAAGATTCGCTCAGTCGAATATGAGACCTCCAATTACCCAACAACAGTATCAATATCAACCCCAACAACAATACAGACCACAACAATACAGACCTCAACAACTACAACAATACAGACCTCAACAACCACAACAATACAGACCCCAAAAATTCCAACAATATAGACCTCAACAACAACTTTATTATCAAAAACCAATTAGTACACAATATACAAATAATGTTCTCCAACCAAAACCAACGTCCACTAAAACAGAACCAATGGACACACTTTCGCCTCAAACATTAGTTAAGAAATCCCCATCTGGACAAACGAACAATTTTCGACAAAACGCTCAGATCCATAATATTGACGACATCGATAATCAGATAGAAAGTACAAACGATCAAAATAATTATGTCCCAACAGAACTTACAAATCCCAGTGATTTTCAAAATTATTATACCCAGGACTATTATCCACAACTAGACGCATACTATGACAACCCTAATGAAAACTTCTTAAATAATCCTGATTGTGAAGAAGAGACAAATTTTCAGCCTCTTGCCTCAATACACCCATATACTTAGACATTAACAAACACGGACATTCTCTTCCGTACATTCACATATCTTCACCCTTCGGAAAAAAACTGAAATTCTTAATAGACACAGGAGCTTCCGCTTCATTTATAAATCCTGAATACGTTCACCCAGACGATGTTAAAACAACCACACCCACAGTAATTACTACTATCTTAAAAAAACATAGTGTAGACAAACAAGTAGAATTTCCGATTTTCCTAGAATTTCAACAATCTGGTGAGTTTAAATTTCTTATATATAAATTCCATGGCTATTTTGACGGACTTTTAGGACTTGATGCCCTTAATATACTTAAAGCCAAAATTGATTTACCTAATAAAACTTTAGTAACAACAAATTCAAGAATTCCACTTTTTTATAAACCCAATTTTATGTCTCAAAAATTTAAAATTCCTGCACATTCTAACTTATTAGTTAAACTTCCAGTAGACAGTCAAACCGGTGACATTCTCGTCCCTGCGACAAAAATTGAACCTAATATAGATATTATTGAAGGTATCTATTCAGCCGAAAATTGGCACGCTGAACTTGAAGTTCAGAATAATACACCAATAGACAAAATTCTTTTCTTACAACACCCACTCAAAGTACAACCTCTTACAAATTTTGAAACAAGAGAATTAAACAATTTAGACATTCAAATCGAAGATTATGATAGACAATATGTAAACGATATCTCTACAGAAATCCGGTCAGAACACTTAAACCCCGAAGAGAAGAAATCTATTTTAAAGCTTTGTCGTAATTATTCAGACATCTTCTATAAAGAAGGAGATAACCTAACATTCTCAAACGCAATTAAACATCAAATCAAACTACCAGACAAAATTGAATTAAATCTTAATGATACCGCTACTATACATTCCGCCGAAGAAAACCTAGATGATGGTATCCCTATAGCAGAAAAACCCCTCAACGAATTTAATTTACAAGTTATATTCCAACAATCGTCAGATGACCAACCTCGAAATTTATTAAAATTAATATTTAAGAATAAACAAAGACGAATTTTTAAGAAAGAATCATTTTCTGAAAACGATATTATTTCATACTTCAAAGAATATCTTCCTCCAAAAAAACTGGTTGCAATCATGGCAGATGATGAAACATTTAAATTGATTCAAAAAGTCTATTCAGAACACTTTGCTAGGAACAAGACTTTCCGTGTATTAAGATGTAAGAAACTTTTGACTGATATCACAGAAAGCGACGAACAAGACCAAATTATTTCCAACTACCATACGAAATCTAACCATAGAGGCATCACAGAGACATACCAGCATTTACAACGTGATTATTTTTTTCCTTACATGAAAGACAAAATAACTAGAACAATTAACAACTGTACTACCTGTCAGACCCTTAAATACGAAAGACGACCTCCTATAATAGCTTTCGGAAAAACCGAAATACCCTTAAAACCACTTGATATATTACACATAGATATATATACCATCAATAACAAGAGTATCCTCACTCTTATTGATAAGTTTTCCAAATTTGGCGCTGCCTATACTTTACCAACCCGCAATAGTGTTAGCATTGTTAAACAGATCCAACATTTTATCAGCATCCACGGTATACCCCGAAAAATCGTATGCGACCAAGGATCAGAGTTTACATCTAATCTCTTCCAAGACTTCTGTAAACAGTTTAATATCGAGGCCCATGTTACCTCCTTTCAACAAACTACAAGCAATGCTCCTGTGGAAAGGATGCATTCAACTTTAACCGAAATTTATAGAATTATTCAAGAAAAATACAAAAACAAAGATCACGAAGACATACTTGACGAGACTATTATAACTTACAACAACGCAATACACTCTTCAACCAATTATACACCATACGAACTTTTCTACGGACGTACATACGAATTCAATCAAACCTTGACATATAGTGACAAACACGACTACTTACAGAAACTCAATACATTTCAGAGAGAACTTTTCGAATCTATTACAAAATTATTAGAGGATAAAAGAAATAAAACCATAGCAAAAAGAAACAAAAACAGGGAAACCCCAAACAATCTGGAAGTAGGAGAAATTATCTATCGAAAAGAATGTAGAAGAAATAAAACTACTCCACGATTTAAAAAACAAAAAGTCCAAACTAACAATAAACTGACAATAATTACTAATGACAATAAAAAAGTTCACAAAGCTAGAATAAAAAAGAAAAGAAAATTTCAGATTACTAATGACAGCAACAGCAATACAAGGACGGAAACTGGAGATACATAACTTGACAGATAATTACGGACTTTTACCACTCCGACTAGGACATGCCAAGGTAATAGAAACCTACAAACGGTTTATTCATATCATAAACCTGAAAGATTATGAACAAAGTATAGAGGAAATTCGTAAATCCCTGGATACTCTAGAAAATGACCAAACTAACATTGATACAGTAAAAATAGCAAATATTAAATTCAGCCAACTAGAACTCAAGCTTCAAACACTTTTACCCAAGCACAAATTAAAACGTGGTTTAATAGATGGATTAGGAACCATTATAAAAACAATTACAGGAAACATGGATGCTAATGATGCAATAAATATTAACGAAGAAATCAAAAGACTAAATTTAAATCAAAATATTTTAGGAATCGAAACCAACCAACAAATAAGTATCAATAAAAAAATGATAGAGAGATTTGACAATATTACTCGTCATATAAATGAACAACAAAAAACGATAGAATCATTCTTATATATTTATAATTCCAATATAAATAATGTACTCAGAACAGATCAAGAAATCCTGAAACACCTCCAATACGTTCACAAGATTATCTTCAATATTGATTTGCTTTACAATCACTTAGTAAACATAGCAGAAGCTATAACTTTAGCACGATTACATATAATTTCGAAACAAATATTGAGTAAAACTGAACTGAATGAAATAAGAACTCTTCTTGAGAAACAATCTATTGATTTCTCTTCGGATGAAGTAATTTATGAAATTTTACAATTACAAGCGTATTACAATAATTCAAACATTGTGTTTAGCATTGAAATCCCTATTACTTCCCAAGCAAATTATTCCTTTTTCCATCTCATCCCCCTCCCTATAAATAAAACCCTGTTTATATCTACTTACCCATACGTTGCTATACATGAGTCCGACGCACTTTATTTTGGGAAAGCCTGCAACCTCATAGAAGACATCTATCTTTGCGAAAGCAAAAACAAACAAAACACTAAGTTCCCTGAATGCGTACCAAAGATCATAAATAACCACCCAGCTATGTGCAACCTGTCCAATGGTTTGGAACCCAACCAGATACTTCAACCCGAAAATAATTACATACTCCTAACTGATGTTCGAAATATTAGTGTCGAAACAACATGCGGCATCAACAAATATAATATATATGGCACCGCACTTTTACATTACCAAAATTGTTCCATAACTATTAATAATATAACTTATGATCCAAAAGTAGATATTTTTTGGGATAGCATTGTGATTCATCCTCCAACACGCAGTCAGATCAACTCACCCACTATAAACCAGCATCTTTCACTAAACAAACTCCATCTGGACCAGCTTAAAAATAGAGAAGAAATCCATCTACTTACCACAAAGTCAACAGCCCACATCGCATCAATTTGGATTTTTCTAATTCCGATGACAATCATATCGATATTCATCTATCTTCAAATCAAGAATCGGAAGAATCCCAAAAATGAAACAGAAGACATTCAAAACGCTCCTTCGAGAGGCAACACCCTCTGGCAGTCGCTCCGCTAAGGGGGGAGGAATTATAATTCCAAATTTGCAAGCTTTGCAAATTGCCAACGTTTCCGTTCACACAGTTTAGTTTTCTTGTTGTGCATCTTCTATGCACATGCACATTCCAATGTATCTAACAGTAATATAAAACCTTGTTTGGCACCTTCAGTGCATTAAATAAAATGTATCTTTCAATTCTAAGAAATATTGTTTGGCACCTTCAGTGCATTAAATAAAATATATTGTATCAAGTTTAGTTTGTAAGTTGCTGTTCAAGAATAAAGTCTAAAAACTATTCCAAAGGAATAGGAAAAAATAATTTTTTTTTATAAAGTTTTTAATTGAAAACTTAAGTCGCGCTCAAGGGATTATGGTTACTGTTTAAATGTTTCAACACAGCGCGGGCGTGAAGTTAATGAAGAGAAAGAAGGATAAGAAAGATGTGTGGCACGATGTTCTGAGACTGTTGGTGGTTGTCTCAGATATTTTTATCTCCAGGGATGGCGGCTGAGCTAAAGCGGAGAATTGCCGTGTCTTATTGCTATGTTGCTTATAATTCACATTATTTTATTCGTGCTCATCCTTGTTAGGCATACTAGTTTAACTCAATTTCATGTTGTTAGTGTTATGCCTGAACAACATGTAATGAGTAAACCAGCAACCCATTGATGACAATTTTTTAGAAGGTTGTAATAGAATTAAAACGACATAGACGACGGCAGGGATCGAACCTGTGATCATGAGGTTGACAGGCGAGCACACAACCATCGTGCCACGGCCACGCCCTACTACTAAATTTTTAGTAAACATTTTGGTACGACAAATTGAAGTCTGGGAGCCAACCTCACAAGACAGAACATGTCCTATTCTCTGGGAAATATAAAATTCCTCATGTAGATCCTAATTCTGTAAAAGAATTAAGCTGGAAACCTTATATATCGGGTTTTTCAATAAGAGCGCTACAAAAGTTTTTTTAAATAAAACAAAAACGGTTTTGGATATCAATGAAATCCTTTATTCCTGTGAAAGTACGTTCGATGCCATTATGTATGGAACTCGATTTCTTTTGCATGGCCACCACGGGCACGCTTGCAGAAGTCCAGACGCTGAACCCAATTTTCGACGGTTTTCAAGCATAAATCAGCCGATACTGCTGCACGTTCGATATTCGTACGAAGTTCATCAATCGTCGCTGGCTTGTTGACATAGACCATAGACTTGACGTAGCCCCACAGGAAATAGTCTAACGGCGTCAAATCGCTCGACCGAGGCGGCCAAGCGACTGGACCATTTCGTGAGATAACACGTTCTCCAAACTTGGTTTCCAATAAATTGATTGACGCCGCCGGCCCATAAACCACACCAAACCGTAATTTTTTCGGGATGCAATGATGACTCATGGAGTACGTGTGGGTTGCTGCCTGACCAATATCGCATATTTTGTTTATTGACGAAGCCATTCAGCCAGAAATGAGCCTCATCGCTGAAGATGATTCTTGGATGAAAATCCGAATCATTTTCAAGTTGTTGCTCAGCCCAATTCACGAACATACTACGCTTCTGGTGGTCAAGCGGCTTCAGTTCTTGCGTCAATTTAATCTTGTAAGGATGTAGGCCAAGATCTTTCCGCAAAATTCGCTATAACGACGTCACAGAGATGCCCAACGCTTGAGAACGACGTGTGAGAGACACATTTGGGCTTTCTGCAACTGAAACCTCAGCGGCAGCAATATTCTCGACACTACGGGCACTTCTTTGTCTCACTGGCACGGGAACATTTTGTACTGTGCCTGTGGATTCAAATTTTTGTCCACTAGACGCTCAATTGTCGATCTGCTAGGACGATTATGACGACCATAAATTGGACGTAGCGCTCTTAACGTTGAGGCCACTGACTCCGAATTTCGGTAGTAAATTTTAATAATTTAGACTCGTTGTTGGCTCATATATCTTTCCATCATGAAATGGCAAACCTTACTGAAGAGAAATGTCAAAAGAGCGGCAAGAAATATGGCGTCGTTTGCTGTCTCTGTCGCTCTACTTTTGCAGCGTCCCTGTTGAAAAACCCTTTACAAGAAAGGGTCAAAAAGGCTACAGTGAACTCTTCTCATGCAAGGCATTAAAGAAGTCTTGTCTCGAAAAAAAAAGCGGCTATTAAATTTCTGCACCCGATCTCTAGAACAACCTTTTACTGCCCTTTAACTCTTATGGAGATGGCGAAGAAATTCAATATTCACCTCTGTTGAGTGCCAGGGGGGCAAAGGGAAATTCCAGGCAACTGAAAGGCTAAAGAACTCGCCGAAATTTGAAAATGACTGATATAGACATATCCTTATGCTTAAACAAGATGCTTAAGAGAGGGAAAACGTAAGATGGAATAATTAAACCAACTGTCTAATGACAACAGTGCTTGTTTTCATATTCTTAAGTAGATTGCACATCATGTCCGTAAACGGACACTGTCTCAGAGGCAAGAACGCAACAAGGCTTGGCGAAGAAGACGTAGAATCAATTCCTCATCTTCTATGTACATACCCTGCTCTCTCCCATATGCGTAGAATGCATGTTGGATAATTTTTCTTCGAGGAACTTAGTGATCCAATTATTATAAAAATTTTAAGTCTCTCTCGCTTCATAAGGAGCTCCAAATGGTTCAATGATTGGAGAGATAATCACAATGGACTAACTCTGGCAGGCACTTCAACCATACCTTACCTTTTAAATGCAATATTTACAAACCTTTTTAGAAGTTTCTGTGAACAAATTTGATTCAAATCCGTTAAGCCGTCAATAAGTAAGTCGAAAATTGAAAAAATTGTGGAAATTATCACAGAGTCATCTAGCATGGACTGAGTTCAAAAAGAAGAAAGGATCTAGGATCAATCAAGGAGTGGGTTTGTTTTTGCACAATCATCCGGATTTTGGATCACTTACACAATCTGTTTAACACACTCATCCGACAACATCTACACCGTGCCCTGCTAGGCAGCTTGCTGACTATTGCTAGAACAGTAGTCAATCCTATATTGAGTGATTATAAGGGGTCCGCACCTTTAACTTCCGTCAAATCCCTCAGTCAGCTAGATCGGGATTTAAAGAATCAAACGGAGGGAACTGCACTGAACTAAACCAAAGTTCGTCCTAGAGCCATTTCTTCGCGTTAAAAAAAGGGATCAAGTCTTTGTTCATTTCCGCAAGTTCATCAATGTCGCCGAAAAATGCTCTTCCTAATGATTGTGCTCTAAATTTTGGCCAGAGCGGGAAATTTCCAGAGGAATTGGAGGACTGTTTCCTTTCCCCGCTGGTCCCCAATGCTATGACAGTGAATGTTGTGAAGAATGCCTAGCTTCACTGCATACTCTCCTATTGACCAGTGTCCGCTACAGGTAGATTTGACTCAAACACTTGGCAAATACTGGAAAATTCTATTTATTACTACGCCCTTATATCAGTATACTGTTACAGACAAAGATAGCTGAACTACTCGTATTCCGTAAAAAATTACAAATTTCCACAAATCCTTCTTCTTATCAGAAGAGCTGGATTAGTATTTTTTTCTGCTAGTTACACAAGATTCACAAGGTACTCTAAAGTGCTCTCTTCTTCTGACCTGGCGATTTTTTTGGTAAGCCGTTTCTCCCAAAGAGCATACAATTCTGTTTGGGAAACAATTTTCCTTGACAAGACTATAACCTTTAAACAAAATCGAACATTTGTTAAGCTCAGAGCTTATAAATTGTACTACTCCTTCATTTGTTTTACTTCTATGGAAGTGCTTTGTGTGGCATCTTCGAAATATTAGGCTTAGGCTTAAAAGAAAACAACATTATACAAAGGCAAATTCATAAGTTCCCAACAAAGTACAGTTGATATGCCCTTAAATCATTGTCATATCGGGTTTATCTGACAATTATTTCCTTGGAAAAGCTTCTATGAAACTGAGGACCCAAAAATTTTCTACATCCAACTCACAAGTTTTCTCAAACAAAGGATTCCCAAAGGTCGTTTGTTGTTTGGTGCGTCAGAACAGAATGATAACAAAGCCATGGCAAATATACCGTCGTCGTCGTCTGTCGGTTTTGTGTCGTAAATTGAAACCCATCTACAAATAGTCAAATCAGAGAAGACAACAATAACGGCTGACCAGCCAACCAAACACGAAAACTGACCAAAATAGTAAATTGAAACGATACACTAGACCCATATATACGCACACTCTCGTAGTAATGTATGTCTATTTATACTCACCCGCTACAATAATGAAAAACACTGGCAAATGGATCTTGAAGGACTCGTACTCATACGAGAGGTGAAGTCTAACGTATTGGTTAGCCCAACCTTTAACCTATGTTATGTGTCACATGTTAAAAGTAATTTCTGTTTCCTCTCAAATTACTACAACATCAAGATTCGAATTGGGAATTGGGAAGCAAGGAAGCAAGTCAACACCGAAAATTCTTGTCCATGACAATAAAGTCTCAGTTGCTTTGGGTGGCGACTGTGTTTGGAACCCGAGATTTTGTGCTCTCTCTTTCCGATGATATGTAGTTGAAGGCTCTGAGGCTGGAGAAGATAATATAGATTCACTGGGTATGTACACGATGGCAAACATGACGGGTGTCTCAACTTGAACTCACATTACATTACCGTTTGGAATGCACAGAGGTAGCTTTATTGCAACGATGTTAACAAAAAAAAAGTGCCTTCAGGAAGACCTTTTCACATTGTTGTATTTTTTTTTTTTTGTTTTATGAAAAAACCTTTAGACTTATTTCCAGGAAATTTTTTGCCAACCTTTCAGTTATTAGTTACAGAATTTTATGGAATAAACTATGCATAGTCTGACCATAGCCCTGAGGATCAAGAACCATTTAATTTTGCTCCTTTTCAACGTTAGTCCTGCATCCATAGACACTGGTAGCCTGCAAAGGTGCTTTAAAAATTACTGTGGCTGAAATGTTTTTTCTCATCTTTTAAGTGGGTGCTTAGGAGCGTCCATTTTCGGAAAACAGGTTTTATTTTTGCTATTTTAACAATGGTTGTTGAAAAAAGTTTCGAACATTTTGTAGGTAGGTAAAAAAAGTGTTTTCCCAAGTGGAATGTGAGTTAAGGAACAAACATTAAAATAGCAATTAAGTTTGTTTTTTGTGTGTTTTCGCCTGACTTTTTATGTAACGACGCTGCACCATGGCGTTGGTCAAAGTTTCAAGACGGCACAGAAGTGTATTCTTTTTGGTAAAGTTTGGTCTTTAAGTTTTTGCAGTATTTTTATTTTTAAATAGAAATTCATTTACTTAATCATACAATGTCGGTGGGAAAAATGTTTGTCATTTGTAAAAACATACGAAATATTACTTTACTCTCAATTCCCTCACTTGTCTTCAACGACAATACTCTTGTTAGTTTACTAGAAATAAAAGTGATTTTGCTCGTAGCTGGAAAATGCAAACGGTCTAATCTACTTTCACATTGATACAGGTAGGTGCAAGAGTACTGAAAAATTTCAATGTATACAAATCCACTAGCCCGGATAGAAAGGCCCTTATTGTTCGGAAGAGGTGTTCTTCAACGCTGGAAAAACCATTGCGTAAGCTTTTTCATCTCTCCCACTCTACTGGTCTGGTTCCTAGTGGATGGAAAACAGCATTTGTTCAGCATATGCCTAGAAAAAACGAATCTTCTAGGCCCTCCAATTTTCATCTAATAGTACTTACATTCCTTCTTTCCAAGGCCATGGAAACGCTGATAAAGTAGGTTTGTCGTTGAGCCCTGAAGTCACCCTGGTGAGCAAATTCTGTGTTTCTGTGACCTGGGATCGCCCTGAACTCGCCATGAAGTAGATCTAGGTATTTTTCTGGGGCGAGTTCAGGTAAAGAATAAACTGTCAAAAGTTATATGAGATTTTATATGTACTTCTTTTGTTGTCGTTTGGCATGTTGCATGTTATTGCTTATGTTTACAATTAAATGTTTGTTGTACTCATCAGATGAAACATTCAGCAACAACGCGAAATTGTTTTCGTTCATTTTTAAAACTAATTTATAATAAATTTAAAGTTTTATCAGATCACAAAATTATTTTGTCTTGCTTTTAGTTGTCAACAAAACAGTTAACAGCCCTTGGGTGTTTTTGAAAACCGAAAACCCCAGTTTTTATTGACAACTCTGATGGTTATCAAGAAAACCTGGGTCAACCCTGGGTAAAGTTGAACGAACGAACCTAGTATCAGCTCAAGAGATATCTTGAAGAACGAAAACTTCTCATTGACCGTCAGCATGGCTTTCGTAAGAATAGTTCCGTCCATCCGTGATCTGATAGAACATCCCGCCAAACAGTAGCACAAATCCTTACATCGTTTTGGAGAAAGTAAAATTATTGCACTTGATATTTCAAAAGCATTTGATAGAGTTTGTTATCAACCTCTTTTATCGAAAATGCTTGCATTTGGTATTGATGAATCTCTTCTTCGATGGATTAGAAACTAACTTTTGAAAAGCTTCATACAAGTTGTATTGGATAGCATTAAATCCGAAGTCCATAAAACAAATGCTGATGTCCCACAAGGCTCCGATTTGTCTCCCACTCTCTTTCTCATTTTGAAAAAATCATCTCTTATCTGAGACTTCTAACTTTTTAAATTAAAATGTCTGACGACATTACTTTTAGCTTCTGATATTCGTTTCCAGATTGACGTCCTAGTCCTTCGGATAGGGATTTATAAAATCAGCATATGATAAGCGCATTCAATTCCGACCTCGATAGCATTGTCAAATGTGGAACCATAATCCTCTTAGAATTTAATGCTTCAAAAAACTCAACACTGTCTTTTGTCGTTGAAGCCCAAGCCACACCCCTATGCCGCTATCCATGAACGGTACTTGCATTGAAGAAACTAAACAGCTATATGAGTTACGAAAATTATTAAGGGTTTAGTGGAGTGATTGAATTTAATTGAAGTGACCTCAACTCCAAGGTGCGTTTCGCCCAGGTACGACAGTGGGC
The DNA here is from genome assembly GCA_963931855.1 of Philhelius festivus. Lineage (NCBI taxonomy): Eukaryota > Metazoa > Arthropoda > Insecta > Diptera > Syrphidae > Philhelius > Philhelius festivus. The sequence goes on from OZ007554.1 coordinate 192,160,346, forward strand.
TCATCAGTGGATGGACCATGACTTTATTTTCAGTGTAGGTGAACTATAACCTACAGAATGTGTTGGGTTTGTAGGACAGAGTGTGGAGTGAGAAGCAAGAGAAGTAAAATTAGCCAAATCCACAGTCTTATAAATGCAGCAAACTGACGTCAACTGAAGGACACCATAAATCCGAAACTTTGTCAGCGGATTAGGCGTTAGCATTATTTCTCCCATCCAATCTTTCTATATATGGAGGGCTCACAGCTGTACCGAACCAAGTCATTTTAAAGAAATCCAAAACTAACGCCAGGATTTTCGCAAAATTGACCTCTATTTAGAGCTGTAATGAACCATAAATAGTTTATTACAGCTTTAAATAGAGGTCAATTTTGCGGAAATTTTGGCGTTGGTTTTGGATTTTTTTAAAATGACTTGGTTCGGTTCAGCTGTGAGCCCTCCATATCAATATATGATAAAACAGGTGATTAACAACTTTGGGTAAAAAATATTTCCCAGATTGAGACAAATTCAAAAATCAAGAACTGACATTGACGACGAAGTGGGGTTTTGAGGGGGCTTCGGGGCAAAATGATGATGAAAATAGTTCGCTTTGGAATAATCCTCGAACTTCATGAACGAAACACTGCAGACCACTAAGATTTTGCTACGAAAAAGACACACTTGATTTTGCGTGGACAGAAAAAACAATTAAAGCTAGAATCGACCAAAGTCGTACTTGGTTCTAATGTCATCGTTGGACGGGAAGGTGCATAGCTCAAGCCAATTGCACGTTATCACCACAGATTTTACTAAAGCCTTTAATAAAATCAGTAACCAAATTATTTATTTTAAGCCCTTGATTTTCCATCCTTTTTTATTTGTATGGCTCAGATCATACCTAGAGAACCGTCAATATAGAGTTGTCTTCAAGCTTTCAGTCTCCGATCCCATCTTTGCAAACTCGTGAGTTCTTCAAGGGAGCCACCTCGGTCCTATGATTTTTGTCTTAACAATCAACAACGTTATTAATGTCATTACTGATTTAACTGTGTGTCTATCTACGCTGATGACATGAAAATAATAAAGGTCATTTCTGCCCCCCTCTAAAAACTTCTTGCGACAAAAACTTCTTAGAAATCAATGTTGCAAAATGCCAATCCATAACATTCACCCGTAAGCAATTACATCTTTCCTCCCGAAAATCTGTCTGTTCTGTTCGTGACCTAGGAGTTATTTGCGACACTCATTTAAATTTTCGATCCTATTTTGATCATATTATTAACAACGCCAACTCATCCCTTAGTTTCATAAGACGTTAGTCTAAAGAATTGTCGAACCCCTATGTCACTAAATCCTTATAACACCACCTTTGATAGACCACTCCTTGAATACGCTAGCCAAGTCTGGTCTTCCCATCAGAACTCTCACTGTCAAAGAATCGAAGCTATACAACGCAGAATTCTCAAGAATGCTGCGTATAGCTAACAACGCACATAATAACTACATACCTTTGACTTCCATATCAGTACCCCCTCTCTAAGAAACAATCTCCCCCAACTTACAACTTACTCCCCCAATAATTAGTTTAAAAATTATTGTTTAATTTTTTTGTCGTTAAAAACTAGCGGGTGGGCCTAAGGGCCCAAGCTAATATTATATAAAAATAAAATTAAAAAAAAAATTAAAAAATTAAAAAATTAAAAAATAAAAAGAAATAAAAAAAATAAAAAAAATAAAAAAAAAATTAAAAAAATAAAAAAAATAAATAAATAAAAAACCAAAAAAAAAAAAAGGAATATAAAAAAAATAAAAAAATAAAAAAAATATTTAAGTCTAGATTTAAGTTTTTTGTTGTTAGCTTGCATTTAAGCATAATAAATAAATCAAATCGTTCGATAAAAATAAAAGCCTGTCTCCATACAAAACAAGTATCTACCTTATACAAAATAAAATGCACGACTGAGTCGCACGTACTCGCTCTTATGTAAACGACTAAAAATTTCAAAAATGAATGTTATTAGAGAAAACTGTTCTTAAGGATAAATTTCATTTTTTAAATTCTTTTAGTAGTAGGAGATAAAAATAGAATGCTATGCAAACATAAATTTTTCCAAGAACAAAAATTATAAGTCATTGTAGTGGTTTCTTTTAAAAATGAGCTTTTATTGCAAAATTTTTAAAACATTTTTAAGAAAAAATTTGGAAAGCCAATTTAAAGTGTTTATTAATGAACGAATGAAAATCAAATTTACAAAAAACAATATTGATCCGTTTTTAAGATATCGAATTAACAAAAAAAAAACTAGATTGTTGTTAAAATTCCAAAAAAATATATTTTTATTTTTAAAGTGCAATGCTTTTTAAACTTTTTAGAAGCTTGTTTATAAAAAATTTCATTGAAATCTGTTATGTCGATAATGAGAATTTCAAAATTCGAAAAAATCTTTCTATAGTAGATACAGTCAGTAATATCTGGATTTCAAAATTTTTTTTATTTAAAGAATTAATTTAAAGAAAAAAATGTTTAGCAAAATTCTTGGAACCCTTTTCGAGAAAAATACATTTTTTGAAAACCATTTTTTAACTTTTGTATGAACTGTCAATCAATTGAGACAATCAAAAGCCAAAAAAATTGTTCCAAGGGTGCCAGAAATAACAATTTTTTGGAATTTTTTTTTTCAACCATTAGCTAGCTTTAACTTAATGAAATTTTTGGAATTTTTTTTAAGAAAATCTATGGGACAGTTTTTGAGAAATTAAAAATATATACAAAATTTCGAAAAAAATCGTATGACAGGTACTGTTATTTTTGTTCTTAAAGAGAATAGAAAAAAACATGTGGGTGGAAAAAATTCAAAACGTTATCTACCAAGTTTAACGAAAATCGGCCGAGCCTTTTAGGCTGTAGTCGAACAGACAGATAGACAGACAGACAGAATTGCGAGAACCACTTTTTTAGTCTTCGCTATCATCGTAATGTCAATTTTGATCAAAATCTCGAGTTCGATTTTTTTATGAATGCATAACTTGCCTTACAGTCCTATAAGTCGCAAGTAAAAAGTAAAAAAAAGTAAAAAAAAAAGTAAAAAAAAAGTTAAAAAAAAGTAAAAAGCGCCTCAAAGTGAAGAAAACTGGAATTTTTTTCGTTTTGACGATTTTTTGTTAATGTGTGTTTGGCATTGGGTAGAAATTAATTACTTTCACTCCTAAAAATTTCATCCATATAAGTTAAGTGGTTCAGTTTTTATGGACTTTTTTCGCTTTCCGAAACAAATGGCCCCACTGTGAACCGCAATATTTCTTCTTGGAAATAGCAAGTTGCATTACTCCTCTCAAACAGTTCAACCGTAATACTCGTGCTTCAGAGAGTGACCATCAGTTAAACCTTGAGCCCAACTTCGGACGTACTTTTAAATTCAGACATTCTTTCTTAAGCCGCACTACACGAATGTGGTATGCTTTATTCGGACACTCAAAACCAATGCGAGTCGGTATCTACGTATTTAGCGACGAGGTCCATTCTGGATGAATGGATTCGTCAATAAGCAAAATTGTCGAATTTGCAATGCATCCAGAGAAAGTCAATGTTTTGTATGGATTTCGTGCTGGTGGCATCATCGGTCCATACTTCTTTGAGAACGACGTTGGACCGGCCATTACTGCCAAGGGCGGCGAGTGCTATAGGTTAATGATAACCAATTTTTGGAACAAGACGCCTGTTTTGTGCCAGCCCGTGCCACAATAAACATTTTGGACGAGCAATTCCCGAACATGGTTACCTCACTTTGAGGCGATCTGAATCGGTAGAACTTGTTCTTATGGAGTGGTCTTTAAGTCACAAGTCTTTAAGTCACAGTTCTTAAAACCACAAGCCTGGCCCTTCCAATTTAATAGAAAATATGTAAAGCTATCTCACTCAAAGTTAAGTTTATTCAAATTTGGCCATCTTAATAGTTTAAGACTCAACCAAAGCTTAAGACATCGAAATTTCTCCTCTTAAAAAAAAAATTTCGTCTTTCAATGGACATTCTCTGGGTCCAAATGTTTTTATTATTTCAATTTGAGGAATTTATAAAATGGAAATAGAGGAACTAATACCTAGGAAGCATTCACAGAACGTAGATTGTACCACATATCAGTTCTTGGGAAAGCGGCCTTAAGGGATTTTCATTGCACGACGAATTCAGAATTCCGATCAATTTCTTAGACGGAATAACAGGAAGGAAAAGGTGTCATGATTTTCCGTCCTTTTCACATAAATTAGTCCCATAAAAACTTCCTTTCCAAGATAGATTAATTATTTTCCGTTCAAACAGATTTCTCTATTTAAAGATCAGAAAGCTTAATTTGCGTGATAGCCGTAAAGATTATATAAATAATATAAACCAAACTTTTTCAAACACTTAGCCAGTAACATTCTTCTAACCTATCCACTTTATCTTCAAAAGAAAAGAAAAAAGATACGAAGAAGTACCCCATCTCATAAATAATCTAAAAAGCATTCTTTTCACAACCATTTTGTTTCCAAAACAAAAAAAAAAAAACCTCCCCATAAGCACTCTACTTCAACATAATACAATATTGCTTTGGGCAGAGCCCCAAAAACATTTCATAGCAGTCAAATGGCTATAACAACTATCACTCATCTCTAGAAACCGTTCCCCCCCAAAAGAAAGGAAAGCGCTCACCCTTTTTATGAACGAACGTAATACTATAAAATAAAAGTTCAACTTTTATTTTATTTCCTTCAACAATCAATTTTTTTTTCACATCAACAACAAAAAAAAATGTCTAGGCTCATAAAACTAACTCTTGCTCCAGAATGACAAACTTAAACTTTTGTTTTGCGTTTCCAAAGGGAATAAGTGATACTTTTTCCAAGAAATTTGTTCAACACTATTAAATGACTTAAAGGCGTCGACTTTTTGAAGAACGAAAACGGACAAAAGGTAACAAACACTATAGCCTATAGAAGTGGATAGCTTTGATAAAATATATCGTAGCGAGCTTAACAATCTCCATTACCATGGTGCGGCGTGGCGGCCATCACACTTTGTACTGGTCCTGGGCCTGTTTCGGTGCTCTCGTTCATCATGGAGGGAGCTTACGGCAAAGTGAAGAGGTATCCATCCTCGGGGTTGGCTGGTTTTTTTTTTTTTTTTTTTTTTTTTTTTCGTTAGTAGTTTAGTTTCTATGAAGCCTCTGTTTCCTGTGTATAAAACTAATTTCGCAAATTGCTTTTTGGTCCATTGTGTTGGCCTTTAGTTCGGACTTTGGAGTGTTGAATGAACTTTTTCGGATGAAATACTTGAGGAAGGTGTACATAAGTTAGGTTAATGTTCTCACTTCACCGTGAGAGGAAAGAATGGAGTGGTATAATGAAACGGTTGCATAGGTAGGCAGCACTGAAGCACTTAACTTTTATATACTGACTTCTGACTTAATTTATTGCAGGCAGCCAAATTGGTTGAGCCCATATTTTCAAATAAAACAAAAAAACACCATTGAATATAGAGAAATTGTATGGGAACAGCAAGAGCAGTTTGGAAAGGAATCACTCCTAAAGCATGTGGCTCGAAAGGACCAGAGGGATGGTTGGGATTGTTGATCGATGCCACCATACTTCTCCAGACCTTCAAAAACTGCTCTTTCATTTAAACATGGTGAATCAACTGAAAATAGCGTTGCCATACTTGAGATGAGCCACAGTTGAAGAATAGTCTAATTCTAACTTCAATCATAAGTCAACTTGAAGAGTTAGTTTTGAAATTATCTGAAATGTTCATGAAGATCTTCTACAACTTGTTTTAAATTATTGCTTACAAACCTTCGTATCTGCAGTTCCGTTCAGCTTTCATTCAATGGATCGGATGCTTTTGGAGGAAAAAAAAACACAACTTATTCAATATACAGAGACTGTGGTGTACCTCAAGGTAGCCCCTTCAGATCAATTTTCTTTGAAGTTGTTATCAGTGACATTTTTTAAATAGTAAAGTGCTGTTTCTGTAACTAAATAATCTTTCTGATTGTTGCTCATGGATTGTGTTCTTAGATAGACCAATCTCCTGGTTTGTTTCGTTGATTCAAGAAACCTCAGTTTTAGAATAGGTTAGGTTAAGGTGGCTGCTGACCGGAAAAAGCCAACACACTTAGACCAATATTTGTTCCGTTGTGATACCACAGGATTTCAAAAATCACCCTTACTCGTTAAACCAATTTGAGCTAACAATGAAGCGTTTGAGACAGTGAATGTCGGAATTATTTAGATCTCTAGGATCGTTATAATAGTAGTGTCCCAAGTGGAGTCTACGTCTTTGTGCTAGGGCAGGACAAGAACATAGAAGGTGAGGAACTGACTCCTCTTCTTCTTTATCCATGCAGTCTGAGAAAATACGTATATCAGTAGTCGATATAACGTTTTCTTTGAGCCAAGAGAGGACTTCTTTTATTGCTGGAAGCTCTGCCTGGAACACGCTACAGTGATTGGGAAGACGAAAAGATAGACCAAGATTTAATCTTTTGGAGTATACGCCCCCACCGACCCCGTCATCGGTTTTAGATCCATCTGTGTAGAAATGAATCGCTTCGTCTACCAACAGTGACTCATTCTCCCAGACCTGGAAGGGAAGGATACTTCGAAGTTTTTATTGAATTTTGGATGAGGGGTGGTGTAATCGACGTTACTATGTAGAGATCTGAACGATCTGGTCAATATCGTTATTGATCCACTGCGAGGCTTTAAGCCGAATGGCTGTGCTAGCGGCCGATTGTTTGCTAAAGGTATCTAGCGGTATGAGATGAAACAGGACATCAAGTGCAGCGGAGGGACTATTCGTTGGACTTTGCTGAGCTTATCGCGGTTTGTTGCTGTTACTCTATATGTAAGTATCGGTCTAATGACTGAGATGTTTATAGCCAGTGTGTAATATGAGTTTGTAGACCCCATTTGTTACCTACGGCTTTTTTGAAAGATAATAAAGCTATGTTGGCTTTGTTGATTCTCTCTTGGCTTCCAGCTTAATTTCTTGTCTAAAATAAGACCCAGATATTTAGCTTTGTCTGAAAATTTAAGCGGTATACCTTTGATGTAGGGAGGGTCTATGTGTGGGATTTTATATTTCTTGGTAAATAGGACAAGTTCAGTTTTGTGGGGGGTTGACACCGAGTCCACATTGATCTGACCAGGTAGTAAGCTTGTTTAAAGCATTTTTTTAGGAGTTCCTTCAGAATGTTAGGACGCCTACCAGATATCGCTATCGCAACATCGTCCGCATTGGCAATTACCCTATGCCCCTCCCTTTCTAGAATCATTAGCAGTTCATTTACGACTAGGTTCCAGAGGAGAGGAGAGAGGACACCGCCTTGCGGAGTACCTCTACTGACAGTTCTTCGAGTAGTAAAATCGCCCGGTTTTGAATTTATAATCCCGCTTATCAGCATATGATTTATCAATTTACTGATTGACTCATCCACCATTAGAGATGACTGCGTAGATGTGATTGCTTATGCGTCGACATTGTTAAAAGCTCCTTCTATATCTAGGAAAGCAACTAAAGTGAAATCCTTATGATGAAGGGAATGTTCGATAGTACGAACCAGCGTATGTAGAGCGGTTTCTACAGATTTCCCTTTGTTATAGGCATGTTGAGCATTGGATAGTAAGGACTTATCAATGTTTGCCCTCAAATGGATTTCAATCAGAGACCTCAGTTCTATGATCTCTGATATTTGTTCATCTTGGCTTGACAACCTTCTCTATATTGCCATCAATAGGTTACTGAGACGTATGAAATATGATGCGATTGGACCCACTGCTGTTTTTGACATCCGTCAGTCAATGCTTACCACAAGACAGTGGTGGCTTATGGTTAATTGGGATAGACTTGTGACTTGAGAAAATTATACAAGAAGAAGTCTAAGGGGATCAAATCGTAAGGTCTCTATGGCCAATTCACATCGCCTCCGCGTGAGATAACCATGTTCGGAAATCTAACGTGCAAAATTTACATTACGATAGCGACTGTGTGGCTGTCCTTATAAAACCACATATCGTAGGTGTGCATACCATCGAATTCGCACCAAATAAATTAATGAATGAATATTGAGTGGAGGTTTGCACTGCGACCTAAAGATCTATTGTGCCACCATCCAGAGCTAGATGAGTTGCTTACCCTACAGCTCTTTCTCCAAGTTTGTCCCTTTGATGAGTTTGATTGGAACGATCTTGGTTATGGTTCCCAAGAAGTAGTTTGGCCTGCTTCAGTTTTGGAAGTTCTCCTACTCTATATTGATTTCCATTTTATTCCTCTTTTCTCCTATTTCGCAGTAGGGATCTGCCCCATTAGAGGAGTCCTTGCGCCTATTTTTTGCCTCATCATTTCCCTGGATACCTACATGTCCAGATACCCTATGAAGTGAGACATAATGGTTCTTGCCAAGTTCGTTTAGCCTGCCTACACATTTCCACACCAAATTGGACGTAATAGCGTATGAGCTAAATGCTTTGAGTGCGATTTGGCTATCTGACATAATGACAATGTTTTGGTTTCGGTAATTCCGCTCGAGATTTCGACCTGTACATTCCACAATGGCCTTAGCTTCCGCCTGGAAAATGCTGAGGATTGTCCCATTGGTATGGGAAGTTTTGTTCTAGGTCCAATTCCAGCTCCTTCTGTCGTTCCCGCAACATCTGTGTAACACTTAATCGCATTGGCTTTCTTTGAGTGTGTAGTTATCTGATTCGCCTACCCAATCTGTCGATAAGATTTAAAATGCAGTCCTTCTCCTTCTACAATTGCCAGGCCCAGTCCCTACCTTGGCAAATTTCATAATAAAGTCCTTAGCAACACTTCCAACTACTACGTGAAATAGAGACAGATGAAGAATAGCCTCCATCCCTACTGTAGGACAAGTTCTCATTGCCTCAGTAATGCATAAAAGAGCGGGCCCTTTGACTTTTCCTAGTGACTTCCTAGTTTTTTGTAACTCGGTTCTTTTGTGCCATGCAACAGCACTATATGTAAGGATTGGTCTTACTATCATGGTTTACATCCACCTAAGGATATTAGGTCTGCCCGCCCATGATTTACCTGCAAGTCTCTTGCATGTCATAAGAGCTTTTCTGGCTTTACCGACGCACAGTGGCGGAAAATCCCAAAAACGTGGCCAAAATTATTTTTTGTGTTTGCAATGTAAGAAATGCTTTTATTTATCAGATTAAACTATTACGAATGCAAAAGGAACAGTTTTTGATTATATTTGGTTAAAAAAAAAAATAATAACGACAATGGGGCAAAATTTTAAAAAAACCTATTATTAAGGGCTTAGCATCTTACTAGCTAGCAATTTGTTAAACTTTTAGTAATTTACTAGCCCTTCGAAAATGTTAAATCTTTTTTTTGTTTTACTAACTAGTAAAATTCTAATTCCCTTTTATTAAAAACGGTGCATCTGAATACGTTTAAATTATGACAGTTCTTGAAAATTAACAAAACAAACAAGATCAAATTTGGGGAACAAATAATAATTTGGAAACTCAAAAGTCAAAGGGACAAACTACCATTTATTTTGTTATTTGTTTATTTGTTAAAACCTTTTTCGAAATGTTTTTTTATCATTTTCCCTATTGTGTACTGGACCATTCCATGTAATGCTCCTATAAGATTAATTGGTGTACATAGATATATCCTTTGTGTTCCATTAGGAACTTTTTACTGCAAAAAACTTAGTGTTCAAACATATATGTATGTTTATCAAAATCTTTGTCTTCCGAAAACATTTTATATTATTTTATTTAATTTTAAGAACAATTAGCTAATGAATCATAAAAAAACACAGTTTAACTCTTTTATATAAAATTGCCAATAGATTTTTTTGTGGAAATTCACAGATATCATATAAATTTTTAGAAAGTTAAAGTAGCCAGTTCGTGATTTTAGCTTTAGTAAAATGTTAAGAGATAGTAAGATGTTAAAATCGTAAAATTTGCAAAATCCTTAGTAACTTACTAAAATGGCTTTAACATATTACTAAATCGCTTAAAATTTTGCCCCAAAGTTATAAAATATAGCATTTAAATTTAAATAAACAAAAAACACAAAAAAATCGCAACCCCATTTGAAAATAAGAGTAAACTTTGAAGAAGTGATTCTGCAAGTGACTGTTTTATGTTTAAATTTTCTGGATAACATTTTTTCTTGGCTTGCGTAATCGCTTCATAGCTAGGATATAGATTGGCACTATCATGTTTTTTGGCTCCATCTCTAATAATATTGTATTGAAACTTTGTTAATTTGGTCTGAACAAATGTTGACAAAGTCTCATCTTTAGTGAATGGAATTATTTCGCAATTCAATTTTTTATACAGCTTTTTGGTATTTTCCGGCGCGCGATGGAGTTGAAAAGAATACATCTTTTACGTATTACGGTGGAAGAATCAATTTTCCTTTTTTGCCGAAGTTGCATTAAGGCCGCATAGCTTAATTCTCCGGCGTTTTCCGTCGTCAATTTGTGGCCATCCAGCTACTCTATGGGTTCGTCATGGAAACGGTATTTCGAACTCCAACCAGGTTTTGAATTTATTTTGGAAAGCTCGGTAATTTCTAGATGAAGATAACCATCGATCCTTATATCCATTTACAAATTTAGGCAATATTTTCTTTTTTTCATCAGATGTATCAATGTGGGTGAAGTTTTCAACTTTTTCTGACAAAAACTCAATTTTTTCTTTTGAATCATGTGATGAACAAGTTCTTAAAACCTCACTTAGCTGATTTCTTGATAAAAAAAATTAAATTTGATTGTGACCCTATATCAAAAAATAAGAAAATCAAAAACTATTTATTGAGGCGAACTTGCATTTTCAGTGTGTTCAACAGATTTCATCTACAATAGCTCTTAACATCGCAAAATATCGCAACATTTTTTGTTAATAACTTATAAATGAGATATCAAGGTAAATTAAGAGCTACATTTCATCACGGGATCTCACGGGAAACATAAACTTTTCCATTACTACACAAAGTTCAACATTTTTTTTTTAGTCACAAAAGGACATTTCTTGTAAATGTTATACACCAACATATAACATGAAATTATTTAACTGTTTTTTATTCATTTCACTAAAAATACCACCAGCAATAGATTCCATATTGTTTTATGAACAAAATATTTACACAGCGAAAAAAAAAAGATCAAGAAAACCAACCTTCTCTCATAAACAAAATCTTTAACTGCGGCTTATTTAAATGTTCCCACTTTAGTCGCATCGCCTGACTAAATAGATGCAAAAAAAATAACGGAATTAATCAGATCATGTACTTAACTTATCTGTTAACAAGTTGGCATACAAAAACAACAACAATTCTGATTTTTGTTTTTAATAGTTTTGGCCACGTTTTTGGGATTTTCCGCCACTGTGCGACGGTAAATAACTAGTTATACTCGACTCATACCGCTCGCCATTGAAGGTGATGGATTGGCTAACGTCGTTCTCAAAGAAGTATGGACCGATGATGCCGCCAGGCCAAAATCCATACCAAAGAAGTGACTGTCTCTTGTAGATTGTGACCATGCCAAATTCGACAATTTTGCTTCTTGGTAAACCCATTCACCCATAAATGGGCCTCGTCGCTGAATATCATTTTTGGACCGAAACTAGGGTCAACTTCCAACAGCCTGAGAGATCAGTTAGCTTTGTCTATGGACGTCGACTCTGAGCTTTTGGCTCAGTTGAAGTTTGAACGGGTGTTGGCCCAAGTCTTGACGCAAAATTCGCCAAGTTGTGGTCTGCGAAAGGCCGAGTTCTTATTCGCGGCGTGGAATTCACCACCTCGGATTCTCACTCTCACGGAAAGCAAAGATATTTTCGGCAGATCTTGCGTTTCGTTGAGGTATGGTTGACTAGAATTTACCCACCATGTTGCTTATAGTCCTCTCGGGAGGACGATGATGACGACCGTAAAATAGACTAAGAGCGCGAAATGTTGCTCGAAGAGAAAACTCACTTTAATAAAACAATTTTATCATAGGCACATCTTGCTGAACAAACTAAATAAATGACAACCAATTTGACACATGTAACTTCAACAATATGTCCGCAATCACCTGTCAAAGTTGAAAAAAAAAACTCCCATTGGTAAACCCAAATTTCAAAATAAATTCCCATTTTATTCGAAATCAACTTTTCATAAATGACAACAATACTTTCAACCCTCGTCGTCCATATTTTTAAGGAACATCTTATAATAAAATCCAAATCAAACCCTGAATAAACATCAACAAATTTAAAATCACACAAAAGCGAACTCCACGCCCCCTTACCGCATGTCAGATAAGCTCCTCATGCTTACTTACTTTTTGTTGAATAAATCGTGTAAGCTTTTAGCAAGAATGCTTGCATTTATTTACTCTCGCATGTTAACCAATAAATCTTTTTCGAAACTACTCGTAGGCTTTTCGGTATTAATCGCATTGCGCTCTGAAAAATATACTCTCGAAATTATTTGAAATTGTTCAAAAATAACGCAGGTGTCAAAGTCTAAAAATTGCCCCCCCACTCCCAAAATAAACAAACAAAAAGCATTATTTTGCAGGCTTGCGGTCTCACTCCGTCCCACTCTCCCTCGCTCAGTGTATCTCTTTATTTTTGCATTTCGTTGTTGAATACTGGAAAAAGGAGTTTAAATATTCGCGCAACACAAAATTGATTACACTAATAACTTAGGGCTGGTAATCGGTTTGGCTGTTCATGTTCAATGGAGAAATTTATGGTAGGCCATAAATAAAAATAACGCTCAGCTCAATGTACACACAGCGTTGAAAAGTTACTTGTTTTTGTTTTCTTTTTTTTTTTAATATTTACTCTTGGTTTGGTAGGAACAATGGGAATTCATTCCAAGGACACACGATGTAACGAGGACAATGAAGAAGACGACGATACTTGATGGGATGAGGGGAAATTGGAACATGTGAATTTGGCAAAATATTTTAGAAAGTAAACACGTCAGAAAGTTTGTTTAGCCTATTATGTTTATTATTAACAACTTTTAGTATTTTAACCTGTGTGTCCTTTAAGCCGTTTGGTACAGGGTGTTTCCTAATTAATGAACAATAATTTGGAAAATGATTTTTGGGTATGTTCGAGGTGAAAATCGGTTATCGAGGATTTTAGAAAAGCCCTACTTTGGTGTAGCCTGACCAATGTTAACGGAAATACCTCTTTTACTCGTAATACTAATAGAAGACATTTCGTTTAAGACTTTATGTTGTAGATTGTATGGTTATTAGTACTTTTCTAATAAAATGAAATGCACGACTGGATCGCACAAACTTGCTCTTATGAAAAGTACTTTGGAATTTAAGATACATTTTATAAATATAAAACATGGATTTAATGAGATAATAATGCTCGAATGCATTTTTTTTTTTTTTTTTGACCAAAATGAAGTCCATGTCCATAATATCACACTTAATTTTGTTTATCAAAATCGTTAGAACCGTTTTCGAGATAAATAAGATTATGCATTATGGTTGTATGGGGGGTACCGTTTGTTTTAGAGCAAAAAAAAAAAAATAATTCAATTTCTTCTCTAGGGAATTACCGAAGACTCTTAAGTACCGAGTTTGAAGAAAATACCTCCAGTAGTTTAGGCTGGAGTTCGAGGTACAGACATACAGACAGACAAACGGAATTGCCGGACCCACTTTATTCGTCTTCGCCATCATTGTAATGTCAACTTTGATCAAAATCTCGAGTTCGATTTTTTACTTGCGATATATGTATGTAGGTACTATAGGGCAAGTTCTGCATTTGGAAAAAAATCGAACTCGAGATTTTGATCAAACTTGACATTACGATGATAGCAAAGACGAATAAAGTGGGTCCGGCAATTCCGTCTGTCTGTCTGTCTGTATGTATGTACCTCGATCTAGAGCCAAAGCCACTCCACCTATTTTCTTCAAACTCGGTAGTTATGGGTCTTCGGTGATTCCCTAGAGGGGAAATTCAAATTTTTTTTTAGCTCTAAAACTAACGGTACCCCCCATACACCCGTAATGCAAAATCTTATTTATCTCGAAAACGGCTCTAACGATTTTAATAAAAAAAAAAATATGTGTGATATAATGGACATGGACTACGTTTTGGTAAAAAAAAAATTTGGGGCAAAATGTTATTAACGGTACCTGTCATAGAACCGTTTTTTTGATTTTCGACTTTCTCATTAACGGCTCTAACGATTTTAACCAAAAATTTTCAGCAGGAGTCCCCCTAAGTTTAAAATAATATTGTATATTAAAATATTCGAAAAATTATTTGTTGGGTTTTTTTGAAAACATTTTTTTTTTTTGTGAAAAATCAATATCTTCAAAACCTATGAACGATTATTTTTTGAAATTATTTCCAAAAATCAATATTATTAAATACTTAAAATTCGCATCCCTATTTTTCTTGAAAAATTTTAAAGAAATTTCTTATATAAAAAATTTATTTATTTAATAATAAAACGATTTTTTAAAGTTTGTTTGCCTAAATTCATACTTTTCTAGAAATCAGACGGCAATTTCATTTTAAATTCATGTTTTATATTTATAAAATGTATCTTAAATTCCAAAGTACTTTTACATAAGAGCAAGTTCGTGCGATCCAGTCGTGCATTTTATTTTTTTTTTTTTTTCAAATGCAAAACTTCCCCTATAGTACCTATATCGCAGGTCAAAATAGCTAACAAGTTTTCGGAAAAAAACAAAAAAAATTAGCAAGTAAGAAAAGGAATTTAATTTACAACGTTTCTAACAAAATGTAAACATATTTTTTAACTATGTACATTGCATAGCTACTAGAATATTTTCGAATATATGACTACCACTGAAAACAGTCATTTGGTCACCCCTTTTCTTCAAAGCCTTCGGAAAGGCAATGCTTAGAGTGTGAAGATCTAGTTAGAAAATGAAACAAACAAAAATTAAATAAAAATTTTTAAACAATTACGTCTAGGGGTTAGAGTTGCTTAGAATCGCTATTTGAAATGCTACTTTTATAAACTTTAATGGACTTTGCAATGACAGAACGCGTCAAAGATAGTTTGAACCTAATCCTAACTAACGACTTACTTGGCTGAAAGCAAAATTATTGCGCTTGATATTTTCAAAGCTTTTGATAGGGTTTGTATATTTGAATTTCATGACTCTCCTCTTCCATAGATTAGAAGTTATCTTTTGGATCATTCAATTCTGACATCCAGAAAATGAACTTGGTGTGCCACAGGAATTTGTATTATCTCCGACTCTGTTCCTTATTTTCATTAATGATCTTTTAGCTAAAACTTGTAATCCACTTCATTGTTTTGCTGACAGTCGAAGTTTCTTATATTCATTTCCTACTCATCTACACTTTCTTCGGATGTGGAACTTCAACTTCAACATAATGCCTCGAATTTAATGCCTCCAAGACCCAATGCTGCATTCTGTCAGTAAAGCAACCATCTATGAGTGACACTTGCATTGAAGAAGCTAAAAAACTTACAGCTCTCGGTATGTGTTTTTCTGACCACTTGGTATCGAATGACCATAAAATTTAAATTGACAAAAATTCTGCAAAATGTTTGGATTTCCTTGGTCGTTGCAAGAAATTTTTTACCCCATCCGATCTGGCTATAATATCCAAGTCATACAATATCCGTCCTAAGCTCGAACACAACTTTCACATCTGGGCTGGAGATTCATAAATTTTTTTAGATCTTCTTGATCGCATCCAAAAAAATTAAGAGGAATTTCAGTTGATGAAATAATACCAGCAGCTGGTAAAACTGTTCCATCTTTGCAGTTCAATGTTCATGAGGAAAATTCGTATGACCAAAGTCCCGTGCAAGAACTATTTCCCGATGATTTGCAAAAGAGACTTTATATTTCTAAATGTCTGCTGAAGTGGAGCTTGACAACGAGGTTGTTTTTAGAAAAATTCTTCAGACGGACGTGTCTAAATTTACAAGGGATTAGAAATGT
This sequence comes from Philhelius festivus, assembly GCA_963931855.1. Taxonomy (NCBI): domain Eukaryota; kingdom Metazoa; phylum Arthropoda; class Insecta; order Diptera; family Syrphidae; genus Philhelius; species Philhelius festivus. Next base: position 192,176,330 of record OZ007554.1, read on the forward strand.
ACACAAACCTTACACATGGGCTCCAAACAATCGTCACGGAAGGTGACAGTAGTAATTTCAATAAAAATTCAACGGTATACATGTTGACAAGTGTACTAATTAAACAATTTTATCAGCCGCTTAAAACTAAAACCACTGCCGAGACTAAATTCTGCAAACTCTCCAGCTTTTGCAAAATGATTTTTTTTTTAAGGTGGTAGTGGCTGGAGATTGAACTCACACCTCCGGCATAACATTGCAATAAACTAACTGTCATACTTAGGGATACTACGAAGCAGGTTTTTTTTGGTTCTTTTCCTTTTATGATAATTGAATGAATTATGTATTGGGGGTGTGGTACTCTTTGGCATAAAGCTTAGTGCATTCGACTGTCACGCAGATTCTCAACTGCTGCAAAGAAGTTTTTCAGAGGAATTTACTTGTGAGGAATTGACAAATCCTCCAAGAGTATCACTTGTCATGAAAACTGCTGTTCAGTAGCCGTTAGGAGTCGGTAGAAAATTGTAGGTCCCTTCCATTTCTGTAAACACGCACACCGTAATGTTTGAGAGATGTAAGTCACTAGGGTTAGGCTCTCTATGAGCCGTCATGACCTCTTAAGTTTTTATTTGTATTGTTTGTACTGCGACCTAGAGAACTATTGTGCCCTTCCTTTTGTGAAGAAAAAGGTTTTTCCTAGTTAACATAAAAGCTATGCTTTTTTTCGGAATCTTCTCCATGATTTGTCCTACTGTGGAGTTCATAAGAAATATGAAAATAATTAAAGTTATGGTTATTATGTTTTTTTTGGAAAAAAGTGACCTGAAAGTAAAAAATTCGCTTGCGCGAGCCAAATGAAACACTTATGAAATTCTAAGGTTATTTTTTTCGGCATCTTATTCATGTTAAAAAGCTAAAGTTTTTCGGAACTTACCACTTGAAAATTGGATATCTTAGACTCAAATTTGATATAAAATATAATTTAAACGCATCTTCAGAGTTTAGTAGTTTTTCAATAAAACCCTAAATGAAGTTTCAAACTGATAGTTTTAACATAGATTTGAGCCTTTTTTTTAAATTCTCGGTAAATGATGTCTACCCATTCGGTGGAAGGATTTTTATCTGAAAACAAGACCAAGTATCATTTTCCATTAAATAGGAAACACCCTGTATATAATTACGAACTGGGTAATGTTCAGTGAAGGTTGTTGGTTTGAGAATTATGTGACACTTTCCAAAGTAATAAAACACACACACGACTCGATCCCACGCACTTGCACTTTATATAGCTACTAAAACGGTTAAATAAAAAATTAATGATTTATGCGATATTTTTTGCTTTTTGATATTTTTCCAAGAAGTTTAGAAAGGGCCAAAACTTTCAAAAGAAAGGTAACAAAAAATTATGTATCACGCTATAAAGGCTTATGCTGCATAGAAGTACCTTTTCACAAATGGCGGGATGAATTACATTATCATTTATCACATAAGTATGGCAAACTTGCTATACAAATACGGGCGAAAATTGACAAATAGTTGTGATAGAAATATTTATATGAAATAATAAAGGGTTTTTCCATAAGTGACAGGTGATTGCGACCATAATATTGAAGTTTCCTCTGTCAAATTGGTTTTTATTTATTGAGTCCGTCTTGCCAAATCAACATAAAGAGCTATAGCATTCACCAGCATTTGCAAATGGTAAAACTGTTTTAAAAAAGTGGGCCTTTCGTTCGAGCAACATTTGGCGCGTTTTGCCCATTTTAAGGTCGCAATAATCAGACGTTTCGCACAGTGGTGTATAAATTCGAGTTTATCATCGTATGAAGGATCTCAATTTGACTAATTGTGCGTCATTACTTGGATTTACACGGGTATACGACGGCATCTAACTAATGAGCCCAACTATCGTGCCTGGGCGAAACGCATTTGGACTAAAGATCTTAAAAAACTTTCAATTGATTAATACGAAAAATTTTCAACTGAGGCAGAACCTCAGAGTTAACGAAGACAGACACCGAAATGGATTTAGTAACTGCGCTTTCGAGCAGTTGAAACGTCAACAAGTAAAATTGTCAAATTTGGACCGATAACTATCCACATGTGATCCATCAAATTGCAATGCATCCAGAGAAACTCACTATTTGGTGCGGATTTTCGGCTTTCGGCATTGTCCATTCTTCTTTGAGGACGACATTGGACAGGACAAAACCTGTAAAAGCTAGCGCTATCCTATTTTTTTGGCCCCACTTGGATAATATGGATACCGACGACATGTGGTTTCAACAGTGTGTTGCTACGTACCACACAATCCGTGGCACAATAAACATTGTGCACGAGCAATTTCCGAACACGGTTATCTTACACAGTGATATGAATTAGCCACCAAGATTGTGCGATTTCACCCAGTTAGACCTTTTCTTGAGGGGTTTTCTTAGGTCACTGGTCTATGCCAATAAACCACAAATCATCACTGCCTTGAAAGCCAGTATATTCAATGCTTATGGTCAAATTCAGCCTGTTTTGACCGAAATGTAGTCAATGCCCCTAAATGATTTTTGTATCCAAATCATTAGACCCGTTTTCGAGATAAATAAGATTTCGAATATCGGCAGCATATCGAATCAATATCGAATTTTCCAAAATATTTTTTTTTTTTTTTTAATTCAAAAAATATTTTTTTTTTAAGTTTTGAAATGCAATTGAAGCATCTCTACAAAAAATGTCATTAAAACCCGTTATGTCGATAATGAGTAATTCAAAATTTTAAAAATGGTTATATGGTAGGTACAAGCTGTAATATCTTAATTTCAAATTTTTACTTGCGACTTATAGGTACTATAAGGCAAGTTATGCATTCGTAAAAAAAATAGAACTCGAGATTTTGGTAAAAGTTGACATTACGATGATAGCGAAGACTAAAAAAGTGGGTCTCGCAATTCTGTCTGTCTGTCTGTTCGACTACAGTCTAAACGGCTCGGCCGATTTTCTTTTAACTTGGTAGATATCATTTTTAATTTTTTCCCCCCACAAGTTTTTTTTCTTTTTTTTTAAGACCAAAAATAACGGTACCTGCCATACGAATTTTTTTCGAAATTTTATAAACATTTTTTTTTTCTCAAAAACTGTTCGACGGATTTTAAAAATAAAAATACAAAAAAATTTCATTTAATTAAAGCTAGGTATTTGTTGAAAAAAAATTTCAGAAAAATGGTTATTGAGGGTACCCCCCATGGAACCATTTTTTTTTTGTTTTTGATTTTCTCAAAAACGGTACAACCGATTTTGAAAATTTTTTTTTGCTAAGGCTCCCCAAAAACCTGAATAGAATTATGTACTCAAATTTTCAAAAAAAATTTTTTGGAGTTTTAAAAAAAACTTCAATTTTTTTTTCAAAACTCATTATTTCGAAAACCCCTCGCTAGATTTTTTTTAATCTTGATAAATAAAAGTTTCTCAATATAATCTACAAGATGTGAGAAAAAAAATTTATTTTACCTAAAAATAAAGGTACCTACCATACAAATGCTAAAAAATTAAAAAAAGTGGTTTTCAAAAATCGTATTTTTCTCGAAAACGGTTCCGAGAATTTTGATAAAATTTTTTTTCTTTCAATTAATTTTTACGATCTTCAATTTAAATTAAGATATTACAGCTTGTACCTACCATAGAACCATTTTTTCGAATTTTGAATTTCTCATTATCCACATAACGGATCTTAATGAAATTTTTTATAGAGAAGCTTCTAAAAAGTCTAAAATACATTGCATTTCAAAACTTTAAAATAAATATTTTTTGAATTTTTGAAAATAAAATCAATTTTTTCTTTTTTTGAAAATTCGATATCTCAGAAACGGCTCAATATTTGTTTTGTAAATTTAATTTTTATTCGAACAATAATAAAAACTTTAAATTGGCGTACCAACATTTTTTCTTAAAAAGCTTTTAAAAAGTTTGTATATAAAACCTTATTTTTAAGAAACCACTACGAATTATAATTTTTGTTCTTGCATAAATTCATATTTAGATAGAATTCTGTTCTTGTCTCTCACTACTAAAAGAATTTAAAAATTAATTTTATCCTTATGAACAGTTTTCTCTAATAACATTCGTTTTTAAAATTCCTAGTCTATTACATAGGAGCAAGTTCGTGCGACCCAGTCGTGCATTTTATTTTTATTAAATTAAAGATCGTTAAAATTAATTGAAACAAAAAAAAATGTATCAAAATTCTAGGCGCCATTTTCGAGAAAAATACAATTTTTGATAACCATTTTTTAACATTTTTTTGGTGGGTACCTTTATTTTTAGGTAAAATAATTTCTTTTTTCATACATCTTGTAGATTATGTTGAAAAACTTTTATTTATCAAGTTTAAAAAAAATCTAGCATAAGATTTTCGAAATATTGAGTTTTGAAGAAAAAAATTTTTAATTTTTTTTTAAATCCAATTTTTTTTTTTTAAATCCAATTTTTTTTTTTTTTAAATCCAAATTTTTTTTTTTTTTTAATCCAAAAATTTTTTTTTTGAAAATTTTTATACACAATTCTATTCAAGTTTTTGGAGAGCTTTAGCAAAAAAAAATGATAAAAATCGGTCGTACGGTTTTTGAGAAAATCAAAAAACAAAACAAAATGGTTCTTTGGAGTGTACCCTCAATAACCATTTTGGAATTTTTTTTTCAACCAGTACTTAGCTTGAACTTAATGAAATTTTTGTGTATCTTTTTTTTTAAATCTGTGGAAGTTTTTGAGAAAAAAAAATATTTACAAAATTTCGAGAAAAAAAATCGTATGGCAGGTACCGTTATTTTTGGTCTTAAAAATAAGAAAAAAAAAACGTGTGGGGGGAAAATCAAAACCCATATCTACCAAGTTTGAAGAAAATCGGCCGAGCCGTTTAGGCTGTAGTCGAACCGACAGACAGACAGACAGAATTGCGAGACCCACTTTTTGGTCTTCGCTATCATCGTAATGTCAACTTTGATCAAAATCTCGAGTTCGATTTTTTACGAATGCCCGACGTACCTAAGGGTGTTAATACACCAATAGTGTATTTATCAGGATGAGATGTCTCTCTTTTTATTCCTTTTTGGTTCGGGTACTTCCTTTTTTTAATCACAGCTAGCTCGTAGCACTCTCTAAATAAAATGACACAGCAGACCGAATGGTTCTGCTCAAAGCTGTGCTAAGAATTGAAAAAATATAAACGCCTCTAGAGAGAAGAGAATGCCGTTCTGAGTGCGAGTTTTCAATTGTAAAGAACCGATTCACGGTATTAAAGTCAGCTAATGAAGAAACATAAAAGAAAACAAAATTTAAAAAATTTGAGTCGAGCTCTTTTATTTGACAACAACTTAATGCCAAGCTACATTAAAACCTAGAACCAAAGGATCAAAAATTATGCATAATTTTGTTTCATTTCTTAAATTTGTTGGTTTAAAATTTTCAACTTCTGATACAAATCGAATTTAAAACTCAATTGGTGACAAAAAAAACTTAATTTCCCTCAATATTTACCTTATGAATCAATTTTCAAATATTTTTTTCATTACATTTTTTTTGTGGTTTTACCTGTAATAACCATAATACAATTTTTAATTAGCCTTAAATAATTAATTTATTTTCTACCGCTTGGCTAATAAAGTGGTAAACATATAATAAATAAAACTTGGCACATTTTTAGCATTAAAATCAGAATTATGTAAATTTGCAGTGCACGCAAATTGCATGTTTATTGATTGAAAGTAAACAATAATGAACAAAATCAATGGAAATCTCTATTCATAATGATTATAATGTGTAAACATATACACACTCACCATAATGAATAAAACTATTTTAATCACTGAATTTCAATACTGTAAAGACTACTTGTTAATACATATCATTTAACGTGCGACGCGGGGAGCCTAAAATTATAATTATAATATTAAAATAAATAAACAAACCCTAACATTCACCCTTTAATAGACTAGGTCATCACATTTGAAATATTATTCCATTGAGCCACAACAATAAACAAATAGTTTTAAGTGCCCTCTTTAAAACATCAACAACGACTCGCAGTCCTGCAGGAAACATTTTAAATGAATTAATATGACCTACATATATTATGAGGACCAAGGGGACTCAATGTTAAAAAAAAGTGTTTTGTATGTATGAGAATGTTATTTGTATGCTGCTCCTGTTTATGCTGTGGTATGCTAGTTTACATATTTATAAAAAACAGTAAAAAATATTAACGATTTCTTTTATGGTGCCAAGTAGTGCTGCCAATTGGTGGTTGCAGATTAGCAGTGGAGTTCTGTGGACGTAGTGAATGTAGTCATAGGTAAAGGGTGTTTCCAAGTTAAACTTCAATAAAATTTGGGTCATGAAACTCCAAGTTTCTTTTTTCGTTGTTTATCAGGAACGGAATAGAAACTTACAAGTCCGTGAGAATATGACTACAATTCCCCATTTTCAATTCCGTCTACATGTTGAAACGAATTATGGTATCAAAATGGTGCACTTCAGCACTTATTGGTCCGCAGGGCTACACTGCCAGTCGTCGCCATTTCTACTTTTCTTTCATTTTTTTTTGAACTATATTCGTGAATTTGCACTTTAACAATTTGTGTGACACATCCATGCGGGACATGTCCAAGAATGATTTTCCAGGGATTTTAAATTTAACTTGGAAACACCCTGTATGATATTTATTTTTACTAGACAATAAAAACATATTTTTGTGGTGTTATAAAAAAAATATGAATAAAATTGAAAAGTTTTTATTAAGGGTCTTGATAAATAAAATAAAATTAACGACTGGCTCGCACGGATGTGTGATTGTGGTAGCTCAAGGCTATAATATCAGCAATGAAGCAATAACATAAGCAATTAAGTAAATTACTACCACATTTTAAAAGAATGGAGCTGCTATTCCTAGATTGGCTTGCTTCTTTTAAGAACCTTGTTTGAAACACACAATTTTTCTTAATTTTATTTGAAAATTCATTTATGTAGAATTTCTTGGCTAGTGTTTTGGACTGTTATGTAGAGGGTCTTGGGTTCGCTACAAAAATGCCATTGCCATTGCCATGATAAGTGCTGCTAATCGCAATCAGCAGAAAATTTTAGGTCGCTTCCATTCTTGTCAATTCGCACTCAGTAATGGTTGAGAGTTGTAAGTCAATAGCTTTAGGCTCTCTCCGAGCCGTAATGCTCTCTGGCTACTTGAAACAAATAAGTCTATTTTCTCAAAAAATATCAAGTCTATATCGTCGCTATATAATCCTAATACCTCGTAACTCAGAAAGTTCAATTTTGCAGGGAGAAACGTAAAAATTTATTTTCGTTGTACTAATTATTTTGGACCTAGAAATTGACCAGCTTGATTTATTGATTGATCTATCCCTTGTGCGGCAGTAACCTTGTAGTGGAGTGAGAACTCATGTTTCAAAGTTTGATTCATTTCAGATGGCGTTTTTCGTGAAACCTAATTCGGTAGTGGTTTTGTGGATTTACATACTATAGAAGGACTGCACCCACTCGTGGAACTGTTAATCTGTGCTTACGGACCTTACAGAAAACCAAGAATAAGGTCGACGAAAGACAAAAAAAAGTAGCAAACAAGTGTCTCTCTATTTGCAAAAAGAAAAGGGAAAGAGGAAAGTCCATCATATCCCCAAAGTCAAGAGGCAGCAAAAACACAAAATAGTTGTTAAAATAACAGCGATATCAAAACTAAAAATGCCAAAGCCAGTCAACATATGGTAATTTAATGTGCTGTTAAAAGGCTGTTAAAAGCTTACATATTGCAGTCTTACTTAACCAATCTAAGTACATTGACGAATTGACAATACTGGATGAGCACTGGATAACCTCTTCTTGGGATGGGATGAGTCGAGTTCATCCTTGAGACACATTTTTGCAGCGGCTGGAAATAGAACCCAGACCTTGTCATTTACTATTATTCCAAAGTGTACTAGTACTTCAAGTGGTAAACCAGACCCCGTTTCTCACTTCAACTTCTAATTCTGTTCTATGAAAACCCCATCGCCAATTGGGATGTTTCCCTGTAAGATTTGGTTCAAAAGGTTGGATACATAGGAGAAATTGACCATTGTCCGTACCGGAAACATAAATAAGCCTTGCTTCCGACAGATTGGAATCTTCTTTCTTTCGCACAATTTAAAGATAGGATGAAGAAGGCAAGCCTCGATGTAACCAGATATTTCAATAATCCAATTAATTATGTATTTCCATGGATTCCAAAGTATTTATTTGAGATTATAGTTAAAATTAGAAGAAAGAACAAATACCATTTTTGTTAAAAGTGCTGTGTGCTACAAGATAATTCACCAAAATAAGTTAGTTTAGGCACAAGGGTTTGTAGAAAACCTGAATCTAAAGAGTGAGAATAGAAGTGGTCCCAAAACAGAACCCTGTGGTACTCCTGTGTTTCCAAAAAAAGGGGTTGGAAGAGATACCGCTTTCAAATTCTACGGATTGTACTCTATTTTTTAAATAAATATGTACATAGTAGATGCGTTCGAGAACTTGAACATTTTTTAAAGCTCATCAGAAACAAGAATAGAATGATCAATACAAGACTAAGTCTAACATCACCAAAAAAAAAAAAAAACAATTTTGTCAGCATCCAAGACAAATCGAAGATCGGAGGTTACTTTCATAACTGCCGTCTCACAACTATGTAGACTCCTAAGACCCCACTGCCATTTACTGCCGACTCACAAGTCACAACTATGTAAGCTTCTAATTTAGGTATTGGAATTTTTTTTTGCTGCTTTCCAATCTATACGAAATTGAGAGGAATATATACAAAAGTTAAAAATATGAACCACTAAAGGCAGAATAATTGGCAAAATGACTTTATACAACTTCGGTGAGATACGATCACAGTCAATAGCATTTGACAAAATTAAACAAATTGCTTTATTAACATCACACTCGTTAACACATTCAAACGAGAAAGTCTCAAAGTTGTCATTATTTAAAATATCATCAAAAAAAAAACTAACACTGCTGGAGGGTCACAGAGGAGGAAGGGAAACAATTAAAACTCACTGGATTAGACATTTGACGTGTATAAAATGTAAACATGCTCGTATCTTCGGAACTAAGCTGATATTTCTGCGATTTAGTGTCTTTACAAGCTCCTGTCGCTTTGAGATTATTCCATAAGACCTTGGAGTCAAGCGCTGGGTTCAATTTGTCAACAAAATAAGTTCTTTTAGATGATCGAATATCACAAGTTACCTAACTTCGGGCATTATGATATTTCCTTTTATTATATTCCGAGGAATTTCTATTAAATCTTCGGAAAAAGCGCTCTCATTCTCCATTTAGATGTTCTATTTTCTATTTCAAGATGTTCTATTCCGCCGCTCTCTAATAGAAACAAAGTTATCAAACAACTGGCAAAGGTGTTAGACAGATTTCTTGCCAGTTAATATTACTTGTTGAAACTTGCCACTCAATTAGGTCATTGTTCTGAAAAGATCTGTTAGTTAACCCTGAAGCCCCTACAATCAATGAATAATTCATATTAAATTGTACAGAAAAGCAGATTTAACCCAAGACAAGCACTAATAAGTTTAACCCAAGACAAGCACTAATAAGTTTAACCCAAACACAAGTAGATTTAACCTAAACACCAAAACATTATAAACCCAAACGGAAATGCATATTGATAAAACTGTTAAACTAATACATTTAACTCAAACACAAATAGATTTAAACCAAATGCCCATACATTAAGCCCAAACGTTCATAGCTTCCACACAAATGGTAACACATTTAACCCAAATACAATTAGATTAATCCCAAACCCCATTTCTTTTAACCCAAACGCAAATTTTTTGAACCCAAACCCCTATAAATTTAACACAAACGCAGATAGATTTAACCTAAATACCGAAACTTACATACAACCCAAACACTCATACATTTAACCCAACGTTAATAAACCTAAGCACAGGTTTAAATTGACTTACTTTTGGTTTTGAATGTATGAGTATTAAAATGGGAGGGAATTATTGAGATGGGTAAAGCATTCTACATTCGTGTAGTCCTATCTTTAAGGAAATTTTTCGTTCAAGTAGATAGTCAAACATGAAGACCATCAGAGCTGGAGTCGCCCAAGGCTCAAAACTAGGCCCCTTCCTATACAACTTGATGACTTCAGACCAACCTTCTCCAATTGGATGCGAGAACCTTCTATATGCTGATGACTCGCTTACCTACGCCACATAAATATCACCACTAATCGCTGTCCAAAAAGTAGAAATCCACATCAACAGACTCTTCCAATTCTACCGGAAATGGGGCATCCGAATCAACACTTCCAAATCGGAACTTGTCTGCTTCAGGAGACCTTCAACTGGTAGAGGCATTCGCACCGCAAAAATTTGCAGAAATCTGGTCCTGAGACTCCCTGACGGATTTAACATAGTGGCAAAGCCAAGTGTCAAGTACCTGTAAGTACACTTCAACGAGTTGCTAACGTTTAACCTGCACTCAAGAAATGTTCTGTAAAAGGCCAGCTGGGCCTTCAGCCGTTTGCACCCATTGCTGAAAAGAAGATCAGGTCTTAGCCAACCGACAAAGATATTAAGCACCTGCGACCAGTGATAAGCTATTCCTTCCCAGTCTGGTTTTCCATCTCGAAGACAGCTATGAAGGAACTTCAGCTATTCGAAAGAAAGATACTGAGGATCTGCACTGGACTTTACTTCGATCGTCAACGACAGAAACACTACAGTAACGAGCATCTCTATACAGAAGCGAATTTAATCCCACTATGGATAAATATTTAGTTCATTCAACGAAGAAACTAATGGGGAACATCATCGACCACCCGAAGCAGCTTATGAGAAGGATGGCCACAGAACAACGGGATCTCGAACCGAGGTACCTCAGTGTGATGGAAACTCTGGATGACAACGTAATCATGCACAACGAGGACGTAGTCTAGTTCTACGCTGACATTCGGTCAGCCTTTCACCGCGGCTAAAACGCGTACCCGACCTGACGTATAGATGGCGGTTGTTTTTTGAAAAGAATGACTATGGTAGAGAGTACCAACTTTATAAAGCTTAAGTTTGAAGTTTGACGACGCTACGTTGTTCAGTATTTGTTTGGCAGTCATCAATAGTGAACGCTCTCAGTGAATTTGTAAACATGGAAAAAATTGGTCATCGTTATGTGATACAATGCTTTCACTTCCAACCAATATCAAAGCGGAGCTAGATTCTACTCTGGGGGAGTCTGCTCCTTCGTTTACAACAGTAAAATATTGGGTGGCAGAGTTTAAACGAGGTCGTACGAGCTGCAAAGACGAACATCGCAGTGGTCGACCAAATGAGGTGACCAGGTCAAAAATGAGAAAATCCACAAAATGGTATTGGGTGACCGTCGACTGAAAGTGCGCGAGCTAGCAGACATGGTATGCATTTCAAAAAGTGCTGTACATCGCATATTGACTGACTAGTATCTTATTAGTTGTAAGCCAAATTGTAAATAGTCAAATAGAACGCCTGAAGTTAGTTGACTCATGGGCAAGACAAGAAACATTGAGAAGGTGCTCGAGAGATTCAAATGTTTCTGTTGTAGTTCTATCTATTGTAGCCCTTCTTTTTTTTTTGATATTATCCAAGAATATCAAGTGGGTTATTGGAGCATCCAAATTTGCTAATGGTGCTAAAACTTTTAACAAATTTACGCCCTATATATGACAGGCAGTTTAGAAGGAGTGACAAATTTCTTGCAACTTCGAAAAAAACCTAAGTACTTAGCAGCGTTCTTGGCGACGTCGAATGTGTGGTCTTTTCACACAAGGTGGTCTGTGATGCACATACCTGAGATGCACAGGGCTGAGAGCTGTTTGGTTTGCTCAACGGAAGTGCCGCTAACAATCGATGGCGACATGGGGAGTGGTTTGTGCTTTAACGACAGAAGACAGGATTGAGTTTTTCAAGCATTAAATTCTACGCGTTTTATGGTTCCCCATTTGACAATACTATCGAGATCAGAATTTAATGATCTTACATACGCTGCCGTTCTAAATCCACATCCGAAGGTCAAGGGCATGAATCTGGAAACGAATATCAAAAGCTAATAGTAATTTATTGCATTGGAAGTTTTAGACAAAAGATCATTCATGAATGAAAAAAAAGAGTCGGAGATAAAACGGACCCCTGTGGTACACCAACATCTGTTTAATGAATTACAAACTTAAAACCATCAGATCGCCAGTGGACATATTGCTACGAAAGCCATACTGCCGGTTATTGAGAAGCTTTCATTTTTTAAGATTTTTCTTGATCTAAAAATTTAACAGGGTTTCCATCACCTTGGATAAAATCTTATTGTTTTAAGGTTAAAATTGATTTCCTTTTTGGTAAAAAATTTTGCGAATAGTGTAAACAAATATAAATACCTAACGAAAAATACACTGCCGGTCATAAGGTTAGAAGCAGGCATTTTTGAGAAGTAAAATCGACATTTCTCCCGTTACATGATGGATTAGAAAAAAACAACTATGGTAAATGAGAGACTATTTTGTTAACAACAAAATATAAAATTTGGGTATAAGAGAGATTTAGCTAACGGAACTTTTATGACAAATTGTAAAGTGAGTCAAGAATATGCGAAAATTAATCGGGTCATTAGATTAGAAGCATTGAACAAATCAACGTTGTTTTGTGAAGTGAATAAATTTTTGTTCGGTTTAAACGGTACATTTTATAAATTAATTGTTCTTGATTGAGATTTAATAAAAATGGGCAAGAAAAAATGTTTGACAGTGGAGGAAAGGGCAAGAATAGATGTTTATTGCTCTGAAGGTCTTTCATGCCGTGCTATAGCCCAAAAAATAAATCGAAGTGATCATTGTGTCAGCAATTATTTAAAAAATCCATCGTCTTACTCAAAAAATTATAAAGGAAACACTTCCTCTGCCTTAACACTTCGCGAAACGCGAAGTATCCTTAGAATAGCGTCAAATTCAGCTTTATCGGCAGCTAAAATAAGGGAGAAAGCTAATGTTAAGGCCAGCTTGTCCACTGTTAAACGCACGATTCGCCATTCTAAGCACTTAAAGCGCCTGAAGCTTAAAAAAAAACCACCACTTAATGACGCAAGGAAGAAGCAACGCTTGTGTTTCGCGAAAGAACACATGAGCTGGGATGTGCAAAATGGAATGACCACAAATGATTGGCGGAAGGTTATTTTTTCCGACGAAAAAAAATTTAACCTAGATGGGCCAGATGGTTATAATTATTATTTCCATGACCTGAGGAAAGAGGAGCGGTTTTTAAACCGTCACCATAGCAGAGAAGGAGGCGTTATGGTCTGGGGCTCAATTTCATTTTATGGCGCTATAGAATTGGTAGTTCAAGATACCAAAATGACTGGGAAAACCTACAAAGCCTTGCTTGAATCAGTATTCCCCAAAATTAGCGAGGTGTTTGGACCAATTCCATGGATTTTTCAGCAGGACAACGCTCCCATACACACAGCCCGAGAGGTAAAATCCTTCATTGCGAACCAAAACGTCCACTTGCTGCCTTGGCCACCATATTCCCCGGACCTAAACATAATTGAAAATGTGTGGGGCTGGCTTACACGTAAGGTATATGAGGGAGGGAAGCAATACGATGACAAGGAAGCGCTAATTCATGGTATCAAATTGGCCTGGAGTGAGATTTCACTGGACTACTTGGAATCTCTTTATAAATCCTTAAAAGATAGAATTTTTGAAGTTATTTTGAAGGCTGGTGGCAGCACACATTATTAAAAATCTAATAAAAGCTAAAATAAATAACAAAATATAAATAACTGCATTTTATTTTCATTTATTTGATGTGCTTCTAATCTAATGACCCGATTTATTTTCGCATATTCTTGACTCACTTTACAATTTGTCATAAAAGCTCCGTTAGCTTAATCTTTCCTATACCCAAATTTTATATTTTGTTCTTAACAAAATAGTCTTTCGTTTACCATAGTTGTTTTTTTCTAATCCATCATGTAACGGGAGAAATGTCGATTTTACTTCTCAAAAATGCCTGCTTCTAACCTTATGACCGGCAGTGTATTAATTAGTAGACGGTTTTGGATCTGGGGTTACTGCATCGAATTTATGGGATATTCGCAAGCAATAGTAAGTTGCTTTCCTCCCCTCAAAAAATTCAACCGTTCTTCTAGGAATGCTCATCAGTTTACCCTTGAACTTAATTTCGGACGTTGTGTCAAGTACAGAGATTCTTTTCTTAGTTGCACTACATGAATGTGGAATGCTTTACCCGGTTCAATATTTGCCACTCATTTTTTGCGAATATCCCAGAAATGCAAATGAGGTGGCAAAAATCCCTGTAACCTTGAAAAAAAAATCGTTTAAATAAATGTCTGACCAATAACTGAAATTGTCTGACCACAAACTGACATTTTAAATGGCATATATTTTTTTCTTTTGAATAACCCAAATGAGGTGCCAAAAATTTTTGTTTGTGACCTTGAAAAAAAAAACTTCAAAAATTCATAAAAAAATCTATGGTCCACCAATTACTGAAAATAGTTTACATTTAATCACAATCTAATAATAATCTTCCGGATGGTTTACAATTTTTTCGAATATCCCACAAATGATGTGCCAAAAATCTTACGTGACCTTGAAAAACTTTAAGCCTTTATTAGACATTTTCTAGGACTAACCAATTTATAAATCTAGTTGACCTTTTTTGACCAATAAGACGACATACTGTCTTTTTTTGCGAATATCCCATATATTGGACACCAAGATCCCAGAGCCGACAATTTGAGCAAAATCTTAATTTGTTGACATTTAAGTTTGGATTGTTATTCCAATTGAAGAAAAAGTTCAAAAATTTTTTCCCAGCTACAGGATGTTATTTTTTTGTAATTCTAAAACTTGGGTACATCTGGGAGGTTTTGCGAGGTCAAATAAAATATGTTTCCATAACGTTTATAACGTATGCGTACTTGCTTCACAATGGCAGCGTATGGGGAGACTCAAACAGTGCTACCGACAGCCCAACAAAAGACCGTTATGAATATTTGTGATTGCAAAGAAATTATTACAAAAGGAATCAAATTCAACCAAAAAATCGATAGTTAGGATGATACAATGGAATACATACGAAACGATACATTGGAAAAAAAACTAAATCAAACGAGAATGAAATTAAAAAAAAATAAACAAACTTGATATCATTTTGATTTCAATACAATATGGATATGGTTGGCCTGGTCGTGACATTTTATCATTCCAAAAAACTGATGCACCCTTTGTAATGTCAGAAAAAACTCCCTGCATATATTTTCAAAATATAAAAAACTCTGAAATAAAATGCGAAATGCGAAATTCGAAGTGAAAGATATGTCATATTTTAAAATGAGCACTACCAAAAGAACAACGGCACTGTTACTTTATAGAAGAGACTATGCGGGTCCATCTCTATATGAAAATGAAACCCCATTCAAAACTTGGAAAGAAAGGTTTAGCTTATGATAGCAGCTGATGAAAATAATGAGACGACCAATGACAATGACAATTACGCAGGGGGTATGGTTGCTTTTGTTGTTAAAAGTTGGCTCACGCAGGGAGTAAGAGAGGACTTCGGCTCAATGCTTTTTAGGTTTCGGAATTCGGATATGATTTCAAGATAGAATATCCCTTTTCATTGAAGATCACATTTTCCGATTTGTTTGTCTTTTTTGTTTTCCTTCTTTTGTGTGTGTTGGAGCCTTGTCCAGCATCTTTTGTGTATGGTTATATAGAAGTGTCCCGTCCAGCTGGGTAAAATAATAAATACCCCCAAAGGAAAAAAATAAAACATTAGATAAGGAAGAACAGAGTTGAAAAGGACGAATGCGGGTTTCTTATTGTATAGATATCATGAATCATACAAGTGGTCTTTTATTATCTATACCTTTGTATTTGTTTTGTTAAGTAGTCGCCTATTATCCAAGGGAAAATTAATTTAAAAAAAAAAAAAATTAAGTCTTTTGAAGCACATTTAATGTACGACTTATCTTTCATGAGATCAGGGTAAGGGTAAACTTTTTATTCTCAATAATTTATCTTAAAAATGTTAAATGGGACCAAAAGAAAAAAAAATTAATGATGATATAGAAACCATAGCCTATACCCGCTTATTTAGAGATGATACACCTTCCCACTTGTGAGCTAACTGGATATAAAAACGGAATTATAATTGCTACATTTCAGAAGTTATTCATTTTTTAAAACAAATTCTTTATATTTTTTTAATTTTTTTGTTTTGTATTTCAAAAACAAGGCCATTTCTTATATAGAGTGGCGCACGGCACAACGGATGGATGAATTTAGTTGGAGTCCCTCAGGGATCAAAACTTGGACCGCAGCTGTTTAACATTTATACTGCTCATGTACCAGACAACATACCAGGAACAAAGACGAGGTTGACACCGCTTTTTCACCAGAGATTGCTACCAGGAGCGAAGCACATTTAAATCCTATTGAAATACTATCTCAAATGGGGTCTAAAGACAAACAGCCAAAAGACCGAACTCATCTGCTTCTGAACACCAGTGACTGTTATTCGAAGAAGAACGTTCGCAGCAGGCTGTGATGCGATAAAACTTAAGATTCCAGATAACACTGAAGTAGCATCATCGAAGTACTTGGGAATCAACTTGTCCAACAAACTGAAATTCAAGACTAATGATGCAGACTTTATGTTAAAGAGAGCCAACTATCTGCACTGGGTCCATCTGCTACTCAGGAGGCGAAATGGACTAAGTAAGAAGACAGAGCTGCTTGTATGCATACAACTTTTTCGACCCGAACTGACCTACATCTTTCCCATCTGGCTTACTATTATCAACTATAGCAATGAAGAAAATATGAAGCATTTTTTTAAAGAAAGATGCTCTCACTCGAGGAAGCAAAATTAATACCACAGGACCAGTATTTGCTGCGGTTCTGCTGAAAAAATCATCAAGAACCTAGAAGATCATCCCAACTCAGAAGTGCAACAACTCCTTCAGCAACAACCTAGAGTCAAGTGACAGGTGACATCTATAAGCCCGATTCATCACTGACGTTCAATTTCTCAACATTTTTTTAGTATTTTTCTAAAGTTTTCATGTGCTCTTGCTTCAGAAATTCGCAGGATGCGAGTTCGAATGTTTCATTTGATGACTTCAAGATTCCTTGATCGATCTTTAAAAACAAAAGTTTTTACGTATCAACACATCAAATAAAATGCACGACTAGGTCGCACAAACTTGCTCCTTTGTAATAGCCAAGGAATTTTAAAAACGAAAGTTATTAAAGAAAACTGTTCATAAGAATAAAATAAATTTTGTAAATTCATTTAGTAGTAAGAGATAAAAACAATGCCATGCAAATATGAATTTATGCAAGAACAAAAATTATAAGTCGTTGTAAAGGTTTCTTAAAAAAATAGCTTTTATTTACAAAATTTTTAAAAGTTTTTTAAGAACAAAATTTGGTACGCCAACTTTAAGTTTTAATTATTGTACGAATGAAAATTAAATTTCCAAAAAAACTATTAAGCCGTTTTTGAAATATCGAATTTTCCAAAAAAAAAAAAGATTTTTTTTTTTCAAAAATTCAAAAAATATTTTTTTTTTAAGTTTTCAAATGCAATGTTTTTTAAACTTTGTAGAAGCATCTCTATAAAAAAAAATTCATTAAAATCCGTTTTGTCGATAATGAGTAATTCAAAATTTAAAAAAATGGTTCTATGGTGGTACAAGCTATCTTTATTTCAATTTTTTTTTTATTAAATTAAAGATCGCAAGAATTAATTGAAAGAAAACAATTTTTATCAAAATTCTAGGCTCCGTTTTCGAGAAAGATGTGATTTTTGAAAACCATTTTTTAACATTTGTATGGTGGATACCTTTAGTTTTAGGTAAAATATTTTTTTTTCTCCCATCTTGTAGATTATATGGAGAAACTTTCACTTATCAAGTTTAAAAAAAATCTAGAATGGGGTTTTCGAAATATTGAGTTTTGAAAAAAAAAAAAAAAAATGAAGAAATTTTTTTTTAAAATCCAAATTTTTTTTTGAAAATTTGAATACACAATTATTCTATTCAAGTTTTTGGGGAGCTTTAGCAAAAAAAAATGATCAAAATCGGTTGTACAATTTTTGAGAAAATCAAAAACAAAAATTG
Source organism: Philhelius festivus (assembly GCA_963931855.1). Taxonomy (NCBI): domain Eukaryota; kingdom Metazoa; phylum Arthropoda; class Insecta; order Diptera; family Syrphidae; genus Philhelius; species Philhelius festivus. The sequence goes on from OZ007554.1 coordinate 192,194,525, forward strand.
GTTCTTTGGGGGGTACCCTCGATATTTTTCAACTATTATCTAGCTTTAACTAAAAAAAATTTTTTGTATTTGAGAAAAAAATATTTATAAAATTTCGAAAAAAGAATCGTATGGCAGGTTCCGTTATTTTTGGTCTCAAAAAAAATCGTGTGGGGAGAAAAAATTAAAAATGATATCTACCAAGTTTAAAGAAGATCGGCCGAGCTGTTTAGGCTGTAGTCGAACCGACAGACAGACAGAATTGCGAGACCCATTTTTTTAGTCTTCTCTATCATCGTAATGTCAACTTTGATCAAAATCTCGAGTTCGATTTTTTTTACGAATACATAACTTGCCTTATAGTGCCTATATAAGTCGCAAGTAAAAAACCGGGACCAAATTAGGAGAGCGCACTGGCCAAATTAAATCGCCTCTTAGACAGATGAGGCGGCCGGAGAATCTGTCTCCAAAAAAGTCCATACAAATTCTGGGCTGCTTAAACAAGACATCTTCCAGTCCCATTTATTCTCATTCGGGCAGTAAAAAATTCTGAATCATGAAGTCACAGTAGCCGCTCAATCTTTTCTTCAAAAAAGGAAGGACCTATGATCCTCATTCTTGGTACGAGTATTACCACATTGTCACTTAGATTGTAAGGACTTCTGGTGGAATTCCCTGACATTCAAATTACTTTAGTAGCGCATATTTTGTTATTTATGAATACACTGAGCTGTAAGCGTGCATTCGTCAGAGAAGAAAACAATAACGTTCGGGGGCAACGCAGCAAACAATTTTCCCCCTGGCAGTTGGCTTCAAAATCTTGGATGAATATCATCTTATTGGAGTGTAAATGAAGATGCTCTTAAACGATTCGCGAAATGTAACGTCTCGAAATGGCAAGGGCACTCGCCTGTTTTCGAAGTGAAGGATTGTTCAAATGCAGGTTCTATATTCTCGATGTTTTCTGGGTAGAGACCGTTCTCTGAGGCTCACTTCTTATTTGGAACACATTTTCAGTACATTTTCTTACCATCCTAAGAATTCAAATTTGGCATGCGATATTGACCATTGGGAAAAATATTTTAAATGTGATGGGAAAGCACGCTGCACTCGAATGATAGAGAAGGCGTTTGAAGTATTGAATTGCACACAAAAAACACGCTGTTGAACAAATCACTTAATCTTGGCGAAAAGAATTTCAAAGAGCTCGCTCTTCTAGTAAAATCTTATTTATCTCAAAAACCGCTCTAATGATTTTTATAGAAATAATTCAGTGTACTATTTTAATAATAGTCTATATTTTTCAAGAACAACATTTATTAACGGTACCTTTCATAAAACCGTTTTATTGATTTTCGAATTTTTTATTCACGGCTCTACTGATTTCGATCAAAATTTTTATGTTAAACCAATATTTTTTTTTGGATTTCAAAAAAAAAATCGAATTTCAATTTATAATTTCGACGCAATAAGACAAAAATGTTCAAATGCATGGAATTCATTGCTTTATTTACTCTTAGAATAGTTTTAAGCTCAAAAAATAAAATGCCATCCAATGCCAATTTAAACAAAACTTAAAAAATCGTTAGAAAATTATTTAATTTTTTTCTAGAAAAAAAAATTTGCTTGGAAATTTTAAATATTTAATAATATACGTATGCACGAGTATGTCTAAGAAAATGATTTAAAAAAATAAACGCTCACCTGTGTTCAAGATATTAAATTTTCAAAAAAAAAAAAAAAAACAAAACCTACACAATTTTGTTTCTTAATCAGTAGATGAGAAGATGAGAAAGAAAGGTATATAACCGCTCTTGCACAGTCAGTCGCAAGAGCCCTTCTATATCTTGATATAAAAAAACCTCTGGTCCTGATGGTCCACCCCCCCCCCCCCCCCCCCCTTCTTCTGAAGAGGTGTTCTTCGTCGCTGGCAAAACCATTGCATTAGCTTTTCCATCTCTCCTACAGTTCTGAAATCTTCCATTGAAGATGGAAAACAGCATATCTGTCCAGCTTGTTCCTAAAAAAGGCCACTCTTCCTCCCCCTCCTCCTATCGACCAATTGCACTTATGTCCTTTCTTTCCAAGGACATGAAATCGCTGATCAATCAACTCAAAAAATATCTCGAAGATCGAAAGCTTCTGAATAAGTGGCAATATGGCTATCGCAGCAAATGTTCCTCTGGTGATCTGATGGCATATCTCACCGAAGAGTGGAGTGGATCTTTACATTGATATTTCTAAGACATTTGATAGAGTTTGAAATAAGGCTTTCTCATCGAAAATGCGGGCTTTTCGAGTCAATGAAACCCTTATTCTTTGGATTAGAAATTACCTTCTAAATCGTTCAATACACTTTGTATTAGACGGTTTCAAGTCCGATCTTTAGAAACTAAATGCTGGTGTTCCCCAGGGCTCCGTTTTATCTCCGACACTCTTTCTCATTTTTAGAAATGATCTCCTTTTTGAAACTTCTAATCCACTTCACTTTGCGAAAGACTCTTCCCCCATCTTCTCATACTCGTTCTCAAATTTACGTTCGTCTCCTTTGAAAGTGGAATTGCAACGGTATCGTATGATAAGCTCATTAAACTCCGATCTTTACAGCATTGTTATATGGGGTATACAAAATCGTTTGGAATTGAAGAAGAATACCATTGTCCTTGAATAGCACTTGCATCATAGAAGCCGAACATCTCTCAGTACTCGGTATGTGTGTCAACGACAATCTTCGTTGGAATGACCACTTTCTCGAGACCGCCAAAAATGCTGCCAATGCTTAGGATTTCTATAGCGATGTAAGACATTTTTCACCCCTTCTGATCTGGCTACCATTTATAAGTCGTTTATACGTACAAAACTCAAGTTTAACTCATATCTTTGGTACCGTCAAATACCGAGATTCGTTTTGTAGTCACACATGACCGTTATGGACGGAACGGTTTTCCCTTGCCATTTCAATTTACAAATATTCAAAACCAATGTTCATCGACATCTCTCTTGATCCTTCAGATAATCTTTCTCACCAACATCAACGATACGTGATATCCAATTTCATTCTGCCACACAGATAATGCCAGAATGAACATTTTGAAAAAGCGATTTAAGAACAGGGTTATCTCACGTTTAGAACCGTGATCGTATGATTTTACCCTCTTAGACTGTTTCTAGTGGAATTACCTTGAATCGCAATTCTATGAAAATAAGTCGACCTAAACAGCTTGAGTTATTTTAAGAATTCCAAATTCCATACATTATTTCATTGATACACCAAAAAAATCGTTGATATCTGATACACAACTTGTTTTATTAAATTTTGTCATCTACCCTTCTTTATTAAAAGACCCTTTACCTTATAAAAAAAATTATTCTCTGGACAAAGTCAAGTTTAAATTGAAATTATGTTCAATAATATTTGCTTACATTTGTCATTAGTCTACCTACGTTTTGTAGTGGAAGTTTTTTGCTAATCCCTGGAAGTTGTGTAGTATTCTCAACTATTACTTCTCGTTTGTTTCAAAGTATGTATGGCTACGAGCTACGACAAATGACACACAGACCATGTTAACATTTTTTCTAAGCTGAACTCATCATTTTTCCAATACGTATGGTTTACTATTGAAAACTAAAATCCCCTCAGCTCCCACTACCAACGAACGCACCGCATGCCTTATTCTCCGCATCCAGGCAGAGGTGCACCGTGCAATCTGCAATCTGTGGATTCGAATATCCAATGGTGGAATATAATATGTCGAATAGATTTACTTATGTCGTGAGCAGGTTTTCTATTACAAATTGCGCTATGCTTTGAAATTTTTTTTCCACCCAAAGCGAATACAATCCGTAAAAACGAAGAAGGAGGTCGAAATAGGAAAAATGATTGGAATTCCAAGCATCTGGGATGGTTTCAAAGAGATTTAGGTTAACAATATGAAAAAAAAAAAAAAGATGAATATTCATGGATGAGAATGGATAGAGATTGCAAAGGTAGCTTGCCAATAACATATTAAAAAAAAAAAAACAACTGAGATTCAAGGACTCTAAAATTGAAAGTTTCTATTTTCTACGAGTCTGGTGCAAGTGAACATATTAACCCCTGAAATGGGATGACAAATTTGAAAACCTACCGTTGAAAGCTGCATATCATAAATAATGGTTGGTAATTACAAAGTATTTCATTAATTACAGTGGATGGGACCCTGCAAGATACCGGTTCCCCGATAGTTGATGAGCATAGAGAATTTGTGATTTTACCATAAAATCTGTATCTGAAAATATTATAAGTTGAGTCAAGTCTTAGTTTTGAAATTGTGCAACTGTTATGGGAGTGACACAACACCTTTTTTTTACTATAAATTCTAGCTCTACATTTTTTTATATATTTTACGTGCACTAAAAGGATTTTTACTATCCTTAAAATTTTTGAGCAAAGTGCGAGGCGAGTGTTAAGGAAAGTTGGAGAGAATTAAAAATGAAATACCGATGCACATTGGTTTTGAACGTGAATATTCTTATAACAGGGAAATGTTGAGCGGGGTAAAGCATTCCACATTCGTGGAGTACGGCTAAAGAATTTAAAATTAAGTCCGTCTGATGGGCCTGAAGCGCGAGTATGGCAATAGACTTTATAGTTTACGGCTACTTCAGAAGGGGTGAAAAATTGCTTGCAACGTCTAAACATTAAGCAGCGTTTTTGGCGACATCGAATATGTGGTCATTCCACACAAAGTGGTCTGTGATGCTCATACCAAGAACTTAAAGCTGTTCTGTTTCCTCAATGCAAGTGTTCTGCTTAAACGACAGAAGACAGCATTGAGTTTTTGAAGCTTTAAATTTTACGTGGTTTTTGGTTCCCCATTTGAAAATGCTATCGAGATCAGAATTTAATGAGCTTATCAAAAGCTGCTGTCCTAAATCCACATCCGAAGCACAAGGACGTGAATCTGGGAACGAATATGAGAAGCTGAAAGTACTGTACAACAATTTATTAGATTACAAGTTTCAGACAAAAGATCATTGATGAATATGAGAAAGAGAGTCGGACACAAAACGGAGCCCTGTGGCACACTAGCATTTATTTTATGAATTAAATACAATAAAACTTGTATTAAACGGTTCTTAAGGTAGTTTTCAGTGCAACGAAGAAGTGATTGATAAATACCAAATGCACACATTTCGATAAGAGAGCTGAATGCCAAACTCTATGAAATGGTTTCGAAATATGAAGTGCAATAATATAACTTTTTCCAAAAGGATGTCAACACCTGTTTCCCTCTTCGGTGAGATATGCCATCAGATCACCAGTGGAACTATTGCTTTGAAAGCTGTACTGCTGGTCATTGAGAAGCTTTCTATGTTCAAGATATTTCTTGAGCTGATAATTTATCAGGGTTTCCAGAATCTTGGAAGGAAGGGATGTAAGTGCTATTGGATGATAGTTAGAGGGAAAAGAAGATTTCCCTTTTTTAGGGACAGGTTGATCAAATGATGTTTTCCATCAACTCGGAAAGGGACCAGTAGACCAGTAGAGTAGGACAGATGGAAAATTTTACGCAATGGTTTTGCCAGCGTTGAAAAACACCTTACAATGGGTGTGATACCATCCGGGCCAGAGGATTTGTGTACATATATCGAGGTCCTTCAGTACTCATGAAAGAAGATTTTTCCAATTAAAATCGTTTGCTCTCTCAAATACAAGAGTCATGACACTTTCTGGTAGCGCTGAATTAACATCAACCTGATTTTAAAATTTGTAAAATTTTGTCAAACGAAAGAATACAATATTCTAGTCTTGATTACCCAAATTGCCAAATTGCTATTATACAAATATAATGTTTACATGAACAGACATTTTGTTACGGATGTGACACTTTCGACTTAACAAAATAACATGCACATGAAGTCAGGGTGTATTCAATATTAATATATCAAAATGTGCTCTCGTTTTAGATAATGGTAAAAAGGCCTTTAATCGACAATACAAATCCGAATACAAAAACTAGCTTGGAAAGAACTAGGGCCTAATGACTTTGAATTGTGTGTTTAATTTGTTGGCAGGAACGGAGGGTAACTAGAATATTATTCCTAGTTTGATCGCTTAAGATGAAAAACACTTTTTATGACAAGACATACTCTTAGAGGATTTATCAGTTCCTCGTAAGAAGCAGTTTCTTTGAAATAACAATTAAGGTAGATGGGAGTAGCTGGAAATCTAACTCAGAGCTTCAGCGTGACAGTCTACGCCAAGAGGTACTATACAGTGTTGGAAAAAATAATAGAAACAAAGCTTTACATAATGATCAACCATTAATAACTACATACAATTACGTCTTCCTTGGTTCTAATTTTTTATATATTAATAACACCTAACATGACTTTGAAATGGTGCAGCCGTTTGTTTTCATTAGCTCTTTGTTTGGAATAAACGGTAAAAAAAATGAGCTAAGTGATAATCTTGCCTGGAAAAAATAATAGAAACAAGGTACTTTGACTTTCAATTTGACTTAAATTTCGTTTTTTATTTTTATTGAAATAGACGTTTTATAGTTTGTTTATTAGTTTTGCACGTGTTTCAGTCGTTTTAATAAAAAAAAATATAACAGTTATTTTAAATTTTTATAAAAATGGGTCGTGGAGTACACTGTACTATTACTGAGCGCAATTTAATAAAAAACTTCAGAAAAAAATGGGAAAACTATGGAAGAAATAGCACAAGCATTAAATTGTTCAAAAAAGAAGATATTTACAGCTCTCTATTTAAGTCCAAAGCCAGAAACAAGAGGCAGAAAACGAAAGACCTCAACGCAGTTTGATAAGATATTGTTACGACTGTGTAAAAAAAAGGCTTTTTCTTCTTCCAAAGACTTGAAAATTGAACTAAATGCGCCTGTTTCAAGTCGTACAATAAGAAACCGACTAATAGAAGCAAGGCTTCCTGGAAGGGGTCCCAGAAAAGTACCATTCTTGAGCATGAAAAATATTCTGCAGAGGATGAATTTTGCAAATAAACACGCCCAACGAGAAAATTGGAACAACGTTTTATGGTTGGATGAAACAAAGATAAATTTATCTGGTTCCGATGGCAAAATGTATGTCAGACGACCTAAGAACGCAGAATTCGATCGAAGGTACTCAAAAAAGACTGTTAAACATGGTGGAGGAAATATCATGATTTTGGGGGTGCTTCTCAACATCTGGGGTTGGTCCAATTTTTTGGATAAAAGACAAAATGTGTGCTACTGACTACGTACGAATAATAAATGAAGTTATGCTGCCATTTGCCGAAGAGAACATGCCAATTAAATGGGAATTCATGCAAGATAACGACCCCAAGCACTCCTCAAAATTGGTTAAGGAATACTTTAAAAAAATTAAATAAATGTTATGGAGTGGCCATCGCAGTCCCCGGATCTTAATCCCATAGAACACCTGTGGGGCATACTTAAGAGGAAAATTGGAGATTTCAGAGCCAAGAATAAGGAAGATCTGTGGTCTATAATACAAAATGTATGGTATTCCATACCTTCCGAGACATGCGCTAAGTTGGTTCATTCCATGGGGCGGAGATGTCAAGCCGTCATTAAAAATAAAGGTGCAACGACCAAGTAGTAAACGAATATGAACCAATTTAACTGTTAAGTTACTCTTTACCAAAAAGAAAAACACAATTATAATATTGTTTCTATTATTTTTTCCAGGGTAAAATGGCTGTTAATATTAATTTAAATTTTTCTCATTACTACTTTTCTTTTTATTAATAAATTTAATATTGTGTATATTTTAAACTTTATAGAGACTTATTGTATGTATTTTTAATTTCCAATTTCTTCCCAATAAACTTTTTGTTTTTAAAAAACGGCATAAAAGAAGCTTGTTTCTATTATTTTTTCCACCACTGTACTTCATCCAACAAAAATATGCAGTACACGTCTTATGGGAGAGCTTTTTTAAAATCAGTAGCGTTCTATATTTTTGCACCATACTAAATTGAAAGAACTCCTCCATAAAAAAGTGTTTGTGCGCCCATAAATTTTCGATTGCATCTGACGCAGGCCCGACGTCCTATTGACTGCACATCTGAGTGTGCACTGAATTGCTGTGGTCTATGGCTGTTGGTGCTATTCAATTTCAACCCCCATTAAATATTGATGTGCGTTCAGAGTTACCCTTGTTCATTTCGTAACTTGTTCAGTTTTTTTTCCTTGGATTTCTGTTGAGGTGCTTTTGATTTTAGAGCTTTGAAAAAAGGGTCCATTTAAAATCAACACTACGATAACCCTGTGAGAGCTTTAATGAAGGACAGATTCATGCAATTCACTGTAGCCAGAATGCGAGGCAAACGTCCTATCTTGCCCACCCTGCGTATTTTTATTGGACAGAGTATACAAACAAATTGCGAATAGTGTTTCAAAAATATGTTGACAAAATATTACTTCTGTCGCAATTAACTGCTAAGTTGTCCTGAATGCGAAGTTATACCACTTCGGGAAATGAAACATTAAAATAATTTATTGCCCATTTTCAAGAGAAGAGGACGTATTTCTCTATGACCAAATTTCTATAAATAAATGTGGATTTTTAAATGATATTTTGTATTGCAATATTTATAAATGCAAAATGCTGTATTTCAAAATTCTGTAAATCCATAATTTTATTTTTAATTTTTTTTTTAAATCCGAACTAATTTCAACAAAAAATAAAAAGGAGGCCATAACGACTAATTGAGAGCCTAAACCTAGTGACTTGTAGCTCTCAACCATTCCTGTGTGCGTGTTACCAGGAATAGAGAGGTCCTACAATTGTCTGCTGCTTCTTATGACTACAGATTTTCTTATATAACTCCTCGCAAGAAGCTGTACACCCCTGTAAAAATTTTCTTGCAGCCTCTAAGAATCGAACCCAAGACCTTCTGCATGACAGTCCAACGCACGATCCATTATGCCAAGAGTTACTAATATTTCAACAAAAGGCAAATAGATTTCATATTAATGTACTCAATAAGGATGAAGATTTGGCAATAATTTTTTTCGCAGTGAATACTGAGAATATGGAACGACCATTTCTCTAAACTGTATAACGACGATGAAGAGAATATCGCTCCAAGGTATATATAACTATTCGACTTAGATGACGTAGAGCAACAATACCGCCCACCCGAACTGGCAGAAGGCATCTTCGCTATTTTGAATACTAAGTCCAAAAGAGGCGTTGGAGCTGACGACCTCGCTTACGAACTGTTTAAGGCAGCAGGCGGTTACTTGTTTGGGAGTATGCACTGGCCCATCTGCAAAATATGGTCTGAAGAAAACATGCCCGATGAATCCAACCTCATCATAGTACTGAGCCGACTACAGATGCATCAAATTTTTTAACATCGCAGACACGCTTTTTGCCATATAATGTGAAAGTCTGAAAACTTTTGTCAAAAACCTGATAGGTCCATATCACTACGGCCTTAGACTAGGAAAGTCCACAATCGACCAAATATTCACATCACCGCAGGTCTTGAAAAAAAAAAACCAGAAACTTCAAATCGACAGCTACCACTATTTAATCGATTTCAAAGCCGCGTATAGTTGCATTTATAGCGAAGAACAATATTGAGCAAAGTCTATTCTTGGCATCCCTGGGAAATTTGTCCGTTGGTGCAGAATGAAGTTCGAGACCGCATGCTGCTTTATAAAAGTCAGAAATAGTCCTATCGATGTACTTCATGTCAAAGGTTTTAGACAAAGCGATTCCCTGTCATGCGACTTCTTCAACATCATTGAGGAAATAAAAGTGCACAACCCTGGGGTCAGCACCTTAGGCACAATCTTTCAAAAGTCCGTCCGACTACTCAACAACATTGACTTAATTGGAAAAGTATAGCGCAATGGAAGTGGAGCATTCAGACGGAAGCGACGAAAATGAACTTGGCGATCAATAGGGACAAGACCAAGTACAGTGTTGGAAAAAATAATAGAAACAAAGCTTTACATAATGATCAACCATTAATAACTACATACAATTACGTCTTCCTTGGTTCTAATTTTTTATATATTAATAACATCTAACATGACTTTGAAATGGTGCAGCCGTTTGTTGTCATTAGCTCTTTCTTTGGACTTAACGGTAAAAAAAATGAGCTAAGTGATAATTTCGCCTGGAAAAAATAATAGAAACAAGGTACTTTGACTTTCAATTTGACTTAAATTTCGTTTTTTATTTTTATTGAAATAGACGTTTTATTGTTGTTTATTAGTTTTGCACGTGTTTCAGTCGTTTTAATAAAAAAAAAATATAACAGTTATTTAAAATTTTATAAAAATGGGTCGTGGAGTAATTTGTACTATTATTGAGCGCAATTTAATAAAAAACTTCAGAAAAAATGGGAAAATTATGGAAGAAATAGCACAAGCATTAAATTGTTCCAAAAAAGAAGATATTTACAGCTCTCTATTCAAGTCCAAAGCCAGAAACAAGAGGCAGAAAACGAAAGACCTCAACGCGGTTTGATAAGATATGGGTACCACTGTGTAAAAAAAAAGCCTTTTTCTTCTTCAAATGACTTGAAAATTGAACTAAATGCGCCCGTTTCAAGTCGTACAATAAGAAACCGACTAATGGAAGCAAGGCTTCCTGGAAGGAGTCCCAGAAAAGTACCATTCTTGAGCAAGAAAAATATTCTGCAGAGAATGACTTTTGCAAATAAACACGCCCAAGGAGAAAATTGGAACAACGTTTTATGGTTGGATGAAACAAAGATGAATTTATCTGGTTCCGATGGCAAAATGTATGTCAGACGACCTAAGAACGCAGAATTCGATCCACGGTACACAAAAAAGACTGTTAAACATGGTGGAGGAAATATCATGATTTTGGGGGTGCTTCTCAACATCTGGGGTTGGTCCAATTTTTTGGATAAAAGACAAAATGTGTGCTACTGACTTCGTACGAATAATAAATGAATTTATGCTGCCATTTGCCGAAGAGAACATGCCAATTAAATGGGAATTCATGCAAGATAACGACCCCAAGCACTCCTCAAAATTGGTTAAGGAATACTTTAAAAAAATTAAATAAATGTTATGGAGTGGCCATCGCAGTCCCCGGATCTTAATCCCATAGAACACCTGTGGGGCATACTTAAGAGGAAAATTGGAGACTTCAGAGCCAAGAATAAGGAAGATCTGTGGTCTATAATACAAAATGTATGGTATTCCATACCTTCCGAGACATGTGCTAAGTTGGTTCATTCCATGGGGCGGAGATGTCAAGCCGTCATTAAAAATAAAGGTGCAACGACCAAGTACTAAACGAATATGAACCAATTTAACTGTTAAGTTACTTTTTACCAAAAAGAAAAACACAATTATAATATTGTTTCTATTATTTTTTCCAGGGTAAAATGGCTGTTAAAATTAATTTTAATTTTTCACATTACTACTTTTCTTTTTATTAATAAATTTAATATTGTGTATATTTTAAACTTTATAGAGACTTATTGTATGTATTTTTAATTTCCAATTTCTTCCCAATAAACTTTTTGTTTTTAAAAAACGGCATAAAAGAAGCTTGTTTCTATTATTTTTTCCACCACTGTATATGCTCTCACCAAGAAAGGATACCCACCACCGACCTCCTGGACAGAACGTTACCATAAAAAGCAGAAAAACTTTGAGGTTGCCCAGGACGTTACCTACCTAGTGGCCGCTATCAAGTCAGACAATGACACATTGACTGAAATCAAACGGAGAATAACTCTTGCCAATTGGATTAAGAAGACGATTGAGTAAGCAAAGTCCTTTTCTGAGCAACTAAAGTGTCCCTATATAATACGAATACTCTTATCATCCCAGTAATTGTATGTATGTATATTAGACTGGGCCAAAAAAATTGACTATTTTTTTTTTTTGAAAGATATATCGAGAATATCATTCAGAATGACAAAAAAAAATTTTCGTAAAAGTTTGAGCCCTTAATATCAATTTTAAGAGGGCTATCATCGCTAATTTTGATTTTTAGTCATAATTTCATGTTTTGCGTCAGAACTGACAAAACATTGAAGTAAAAAAAATTCATTTTGACTTACTTTTATATAAAATTAAATTCCCTACAAAAAAGGTCTAATTGAAAATTTTCGTCAGACAAGCCGTTTTTGAGTAATTAAGCTTAATAAATTGTTATTTTTCGTTAGTTACAAAATTCCAAATTAAAAAAGTAAAATCGATGAGAATAATGATGAACACGAAAAGTGTTATCATTACAAAAACTGCGAACTTTTTGAAATACAGAATATCGGAACAGAATTTGGAATACAGAATTTTTGATTTACAAAATTTTGAAATAAAGAATTTTGAAATACAAAATTTTGGGACACAGAATTATTACCCCGATCCGTTGTTCAATCCAAAGACATATTTTATCTTTTTATAGTTGTGAATACTCGGATATGGAATCACCCATAAACTAAAATTTACCAGTCCTTGGTATTGTCCCAGTTCGGGCTTTATCCATTTTTTTTTAAATCATTGAATAAACGTTGTTTTTGTGTTTTCAATCATTAAGTGTACCTTTGAAGTCATACAAAGAAATTCCTATAAATTTAAATTAAACATTCTGGAAAATGTTGATCCTTTTAACATAAATAAGTAAACCTTTTCGGATATTGCCATAAAAGCACATCGGAACTGCTTCTTCATGAGATTATATCCTACACAAATGTAAAGCATACTGATACTGAACTAGATTAATTGGCAAAATGTTGAAAGCAATTTTACTATTTGATATTGAATCTTTGTTGATTTTATTTAGAGTTAGGTAGTTGATTGGGATTGGGAGGTTAAAGTTCTTCTGTCCGAGAGGAGGATACAGTATAACTTTATCAGCCTTCTATTTTGTATATACGTAAATGTTATGCAAGAGAATGCCAATAGCAGCTATATTAGATGCATTTGCTTTAATTAAAGGGTTAAGCTTGTTATATACTGTTACGACATAGGTAGAAGGCATTTTTGTTTTCAATACAATTTGCATATAAAATGGTATAATTAAGTTCAGATCAGCATTTTGTAGAACGGCATTTTTCCCTTTAAAAGATGGATTAAAGATATATGTAGGCTTATTTATATTTAAAGACATTAGAACAAACTACATTAGTTAAACTTAGTCAAGAATAAAGCTTGTTACTCTGGAATCTTTGAATTAATACATACATTATTCAAAAGAAGTACGTATACGCCTGAGTGTACTATTATTAAAGGCTTTTCTATTAAAGAAAATGGTCAACAAAATTTAAGCTTTTTTATGTTGGGGATACCAGACTATATTTTTCATAGCTTTTTATATAATTACTTAATTTAAATTCAAACCTGAAAGTTCTCAACTGGCTCCGGCTTTCTAGATATTGGAACTAGCATACCCTAATATCACAAAATGTGATTTGTAACAAGTCTTTGTGTTACGAGTACATTAATATATAAATATATAATATATAAATATAACAAAATCCGTGATTACTTAGTTGGTACTCGTATCTTGTGCATGAGAAACTATTTTGAACTTTGGCATTTCGAAAGCTGTAAAAAAATGTTTTACAAAAGTTTTAACTTATACAAAATAAAAAAAGTCAGATGTTAAAAGGTTATTCAGTCCGTTCCAAATAGGTAAAAAAACTTAGTCAGGATTCCATTGGCAAGCCGATAAAATAATATTACCACGGTTAAACTTAAAGATAGGCTTTATGAAACTCTCTGTAAAAAAACTTAATAGAAATAGCGAAGCTTTTTTACCAGTCTGGCTTCCGGCCCGGCAGATCGACCATAGACCAAATATTCTCATTGACGCAAATCCTGGAAAAGACAAACGAACTTGAAGTAGAGACTTGTCATCTATCAAAGCAGCATATGATAGCATTAATCGTCAGGGGCCCTATCCCTGGAAAACTGATCCAGCTGTGGGATGTGACATTGGAAAATACTCGGTGCAATGTGCATCTAGGGTACAACTCTTTTGAAACATTCCAAACATGCATAGAGTTTCGGCAAGTAGAGGCGCTATCATGTGATCTCGTTCTAGAACAGATTGTGTGCAGGGCAGGTGATAACAAGAACGGCACTGTTTTCAACAAATCTGACCAACTTTTAGGGTATGCGAACAATATCGACATATGTTAAAGATTCTGCGTAACTTTTTGGTCTTGAAGTTAATGAGGACAAGACCAAGCACATTATATGCTATCAACAAATGAACAAACATCTGGCTAATGATTAAGGCAAAACGTCACTATTGATACCAAAACTTTCGAGTTAGTTAAGGAGTTCGTCTACTTGGGAGTTAATCACCCCGATTACAAAAAAGAGCTACGCTTTTGAGCAGTGTGTACTCCAAGTAATAACCTTAAATGGTATCAACGAAAGTATAAACAAAGGAACAAGAGAGTAATATAAGTCATACAAATTAAAGGAGGACACTGCTAGGAGGGACACAAAACATCTTAAGATCCAAGAGGAAATATTTATAATTTATAAACATGGGATGGAAAGAAGAGAAGCACAAATAAAAGAAACAAATAAATGTAATACAGTTCAACATTTATCATTAATTACTTATTTATTTTTAAATAATTAAAAAAAAACTGCATTTGTTCTTCAATTGAACATCGAGCAATAATTTTGCAAGTTGACTTTCCTTTGATTTTGACAGATATGTTTGTTACTTTTTAATCGTCCTAATATCTGTTACAAAATCATCGCGTCCAAGAAGTTATGGAATGCCATTTGAAAAACGAGACGACATAGAAAACGAGAGACGTCGAAAAAACGAGACGACATCGATAATTGGGGTGAATATAAACTCCACGAACGACACCTTAGTGGAAATCCGACGAAGAATTATCCCAGGAAATCGATGCTATTTCTCTTTAGCAAAACAAATGGGTTTAAAACTCCTCACTCATATGACGAAGTGAAGTGCACGCTCTACAAAACCCTTATACTACCATTCGAAGTACGGAGCCGAATGGTGGACTTTAAGCAGAAAGGGAGAGCTGATACTGGGCTCTTTTGAAACAAAAGTTCCTCGACGGATATTTAGTCCTGTGTGCGAGGAGGTCGAATGGAGAAGAAGATATAATCCACAACTCTATCAATAAAAAAAGTCGATTACTTGGATCGGCCACATTGAGCGAATGAAAAATAATGCTCCAGCGAAGTCTTCGAATCCCAGTTCCGAAGCATTAGAAGCCCATAATACCACACTTAATTTTTTTTTGTATCAAAATCTTTACAGCTGTTTTCGAGATAAACAAGATTTCGCATAACGGGTGTATGGCAGTACCGTTAGTTTTGGAGCTACAAAAAAAATTCAATTTCCCCTCTAGAGAATAACCGAAGACCCTTAGGTACAAAGTCTGAAAATTTGAATAAGCAATACTTTTTTAAACTTTTAAGGAACTTTCGTACTAAAAATCGAAAACAAAACAATGGTTCAATGAGATTTACCAATAATACTCGTAATCATTTTTTAAACAAATTTCTTAACTTTTACTAACTGAATTTTACGAGTTTTTTGTTTAAATCTGTGTAACAGTTTTTGATCAAAAATAAATTTTCTAAAATTTCGAAAAAAAAAATTTAATTACAAGTACCAGTACCAGGATTTATAATTATATTTTAATATTCTGATACTAGTACTTGAAAATACCAAGTATGTACCAGTATTTTTCAAGTACTTCGTCGCTGGTGCCTAGTGTCCGGGTATTTAAATACAAAAGTACTTGAGAAATATTTCCAAGTATGTACTTGACAAGGACTTCAACATTACTTCTAAATGGGTTTTTTTCCATTGTGAAAAGAAAAGGTTAAAATAAAAATTTAAGATCTCCTTCAGGTTAAGGTAAACTTCAGTTTAAGCTTTTCCTTTTATGAAATACTGCAATTCGCGCCTTTCTCGAAGAACAAGGACATTTAACTTACTATATGAAATTAAATGCATTTAAAAATAAGTATTTTAAAATCTGTATTAGAATAATTTCTGGCAAGTCACTCACTTATTATTGCTATAACGACTGGACTCAGTTTCTAGTATGTAAATCAAGGAAACACTTTCTTCTGATGAAATCCCAATCCTATATAAATCGACATTGCAATTGAAACAAACATTTCTCAATGGCCTATAGAAAGTACGTACCAAGTATTGGAAATAATTTATGTATTACTGCTCAAGTACTTAAGTACCTGATTTTTGGTACTTGTACCCAAAACCTTGAAAAATACTGATACTTACCCTTTTTTAAGTACCAGTACCATTACCTAGTAATTGAACTTGAGAGGACTGAAGTCCTTAAATACTTAAGTACTTTACAGGGGTGCTTATCCAACGTTTGATCAAAATTTCGATAAAGATTTTTTTTGCGGACAAATAATTTGACATGTATCCGTATTAAAAACGTATTTAAAATAATGGCAAAGCCTTTCATATTTTGCTATATCCCATAAAGGGGGCTATCGTGAATAAAATTTCCCTCAAAATTTATATTTAAATTTAAATTTAACTAAAAATGAAAATGAAAACTAAAATGAAGATACGAGTACATTATATGTACGTCTCGATCCGGTTTATTATTCAAAGAACTAACTCAATAACAAACCTAAAATTTAAAACTATATTTCTCGGATTTGCTTGGCAAATACTGCCTGAATGAACATCGACCATGAAAACCAAGTAATTACTCGTCAACTTTAAAACATGGGCAAGGAATTTAGAAAAAAGGAAGAAATTCAATAAATTTGTTTCTAATTCGAACAAATCTATCCGTGATTTTGTCGAGGACTGGCTAACTTGTCACGACATACAACTTTTAATATAATGTTGAAACGTTTTTTTACACATAGCACCTCAAAATCTTAATGGACAACGCCTCTTCAAATCAAAATAAAAATATATTTTGAAATAACTCGCTTTTAGAATCAAGACGACGAAATATGGATGCAACCTTGTGTTTATCCAAAATAGTTCGTTTTTTCAATTATGATCTTCTAGATTTAAAGTGAAAAAAAATATTGGAATGAAAATAGCGAAAACTTTAACCTAAGCAATAGCATAACTAGACACACCTGGTTTCATTGCAATCCTATTTTCGGATCTTAACTGAAACTGCTAACCTTAAGAGTAAAGAAACCAACATGTCAATTTTACCAGAAGATTTCAAAGGATTTTAGCATCCAAATGGAATCCACAGGTGCTTAATTCACTCTCAAAATAGCTTAAATCGCATCTATGATTTCCGGCGAAAACCTATCACTTCTACCCGCTTTGACGCTTTGAGTGAAACAGAGATAACTCTAATTTGACTTCTGAAAACGACCCAACCTGACAGAAAAGAGTCAAAACCAAATAAAAGTCCTGTCATAGGTATATGAAGGAAGAAATGGAAAGCAAACGACTAGTTTCTGTGCAAGTAACAAAGCAACAAACATAGCCAAATTATGATAAAAGTTTTTAAAATATTTAAAATAACTTAAACTCTTATTTTTTTTGTTGAAAAAGTTCAGCTTCAGATATCAGAGGATCTTATTAATATCCATTCGAAACCTAAAAACCAGATGGTTTTATATCTCTTAGCTTATGAGACAGAAAATTAATTTCCCTTCTCAAGGACGTTGACATTTTCAATGGCCTAAAGTCTCTTGTTAATCCATAGGAAGATAAAATTGAATAGTTTTTGGATTTGCTTTAAAGAAGAATGAAATATTAAATAGAATAAGTTGAAAAGGGTCAGTGTGTTCAGACTTACTTTCAGGATTTTTTGCTCTATTTTTAATAAGCAAAATGAAAATCTCGATATAAGCCCAGGCTTGACAGCCAATTAAATATATATTTGTCCTTAAGAATTTTGGAATGAGGAAATGAGGTATATAAATTATTTAACCCTTAAAATTCTATTTAGCATTCGCCTCTATGAAATTCACATATAGTATATACGCACAACAGCAGAAAGTTCGTATTTTACACATTTCTACATTTTATGATTATTTGCTATCTTTCAACAATAAACCTAAGATAAAAAGAGGAAGTTTCTTAGAGAATACTAAATTTCAAGTAGAAAGCCTCGTAGATATACCTACCTGTTATTATGAGAACAACGGCAAACAGTCTATCATCAGACGGGACTAAAGTTCGAACCGAATTTTCAATGGTTCATCCTTCCATAGGACGAGTTTTTTGTTTGGCACACACAAACTCGAAGTAGGTAAATTTAATATTGTGAGTATGTATTTTCAAAATTGAAAACTTAGGATTATGTACGGATGGATGTCAGATAGTTCTTTCTTTTCCTTGATCTGTGTGCGAGGTACTGGTACAAACATATTTTTTTTTATATAAAATGTATCATGGTGCAAAAGTTAATATTAAGAATTTCTTAATAAAGTCCGGTGGTTAGTGGTAAATAAAGTTCATCTATTGGACACTTCTGTGCATTCCTCTCGTGAGCTTGAGCGGATATGTGTGTTAAAATGTTAACACACAGCATGCCACTTGAATTAAATCAAGAGTTATTTTCACGATTAAGTAAATCAAGAAGCTTTTTTATTTTTCCAAAAATGAATTAAAATTGCAGTAGGATTCATTAAGTTAAGAAAAACAGAAAATGGGTTGAATCACCTGTGGATGCTGTTTCGTTTTTCTTCAAAGAAATACACTTTGAAAAGAAACAATAGTCGATAAGGTATACCTACGATTTTTAGTGAATTATTATGATCTCTTTGCAAATTCTTCACAAAGCAAAAAATTGGAGAAAAAAACCAAAGGAAAAGAATCTATTGTGGAATAGGAGAGAATTTTATTTAAAATAAAATCAAAACGCAAGAGAAGGCCATGAGATCAACAATATAGACATAACTCCCAAAACTGAGAAAGGTCATGTTTGCATCCCGTATCGGATTAAGTAGAAATAACCCCAGAATAATTACGGGTTTTCTCACTGGTCACTGCGTAATGAGACGATACCTTAGAATTCTTGATTTGGTGACCAGTGCCTTATGCAGATTCTGTAAAGCTCACAAAGAAACACCGGTAGATGAGATGCTTTCTAGCATCGGATACAGAGGTATGTATCTGGAACGTTAACATATAGTAGAGAGTGAACTACAATCTCTGAAAATATTCCACATACTCTCAAGGCAGAAAATCTAGAGAAAGTGCTGAAGTATGAGCGGTCCAACTCAGCTCTAGATGGACGAACAATTACTACCTTTATATGAGGTGTTAAAGCGAGCTTGAAGCTAGTCCAACTCGATCTTTCGATACTGCATATAAACGTAGTAATAAGGATCTAAAGGTCGCACTAACTTTAAACTCTAAATTATTCATTCATTCAACACTATCTTAAATATTTAATAAAGAAAATGTTCATAGATACCAACAAATATGAAAAGCCGTAAGATATCAGATATCAAAAAAGACTTAAAAACATAAATAATATTGCATAACCTAAAAACACAAACAACTTATACAATTTTTAGGGAAATGGAACAAAATTATATCCGATGGTGAAACATGCATCTTGCTACTTCGTCAATCAAAACCGGCAATGTCCATATCGAGAGACTACATAGAACTCGTAAAAGAGCATTTAAGAATTTTAGATGCTTCCCAAGGCAATTCAGAGTCGACTCTTCAAAACTATAGGTACAACAACAAATTCCAGAAAGCAAGTCAGGCCAATTGATTTTTTTCCCAAAAACAGGTAGGGAAGAAAGATATTGAAAATCACTTCCACAAAACTTTAAAAGAACAAAGAGGAAAGTATTTTGACCTTGGGCAAGGTCAAGATCTTGTTTAAAACCGAACAGTTGTTAAGAGCAAACCAAAACTTATAGGTACATGTAATAGATAAATCCAGAAAACATAGTATAAAATATTACCAGAAAACAATTTAAACGAAGCCAAATCACTTATAAATATTTTATAATTTAAATTGCATTAAATAGATTCTTGAACTTACTTTTTTTCATTCTTCATTTTGCCGTATATGTACGTGATGAAACTTTTCCTCGCTTTTTACACAATTTTTCACCACTTCACTTTAATATTTATATTTCTTTCACTTATTTCTTTTACTTTTCTTATTTTTATTTAACTTTTTTACTTCGACTGCAATTATTTTTGTTACAACTTTAATTTTGTTGCTAAGCTTTAAATTTTTGCAATCCATTTTGAAATGGCGATTTGCAACTGTAAAATTATGAAACAAAAAGGAGGTCAAATCACTTCCTTCCAACGACCAATCCCAATTGGGAAAATGAATTCATTCAGCTCGATAGTTTTTAAATTAATGAGCTGTGATAGGAAGTGTTATACTTATTGTATAAAAGATATTTAGGCCTATTCGGCGAGATCTTTTATTCTTCTATTCTGTTATTCTGCCATGAATTTCCATACAAATGTTTGAGCTGTCAACAAATCTTTTATGAATTTTAATTTTGGTATTCAGCACGCTAAAATCTGTTATAAAATCTACTAAAAAAACTTTTATAAACTGTCAAACGTTCGAACATAGAAAAAATCTTTTACGAATAGAATTTTTGGTATTCAGCATGCTAAAATCTGTTATGAAATCTGTTAAAAATCATAAAAGAATAAGAGACAAACCTCTGTGACTTTTATCATAAAAGATTTCAATAAGTACACAGGTGCATCAAGTAAAAATGAATATTAATCTTTTATTTCGTCAATGAAATGTTCTTTAAAGGAGACAAATGAAAGAAAATATATTAAAACACATATCATATAAACATATAAGTAGAGTATGGTCATGATATTCCCAGAAACATATGAGGTAAAATCGTGTTCCATTGTATCGATACCAATAGTGTGTAAGGCTAGCCGCGCACATTAAATTTTTAGTTGCACAACTGTTTGGTTGCTTATAGAAAACAAATGAAGTATTTAGTTGAATGTCCGCGGAGGTGCATATATATATATATGTTACACAAAATAGTCTTAGGCTAGGCGCGCACATTCAATTTTTAGTTTCGCAACTGCTTGGTTCGAGCAACTAAAAGTTTATGTTTTGATACAAACTAAACAATTGCCTAAAATCAATTCGCAATGATATGCACCTGCGCGGACATTCAACTAAATAGTTCATCTGTTTTCTATAAGCAACCAAACAGTTGTGCAACTAAAAATTGAATGTGCGCGTGCCTAGCCTAAGAGTTTACTTTTTTGTTCGTCATCCATTTTAATTATGTCAGATGAAATATTTTACATAATCACAACTGGGGGTCAATTCTCTATCTGTGAAACTGTGAAGTGATAAACAAGTTATCATTTCAGTTTTCACAGCCATTTTTCATTTTTACATTTCATGAACTCACATAATGCGATTCTGGAACTCATTCTGATAAGTTTGTCAAAAAATGTACTAAACAGTACTAAAATGAGAAACGCTCTCATTTTTGATACACGATACTCATTTTTGAGTATAATTTTGTTTTTGTAATTTTCATATTTTATCAGGGCTTTTCACAAAATCATTTGAGTGTGAAAACAAATTTAATATTTGAAAATATTTTGACATTTTAATAATTTTTTTCATAAATTGCGAATCGGATAGTGTGTGAAGTTGTGAAAAAACTTATCACTTCACAGTTTCACAGATACAGAATTGACCCCCTGATTACGATAACAGATTTAGTTCAGTTTCATAACAGATCTCGTTTTCAAAGTAGCATAACACAGTTTTATAAAAGTTCGAACCTCTGAATACCAATCATAAAAGATCTTATTAGGTGGAAATCTTTTATGATTCATAACTATAACAGAATAACATATGTGGCAGAATAGGTCTAATTATTCATACTGTCCAGGTAATTTGTTCAAATCATTTTTAATTTAGCAAAATTGATAATGAATATTGAATAATCAATGGAATTTCATTTGTTTCAAGGAAATTTAAGTTATGAATTTATTGAAAAATAATAATAACATGATAAAACATTTAAAAATTTTCGTAAAAGGAACGAATGTAAATAGCGAGTGCTACTTCAAGCGATTATCGTTGTAGAATCAAAAACAAAATTAAAAGTTTGTCAAAAAAATATAACAAATTAATTAAAAATATAAATGTACAAACATTGACATATTATTAGATAATGGATCGTAAGAAGCCAACCTCAGGTTAGTTCAATTTTTAGCTATGCGGCAACTAGCGCTATTGGTGCTTACTCAGAAAACATAGCTTAACTTTTGGCTTTGGTAAATGAGTTATCAATTATTGACACTTGAGTTTGTAAAGTTTGTAAATTAAATAAGAAACTAGACAGCTATTTCCATACCTTTGTTCGTAAACTAACACTAGCGAGGTTATATAAGAGAAAGGGGTTTTGTCAGTGGCGTAGCGTACCATCTCGGCGCCCGGGGCGGGAGACCCATTTTGCCGCCCCCATTCAATACTAAATTAAAATTAAATTTCGGGACATCATTTCACAGGCAATGAAGTATCTTTTATTGAGAGTAAAATAGGATCAGCGGTTCCATGAACGGATTCTACGGGCCTTACGAATGAGGCTCGTGAGACAAATCTGCATCTGCGGATTCATCGCCATGCATGCGTTTTTCCCTGCGAGTTCTTCTTAGTCTTAGTCTTAGAAAAGTCGATTGCGGCTTGGACGAAACGGTCTCTTCCCTCCACTAGGAGAGCTTTTAAAACGCAGAGTTTCTGAGCACACTTATCCACACTCAGTCCACGTTCCTGCAGGTAAATCTGTGCGTCATCTTCTTCAGGTAGCTCTGCAGCTCAAAAACCAAGAAAAGTGAGGAAGTTTAATGACTGCATGACTGTCAGAAGAAGACTGACTACTGATCCGCCAATTCTTCCAGTAACTTCCACAAACTTATTTTTAAGCGTTTTTACAGCTTCACTAGGTTCACTTCTTCTGCAGGCCTGTGACTAGATGCTTGAGGTACTTCTGGTGAGTCGACTTCGTCTTCGTCTGCACGTCTGCTTCTTCTGCCTGTAAAATAAGTTATGCATTCCCATGAATATTGGTCGCAGGACAATTCTACCCAACTAACATTTCAGCTTCGATTCGGTCTAACTAAATATATTTTCGAAGTTCTTTAATACATTTGTAAAGGTTGTTTAAGAACAAAAAGGAGAATATTACACAAGCTCACAAAACCTTTTATGTACTTCTATAAGTGATTCTGAAAATCCTCTTAGAAGTACCATGCACAGATCTTTTAAAGGTGCCAGCTTCGTGTATGAACTATTAGAAGTTTAACAGAGTCCTATTCGAAATTGAACTGAAGTTCAAGTTTTGACAGATGGCTTCAATAAAGCTTCGCAAAAATTACAAACGTACGGCTTTTTATGTCTATTACAAGCTTACACTCGAACTTTTACCGAGCCTGAAAAATACGAAAATAAAAGTAAATTTATATTTCTTTGAAGACGTTTTTCCGACATTTAATCAATTTTAAACCTGAAACTATGTATCACATTGGAATTGTTATTAATTAATGTATTGGGAATAATTTTAAAACATGAATGACATTATACCTTATTTGGGGATCGAACTCGGCATCTCTTGTGTAATAGTCCATCTCTCTACGCACTGGGCCATATTGAATATTATTTCGAAGATGCAAAAACTTAATCAGCCTATTTCTTTCTCAAACTTCAAAATTAACACAAGACTGCGATAAACAATTTTGCCAAGGCCACGTTCACACAAGAAAAACAAAACCTAAGCAAATGTCTTAAGTTTCCTTTGTTGGGTTTACCTACAAAATGTTTATTTAATTTTCAGTATTGAGCCCTAATCTTCATACCTAATGGGAGCGCACAAAATATCTTTAAATTGCTGACCGTAGTGATTTGTTTTATGTTTTACTTAACTCTTTCTTTGTTTTGATTTGTGTCCTTAAAAACGATTCATTCATTCATATATGTAAAATGTTTGTATTCCGTTTAGTTTGACATTTGTTATGTTAAGTATACATTATGCCTTTCTTCAATATCATGAATTATTTTCATGTAATATTTATTTATATTATTTGTAATAAAACCATCAAACATTTTGGTCAGTTCACCCATCTATAGTTTTATGCATTTCCACTTTGAGGGATATATAGAGATATCATGCTGGATTTACATATTATGCCTCTTCCAAAGAAATTCACATTTATATCTACTCGTAATATATGGGCACAGAAGATCAAAATGAAGATAATCATATAAATGCAGCTACATTATTTCTTAAATTTTGGTTATTCGTCACTTCAACTTCATCTTCGCTAGACTCTAGGGTAGACGCGCACATTCAATTTTTAGTTTCGCAACTGCTTGGTTCGAGCAACTAAAAAGTTTGTGTTTTGACATAAACTAAACGATTGCCTAAAATGAGTTCGCTATTTTGTGTAACATATAATTATATGCACCTGCGCGGACATTTGTTTTCTATAAGCAAACAAGCAGTTGTGCAACTAAAAATTGAATGTGCGCGCCTAGCCTTAAGGTTCACAAGGCAAACAATCAAACTAATTGTCTATGCTATATATCATAGGGATCTCGATTTATACTCTTATACTTGCCTGAGTAATATCTAAAAAGTACATAGATGGATTACAATAAATGTGTACAAATAATTAGTTGATGCATGCAATTTAATATTCCTAATTTTAATTAAGATTAAATGTATTAGTTTCTGTTAAGATTCATTTGCAGAGTTCTTAGAAGTTTGAACATTGACATTTTCTTTAAAGACTTTTTGTTAAAGTCTGCTAGGCTTAAGAGACGTATTCTATATAGCTCTTAGGAAATTGTTATAGAAACCTTTTGAAAACTCATTGATGTAAACTTCTATATCATATCACATTGCAATATTTATACAAGTTCCAGCTTCTCTATTTTCATTTATAAAACCATATCCGAAAAATTGGTTCTAGTCTCTGAAAAACTTTGTGTCTTACTTGCAAAAGGTTTAAAAGAAGATGATATTGAAACCGTGACTTCTATAGGAAAATTATTTTTGAAGAAGGCTCTTTAGAAGCATTATATAAATTGAAACTTCCAGCATGTCCATATTTCTAGGCTAATAGAAACTGAAATGTTAGTTGGGTAGGCCACTCACGATTGTAGATGGAGGAATCTTACTTACATTTGAATCACTTCCGCTGCTGCTGGATGCCGCGGAAGACGTTACGTAGCTTTTGAACCAGAACTAGAACTGAAATATTTTGCGTCTTCGCGTCTGCTTCTTTCTTAGCCTTTTTCTTGCGGTATTCCGCGCCGCTTCCTTTAACTCTTTTCATTTTCAAAAACTAGTTCAAAGGTTGAGTGAAGTACTTAGTGTTTAGTTTTAGAAGATTCAACAGTATTTAAACTATAAACAACACAATCAAAACAACTTTCTGTGATGCGGGAGGGAGCAAAAACATTGAGCTGGCTGAGACAAGAATAACGTTTCCGTCGAATCCTAGTTATCTTATCATATCTCGCATAATGCATATCATATGTTTCGGAACACTCCCTTTCAGTTTCGCGAGAGTTTCGGAACGTTTTGTTTGACGATACGGAATGCACTCTTACGGCCCTACTCACCGTCTACGAATTCACAAAAATCAGCCGAGAGCGGTCAACGACGAACCACAGATAGGGTGGCAAATTTCAGATTTACATGATTGTTATTTGTTGACTTGTCAAACGATATTTCATGAAACATGATTTCTACTCTACCCGCATCACTGGCGACATTTTGCCGCCCGCCTAGACCTGCCGCCCGGGGCGGACCGCCCCCACCGCCCCCCCTACGCTACGCCACTGGGTTTTGTTCGATGCTGGTAATTGACGATTGTCCTGTCATATTAAGCATTTTGTTTGGGAGCGCACCGTGTATTTCACTATTGTGCATTACTTAAAGTCGTGTGATTCAATAGAATAGTAATATAATAAGGTGGCAAATGGATGGTGTTTAGAAGGTGTTGTGTTTATAACACATACATTTCACCCTTTGAAACTCCATTTTGTGTAAATGAAATGTGAAAATATAAGGTTCGTTTTATTATCCACAAATCTATCTGGATCCGGATCTGGATCATCCCTTGAAAATAAAATGATACGGATCTTACTGACAGCAGTGTTATAAGCCCGTCTCTTTTTATCCTTGGGTTTGGAAATTTTAAATTATGTCTTGTCTTTCTTCTTTACACTATAGCTTACACTACCTTACCATAAAAAGCCATCTACTCACCAGTGTAATAACTAATTTTTGGATCTTTGAAATAGATCCCGATAGAAAACAGGATCCCAAATTATTTTTGTAATACATGTTAAAACTTAATCCAGATCCGGATCCGGATAGATTTGTGAATAATAAAACGCATCTATAAATAACGTTATAATTTGCCTTTAATCAATATTAAACTTGAAATATTTTAATATGATCTTTGTATATATAACCTATAGTATTATCATGGAGCGTGATTTTGTATTGTAAGCTCTAGCCAGGTGGTGGAACTGAAATTAGCGCTAGATTTTACAATGGAGAGTTAGTTTATCAAGTGTAATTGTTTTTGCCTTTTCATCATCTTCAAGTGACGCCAAAAGTCTTGTTCTGATATCAGAATCTTCAGCGCCTTGTAATCCAGTAACAAAAACCAGACATTTGAATTGATCAATTGAAAGATCCCCCAATTTAAATTCTTCGAAAGTTTTGTTCACCATTGATGCCTAGGTAACCAAATCGTCTGTCTTTTGTTTGGTTGTTTGAAGACAGCTAAAACGAACATCAAAAAGAGTATCTTTTCGACCAAATATACTTTTTAGTTTTAGGACTGTGTCTGTAAAACTAATATCCTTTATTTTCTTTGGTAAAATCAAGTTCGTATATTTTTCATGAGCAATTGAGTTTAATTTTTTCATGAGAAGACGAACTTTTGCTGAGTCATCAAGCGAAGTCCCATCGATAATAAATAACGCCCTTGAAACGATTGTACCAAGATTCGAAAGTTAGACCATTTGCCGGATTATAAGCGAATTCCTGTATATTGTTTGTCAATGAGTTCATTGTAAATTCCAGTCCTCGATTTGCATCTTTATCTTGAATTATTGTTTGCAAAAGTTTGCTTTTCAATTCGAGAAGTTGTATAACATTTTGATCTGTCGTCATTTTTTTTATGATAAATTCAACGTCAAACCTCTGGTTGATTCAGAATTGATTGGTTTAAGTTCGAAGAAAAACAAATATATTTTTTTTTAAGAATCCTCGTCGCCAAATTGTTATAATTATTTAAATAATATCTTTAGTATTTAAAATCAGATATTGAACTATTTTCTATTTCTAATTATTTTACAAAAATATCTATACAAGCTATGTACTTGATTCAATTTAAGTATTTACATACAAAGTATTTTAAAAACAAGTATGTTTTTCATACAAAACAAGTAGTAAAAAAGAGAATATTTTATTATTAAATTTAGCAGAGATAATCTAGGAAGTACTGTTCCTATACTTAAGATGTCGCTACAATCTTTCGTCTTCGTGATAGTACTAACTGTGTTTTTTTTTTTGCAAAAAATTGGAAGCACTGTATGGTATTTGTATTGGGACTAGCATCCAACCAGCATTTTAAAACGTCACTTTTGACTTCTCTGAACAAATTATCGATAACATACAGATAAATCATTTTGGCATCACCGTTTTTATCACGACTTATGTTAAAACTCGAAAATTATCTGGACTTAGCTTAGTCCGAATAGACTTAAGTAGTTGTTTTATTTACATATAAAGCGCTTAGTCCCGATGTGGTTTTTTTTTACAAGTCCTTATGGACTTGCAAAAAAACACGCCTGCTATAAGTTTTATACACAAAGAAATGATGAACACAGAAAATTTTGGGAACGTCAAAAACGTTTTCTCTATGAGCATTGTTCTTATAGTTTTTTTAGTCGACTATTCAACGTTAAGTGGCCCCCAGTTCCATAATCAATCAGCCAACATTCTTTTATCAAAGGAACGCAGAGCCGAGAACATCGCCGCGATCCATGTAAATGTACAGTAGAACCTGAAGAAGTCGATTCCTCACCATGCAAAAGAACTTTGTCTTCTGCAGACTTCAACTTGGCGAATTTTCCATTAGGACCTGGGCCTAGACCCGTACAAGATCCAACTGACCTAGGAGCTTAAGGTTCATGATCATAGACAATACCATTTGGTCGTTGACTGGCCTTCGGAGTGGACCTGGACGATATGGGTTACCAGCAGGTCGGCCCTACATGTCACACCACAGTGGATGCCACGATTGATATTTTCTGCATGAAAGCTTTGAGGTTAAGGATTATCTCTCACAGAGAGAAGTCGCAGGCCTATGCGAATTAACCATCGACCAATGTCCTTAAAGTGAATAAAATTCAGCCGGACCTATGTGGAAGAGCAATTGAAAATTGGATCAATCGGATCCGTGCCACCGTAATCAAACGAAAAGGAGGATATATGAAAATTTATAGTTTTTTTAAAACCCGGTCCTCCTACTTTTAATTGTTGTTCTTCCAGAAATTCATATTTGAAATTCATATTTGATTTGATTATTCTGACTACATTTTGATCTGCAATTTTCAAAAATGTTTTTGAGAAAACTTAAATTTAAGTTCCGGTTAAGAACTTCGTGAACATCAAGACATTTAATAAATCGTTAGATAAACCAATGTCATCTTCAACTTTAAAACCTTTAACCGAAACAGTTTGTTGGTACTGGCAATTCTGTCATATATATTATTTTCTTCAAATTTACATCATAAAATATTTCTTTTTTATTAATCTCTCATTACCATAAAAATTGCCATATATCGCAATGAACCGTAAAAATCTTTTGCGGATTTATCCAAAATTCAGCAAACAATTGCAAACAGCCCGTTGCGAGTAGTTCTTACGAAAAGAAATAAATTTCCATCTGCAGATGACATACGAGTATATTTCCGATTTATCATTTTAAGCAACATGTTAACCTCAATTTTACTCTTAATTTAAAAAGTCCCCCAAAATCCTATCATGAAGTAAGATAGAAGGGCTACAGGGATTTTTGAATGAATTCCCTACATTTCGCTTGTCAAAACCATAAGTTTGGGTTTTGGCATTTCTGGTTTATTGACAAATGCCACAGCTTTTATCAACAAAAACCATCACTAAGAAAAACATTCACATTTTTTGAATAGATGATAATTTGGAAAATGTTGAATGTTCTTTTTTCTTCTTATATCACAAATTAATTTGAAAATATTTTTTCAGAACTCCCAACTACTCGTACGACAAGAAAATTCCTTATAACGAATTTCTTCAAAACGAGAAAAACGAAAAATAAAGATTTCCTCATGAATATTTTGGCAATATGTCTTTTTATTAAGCAACCCATAGTTTTGCACGATTAGAGACCCTCCTGGGTCAAGGGGTCGCATCTTGGAAATAAACAAGTTCATTATTGTCGGCACGTTTACGTGACTATTTGTATTCATTCCATTCTGTTATGTGTGACCACATCAAAGAGACGTGACGGGATATTGAAATAGTTTTCCCACTGAAGGTAGTCGAATATCCCTTCTGACAAACCTTGTTACATTTCCTGCCAATCCAAACGTCTTACTAATGCTGCCCTCTGTGGTGAGGTAAATATTTTCTCACATTATCCTGCTAAGTACATGCTTTAATTGAGATCAAGATGGGACTTCAGGTAACCATTTAGGTTGGAGCACCATACTGTGGGTGAAATATAAGTGTTTGTGGCGTGAATTAGAAAACGTACCTGTTAATAAAGTGCACTCAGACTAAAGTATACCTAGTAAACTGTTTCTTAAACAGTATTCTTAGAATTTAATTACACTTTTGAAAATAAAAATATCCTTGGGATAATAATGGTTAGTGCATTGGACTGTCATCGGAGTCCGCTGCAAAAATAGTTTTAAGGATGTTCTATAGTATTCTACTTTCTTCTGCATTTTGGAGTATACATTTTCCAGATATTTCTAATCATTCTAATCGTTGTCTAAAGATGGAGTAGAGCTTTGATAGAAGTTTATCAATTCACATACAGGATGCAAAGTATCTATTTTTTCTTTGATACTCCTTTCCTCCTCTTTTCTTTGATACAGCCTTTTATGTTTCTGATTGTCCGTCTGTTACCACGAGTTAATTGCTTCAACACTGTCAAAATCTGTATTTTTGACAATATAAACTTTTTTAGACAATTTTTGATTAATAAAGTTCTTAGGCTAGGCACGCACATTGAATTTTTAGTTGCACAATTGTTGCTTATAGAAAACAGATGAACTATTTGGTTGAATGTCCGCGCAGGTGCATATAACTAGATGTTACAAAAAATAGCGAACTCATTTTAGGCAATCGTTTAGTTTGTGTCAAAACACAAACTTTGTAGTTGCTGGAACCAAGCAGTTGCGATACTAAATATTGAATGGGTGCGCTTAGCCTTATAGAGTAAGTGCGACAGTTGCCAGTGGTATGCCATAAGAAATGTTTCCATTTTCTATTAGTATGTTTTATGACCTTTATGACTTGGTGTAATTTGTTGTTAGCTTACCTGACCTACAGCCCATAAACTTACAACAATATTTCCAGTTTCGTCATAGAATTAGCATTGTCGTATATTTACATATATGTCGCATAAAGTTCAGTTGTTTCAGATTCACAGCTTTGATCCCAAGCTTTAACAAATTCCCGATGTCTATTATGGGGGTTCACATTTTCAAATATGTTTGACAAACTCGGTTTGATTGACTTGATTTTGAAAATGTAAATGCTCGATAAAACTGAAGTAGATCTTATTTTCCATGAAGTTTTCGAGCTACTGTGTACATCGTAATTGCAATATGCTGTCTCTGGACGCTAACTCCGCATTACATGCGGTTCCACCGATATTTCTAGGTTCAATGCGAATCCGTCCATGGAACTGCCGTTCCCTACTATATTTTTTTTGGAAACAGCCGTTTAAAAGCCTTCGATGAATACCGCCCTTAAAGTGGATTTTATAAAATTAATATAAGTATTCTGCTGACTTACAATACAAAAATCAAGTAAACTTTCTCATCTAAAATGGTCAAAATTCCAATGACAAGTGATGTTTGGCAGCATTGTTTTCGAATGTGACAGCTGTTGTTTTGCATCCATCAAATATTCATCATGCCGTGCTTGTCAAAGAAATTTGAGAATGTAAATGACATTAAATGAACGCGATTCACTCAAACAAGCATGGAAGGATTCATCAAGAAGTTTCGTCGACAAAGTTATTCTACTTGGGATAAATTTTCCGTACGATGATGGTGGCTTAAGTGTTCTCATTATTATTTGGAAATGAAAGGAATCAACGGTATTCGAATAAAATGTTACAACCGAAAAACAATTCCATCCAACTTGTTATTCTATTTTATTGTTATTCTATCGACAAAATTTGAAATAGTTTTTATTTTTCTTTGAGGTTTTGTGCTACTTACTGCAAGATGGAACAATGAACGACGGAAATGAAGGATGAATATAACATGATCATGAAATTGAGGGATGATGGAACTCAGAGTGATGGTAACGAGGAGGATATAGATTACGAATTGGATAGTGCCGTTGTTGCTGAAGAAACTGCTGATTTCCCTCCGGATAGTGAAGCATTAAAATCTCAAAACAATTGTTGATTGCTTCAGATTTAGATGAAACTGTCATAATACACCTACTTAGTTCAAAGGAAGCTACTTTTGAACATGAATTTCACAATCTAGATAGCTATGAGTATATGAAATTTTAAAACTCGCTACGTCTATTACATCAAATTAAATATTTTCTGATGCTTCATCCAGGGAATTGTCCAGTTCATAGAATCGTGATATTTACAATAATTTTAATCTCTTGCAGCTCAGTGACATTTACTCTTTCATCAGTCGAGCTTGTGGGCTGATAACGTTGTGTGTGGAGGATTTTAGAAAGAATTACATACATACATTATTTTCACCTGCAATAGACATATAAAACTCGCTACTCGTGTAACTGACTAAAAAACCTCTTGACTGAAATTTAACGAGTAACTGTGTAAAATTAATCAATCAGATTTATTTAATTAACTAAACAATTAGTTAAAATTTCGAAATTAAATAATCTTCTTATTTGATTTTAATTAAATCAAATTTGTTAAAATTGCACAGCTATTCGGTTATTCATTATAGTGGGGTAATGGAATTGAGTAATGGATTAATTTAAATGAGAGAAACTTATATACATATGTCTGCCTTCCGCGTTCTAACAAAAATAATGAAATTGATCGTTACTAACGTACGCATGTACTTAACAAAAGGAATTTTAAATTTGTGAACACGTAAGAACAAAGAATTTGGTTCAATCACAGCAACTTCACCGCCGATATTTCTTTCTAGGCCCTGAATTGTGGGGGATAGTTGGTGTATAGCCCCCGACTTAAGGTAACCCAATTAAAAAGTCAAACGGTGTAAGGTAATTGATAAATTCATATTTAATCTAAAAAATAGAAAAAGGAAAACGTTTGAAATCACTTTTTTGTCATAGTATTTATATAATAACAGAAAGTCTTAAGTTCAATTCGCAGCTTGGGTACTGCCTTTTGTGAGGAATTAACAAATCCTCTAAGAGTATATGTATGTTGTCACGAAAATTGCTGCTCATTAGCCGTTTGGAATCGGCAGAAAATTGTAGGTCCCCTCCATTTCTGGGCATTCTTTACTAGAGATAGTTTTCTTCTTGTTTTTTTTTTCAAATTCATTTTTACAGAGTTCATTATCCTAAAGAAAAGTTCATAAAAAAAAGTTCAATAACTTACAACTAACTCTTATTTTCAATACATTGTTCACAACTGAAACAAATTAAACAATGGTAGACTTGGCAAACAATTTTGATTTGCAAAAATGTTTTAAAATCAGAAAATTTATAAAATTTGTTGCCAATGACGTACATACTCGTATTTCAGAAATCGGCAACTTTAGCTAACGAGCAAAGCATTTACCACTTAAAATGGAGAAAATGTCACTGGGCATAAAATCCTCTCAAACCCTATTTTGTGTAAGTAAAGTATAAAAATAGCCTTCTAGTTTTTTTTATTTTATAATAAACTCAAAAAATTCGGGCTGGCACTCTTTACAAACTCAAGTCCCACTAATTGATAAGTCAAGTACCAAAACCATAAGCTTAACTATGTTTTCCGCTTCAGCACCAATAGCGCTAGTTGCCGTATAGGTTAAAATGGAACCAGCATTAAGTTTTCATCTAGCAGTTCATATCTAATAAGTCAATAAGGGTAAACGTGAAAAACCCCGATAAACCTCGGAAACTAGATAATTTTATCTCCGCAGAAACGAGCTGTCAAAATTTGTTTGGGAAAAACTTTCTGCAGATCTGATAAAATTATCTCACGAATTTGATGCGGAAAATGAAGAAATAAACCTGATTAGCCAAAGAAATATTGATTGTGAATTTTAATTTGACATTTCACAAAATCGCTGAGTCATATAAGCCTCCTATGAACCAGTTTTAGCTTATTCCACCGCTGTTCCTCGTGCATTTTCATTATAAATAAGGTTTTCAGGATTAGAATCGTTGTAAAGTCGAAGTAACTTTACTCCGTCACTAAAACGGGTTAATTAATAAGGCTGTTAATGTTAGACATATATTTTATATTACATATTTTGTTGTATTTTTTCGACAAACTTGTGTTTATATGTTTGATTCTAAATTGATAATCTCTTACAGCCATATATAAATAAAAAAACGCTTAATCCACCTATATTCTACTGTTTTACTAAACCATGGAACAGGCTTAAATTTTCACATTAATAAAAACGAAATGTTCGAGGAATAGTGTTAAGTGACGTTTATCAAAAATCCTTTTAAAAAATCTACAACAACAAGTAAGCCATCTCTTTTTTATATTCTGTGTCTGCCTAAATTGATTGTCATTTGCTTGTGTCTTATCATCGGTCTTTTATATATACCGGAATCATGCGTGCTTTCACGCCAGTGACAAACTATGTTCCTAATTTTTAAATTGACGTCACAAACTGCCTATGTACAATATTAATATGGGTGTTAAAATAGTACTCACTATTTACATTCGTTCTTTTTACAAAAGTTCTTACTTGTTTTTTCATGTTAACATATTTTTTTTTTTATAAATACATAACTTAACTGTCCTTGAAACAAATGAAATTCCATTGGCCCTGAGTAATAGATCCGAATCTAGCCTAAGTTCGATTTTAACCAAACATTCGTAGAAATAAAACAAATTTCAAATATAAATACTTAAAAGCTGCTTTCCTGTAACTAAGTCAAATTTAAAATGATAGAATCACAATAGAACTTTACGAATCTGGTTAATAGAAATCTGTTTGTGTATCAGCTCACAATAACGAAATTATGAAAATGAGTCACAATTATTGGTATAAATAGACTTTTGTTAAATTTGATCTGTTACTACGAAATTTTAAAAGCAACTTTTCTACATCTAACAAAAAGTGACTTTAAAACCAATTCTATGAATGTCTATTACTAAGGGCCATTCATTATTCAACAATATTCATTGTGAATTTGGCTGAATTAATCAGGGGGGTTCAAATGGAAGAACATGGTTGTACAACATGGTTCCATGGGAAAATAACTGTACACACTATAACTTTGCGTTCACATAGGATACTGATGTTGTCGAACATCATTATTTTTATATCTTAGAAGTGAACGGAAGCAGTATATGGCGATACAAATTTTGGCAGCCGTAATTTATTATGAACGATATTCTTGAATAGGGAGAGAGCATGAAACTTGCATTTTCTTCCACTTCTTTATATTTTGTTAGGAGTTTTATTCTTATAAAATTTATTCTTTATAAATTTCACTTTTTATTTTCCACAATTCTGTTAAATTTCTAATTATAAAGTTCAAAAAATTTTTTTAAAACTCATTATTTGGTATAGATGCCATTTTTCCGTTGAATGTTTTATGGCCGAGACAATTTACAGAATGAACAAAAATATCAAAGTTGTCAACATCTGTTCACACAGGTTGGTTGGTTGCACGAACCACCCAGGTTTTCAAAATATTTTGAAAACCATGCAACATTGTTTGGTTTTGCGTTCATATGATAGAACATTTATGGTTATCTAACCATGTTGTACAAGATGTTCTTCCATGTGAACACCCCTATCGATTTCAACAAATTTCCTGTACAGTTTGAACAGTAACCTTGATACTAGAAGTATAATGCGAGAAACAGATTAACACAGCAACTTCAACAGCAACGAAAACTTCAACATCAAAAGTCTTGTGAAATAGATTACAACGTGAACAGCGTTTTTGACAGCATATCCCAACTAACAATTTTACTTCTATATTCATCTAGAGAAGCTTCTTATTACTATTTCTTGCACACATTTAAAGGTTGTATAAAACTCCAAAGAGTTAAAAGGGCGACTTTTTTTAACTCCTATTCCACCTTTATGGAGTAAATTGTGTTACTCCGAAGAACATACTTATCGTTATGTTATAGAGGTAATATATGCTTTATTGCAGCAATTGCATCGATAGTGGAAATGAAAAGAAGATTTACTGTCGGAAGAATAAAATACTTATAGGAGTATACGGAAAATAAAAAAAAATATTTATTTTTGTGCTTATTTGATTTCATTTTTATTTTGATGCTTTTCTTGCATGTTTTTCGGCTTTTTCCGCATGATTTCTTTAAAGATCTTAGAGTTGATTATTTTTTATGATTTCATTTTTACTTTTAAAATTAATTTAAAAATTACTTACATGTGTAGGGAAGAATGTGGGAATCGAACTCGGGTCCTCTCGCACCAAATCTCTTGCTCGCTAACCGCACGGCCAAACTAGAATATGTAAGACCTAGCGTTGAATTGGGATCACTTTTATCATGAATTTAATCCTATAAAGTCATATAGGCTTCCTTTATAGGTGCTTTTAACACTTAAATATTAGAAGGAAGCGATATTTATCGCTTCGTAATTCGCATAAGCTGTGAAAAAAGCTAGAGTTCTGGTATACCTAGCATATGTTCCAGTATTAATTTATTGATAAATTGATTATTCTCAGCTTCTTCATCGAAAATCTAGCTGTTAAAAATGTGTCGTGTACTGCAGTTGCAGTAAAAAAGTCTCGTCAATCAATCGACATAACAAATCACTGTCGCTAAAATAATTTGTAAAAAATAGTTTTTTTCTTAAGAAACAACATGATTCAAATTTTATATGAAATTTGAATGAAACTTAATATATTTTTTTAAATAAATTGCACTATTGATTTTTTACTTGCGATATAGATATATGGCAAGTTATCTATTCGTAAAAATTAAACGATGCTTAATTTTTGGAAAGCTTAAAATTTAAAATTTTATAATACAATCTACAAGATATATGACAAAATTTTTTTTTTTGAAAATGTAAAGAAATGGTTTTCCAAATTGTATTTTTATCGAAAACTTCACCTAGAATTTTGATAATTTTTGTTCCTTTCGATTAATTTTAATTTTAACGATCTATAATTCAATAAAATTTTTGAAATTATTAGATATTACTGACTGTGCCTACCACAATAAACTATTTTTTGTAATTTTAAATTTCTCACTATCGGCTTGCCGGATTTTAATAATATTTGTTTAGAGAGGCTTGGTAAAAGGTTAAAAAAAAAACTTCTATCCAAGAAAAAATTAAAAATATTTTCTTGGTTTAAAAAAATAAAACTTTTTTGAAAATTTGATATCTTTTTTTCAGATACATTTAGGCAAGTTTGTTCGACCCAATCCTACTTTTCATTTATAAGGATTTACTCAGTGTGGGGTTTCCGCATTTTGTTGTGTTAATTAATTCATCCTTATATGTGCAAAAGCACGTGGTGTACTATGCCTATTGCACAGTTTTATAATAGTACTATAGGAACTATATTGCACTATAAGAGTCCAACAGAAAAATTGATCATGATTATAGAGTCTTGACTTAAACTGTCCAATAATGATTCTATAAAGATAACGAATAATAAATAAAGACTTTTATAGCAGTTTGTTGGGATTACTATAGGAGCATAAACTGTCCTGTGGTTTTATAGTATATCTATAGTATGATTAAAGGAAAATTGAGTCTTTACGCCTATAGAAGTGATAGAAAGTGCTCCAGAGAATGTCTAAGCGATGAATTATATCAAAGTTTACTCCTATAGCTGTTTGACTTCCAGCAAGAATGGTTATATGAGCACTATAACAACGAATGATTCTTAATTTCAGAAATAGGAAGCAAAATTGTTAGTTGGGATATAATCAAAATAGTTTTAAATGCAAAATGAATTTGCCGTACATAATTTGATAAAAATTAACGTAAATTGCATCAATGTAAACGACTTGCAATTTGTCGTACTAAAATTAATTTGTTTTTAGTAATTCTTCCATTGTCAAAACCAAAATAAATAGACAAAACAAAAAGATGGTTCTCACATTTTCATTTGAGTGTTGATAATACTGACAAATTTCACCTTAAAAGTTGGTAGCATTTGCACAGCGACAGCAAATTTAGGGTTTAGGTCTAACGTTGATGTCGATGTCGAAGTTGCTGTGTTAATGTAATCAAAGCCATTCAAAACCACTGGCTCTAAAAAGAATGACGTGGTTGTCAAACTTGCTGTTGAAGTTGCTGTGCCAATCTGTTTCTCGCTTAACACTTCCGTATTCCATTACCATTACTTTTTGAACGCTCTCAATAATAAAAACTAACGAGCTGAATGAATTCATTTTTCCAATTGGGATAGGTCGTTGGAAGGAAGTGATTTGACCTCCTTTTTGTTTCATAATTTTACAGTTGTAAATCGCGATTTCAAAATGGATTGCAAAAATTTAAAGCTTAGCAACAAAATTAAAGTTTTAACAAAAATAATTGTATTCCAAGTAAAAAAGTTAAATAAAAATAAGAAAAGTAAAAGAAATAAGTGAAAGAAATATAAATATTAAAGTGAAGTGGTGAAAAATTGTGCAAAAGGTGAGGAATACGGTAAAATGAAAAATAAAAAAAAAAGTAAGTTCAAGAATCTATTTAATATTCAATTTAAATTATAAGATATCTATAAGTGATCTGGCTTCGTTTGAATTGTTTTCTGGTTATATTTTATATTTTGTTTTCTGGATCTATCTTTTAAATTTTTAACTTTTTGTTTGCTCTTAACATCTAGCTAGTTCGGTTTTAAACAAGATCTTGACCTACATACATCGGTCAAGGTCATTGTCCAAATACTGTTTCCTTTTTGTTCTTTTAAAGTTGTGTAGAAGTGATTTTCAATATCTTCCCTTCCTGTTTTTGCAAAGAAAAATCTATTGGCCTGAGTTGTTTCCTGGAATTTGTTGGGTAAATAGTTATAATTTTGAAGAGTCGACTCTCTGAATTGCCTTTGGAAGCATATGAAATTCTTAAATGCTCGTTTACGATTCGTTATGGAGTTTGTTTGTGGGACGTCTTACCTACAACAATTGGGTTATTTTCACAACTCCCACTGCCATTAAGGGTAACTTCGATATTCAAAATTTCTGCAAAATTAACTTCTTTGTTAGATTTTGAAAAATCTTTAACACTATCAAGCAATCAAACTAATTTGCAAAATTGTTTTCCAAGTCAACTTCTTCGTTCTTTTTTGCATTATAATTTTGAATCTTTTCAATATAACGCCTTAGATCGTCCGCAACGCAATTTTACTTCCCTTCAAGGTATTCGATATTAAAGTCGTATTCGTTTAAGGACTTAACCAAACTAGAAGCTTATGTTCTGTCCTGACTGAACTGTCTACCGTATGTTCTAAAGTTCTTTACGGACTGGTTGGATAACCGTGATTAGCTCTTTCTCTATTCCAGAGTACCTAACTGAGCTCCTCTTTGTTCAGGATAAGATGGCCATTTTGGCTGAGCACGGCTCCTAGCGCATAATTCGATGCGTCGCGTCGTTGGTAAGAACAAATGTTCTTTTAACATCCTTGCTACGAAGGAGGATAGAGCCAGAAGTTAAAAGAGTAGGTAGTCGGCCTACTCCAGTAGTCGGCCACTTCGTTGTAAAATACAGCGTAATAGTAAAGGCCTTCGTTCAACTGCCAGGCAAAAAATATTTTCTAATAGGCTAATGGTTTTTCTTCCTAGGTGCAAAATGTCATTCAATTGCAGCTGCTGGTTTTCTTGTAGAAAATAAAAGTTTGAGTCGAGATTTCGTTCGTTGTGTTTTTATGCTTTTTTCGGACAAAAAAAAATAGTGGAAGTAGTTTTTTAAAAAAGGTTTAATTGGCAAGATATTGAAGGTAGGTGCACTATGTGTTCATTTTTTATTTGTTTATAGTTTATATTTGAGTATTTTCACTAAAAAACTTAAAAAATATTTTTTTGTTATTAACTACAAGGGGGGCCGCCCTCGGAAGACATTTTTTTTTCGATTCTTCCTAGCTCGGCCCCTCCCGGCCGACTACTGAAAACTACTACGGAAAATTGTATTCTCTTTTAATTCCCACAAACACTTTGAACAAATATTGCATGGTTTCATTAGTCGGCCGCCTGTTAACGTAAAGGGAGAAGATCTCAGGACCAGATTTCTGCAAATTGTTGCGAGGCAAGGTTGAGTGTTTTTCTCGAAAGCCGATTTGCATATCAGGGATGATGGAATTTTCGCAGCAGAATTTCTCCAGTCTTCGGAGGACTACTTCTTCCAGTAAATTGCTGATGTTGTTGAGAATTGATATGAGCCTGTACTTGGAAACTAGGTTGGAAGCACCTTCCTTCTGAATTGGAACAATCTTCGCTGTTTTTCTCTTCTGGGAGAAGTAACAGTAATTCAAGCAGCTTTTTAAACTGGGTTTTAAACTTTTCAGGATGTAGTAGGAGACACCATCTGGCCCATTAGACTTTTTTGGCCTAGAATTGCCGATGATTTCGACAACCTTCTCTAGATTGGATAAATTTGGAACATCGGTGGAATCATTTGCTGGATTGATGATATTCACCCTTAATCCGATAGTCGTTTTAATAAAACGCCTCTGGAGAAGGCTCCAGAGACCACATTTTGGTGTTTAAATAATGCAAAAAGGGTAGCGTTCTCTATGTTCTTCGCTTTTCTAAGCATTATAACGATAGTCGTTTCAATAAAATTCCAATTTTCGTTTCTAGAGCCTTGTCGGTTTACTGGCGTTTTAGTAAAACGACCATCGGAATAAGGGTGAATAAAATTGATCGGTCGAAGTGTTTGTTGAACTATTGCCTCAACTTCTTGTAAGAAAGTTTAGTCAGTAGGTGGATACGGAGTGAAGTTTCCTTCAAAGTAGTCGGCGAATGCTTCCACCTTGTCTTGGGCTGAGGTAGCTTCAGTATCACTGCTGATGATGGTTTCCTGTATTTATGGCTGTTTTCCTATTGATCCTATTGATGTTTTAAAAGCATCACGTCCTGGTTTGCAATCTTTTCTGGTATTGGATATTACGAGTATTGTGGTATTGAATAGAGTTCCGGAACATGATGTTGACTTGCGGTAGCTCATTACAAACTATCTGTAAGTTTCTGTTGGTTGTATTCAGTTCACTTTGATGGATCTGCTAGAGATGTTTTCTTATACCAATGAAGATATGAAAATTATTTCGGTTTAAGTGGAGTGATTAAATTTAAGGTGCGTTTCGCCTTGTAGTTGTGGTCACTTGATTTTTTAATTGATTCGTTTTCTTAGAAGCTATCAATATCCATCCGTCTGAAATTCTCAGGAACTTCTGTTGTAAGGTTTACGAGTTGGTTGAGATTGATCGACAGTTGAACAGCTTCATGGTCCGTGTCACTGTGCAATAATTTACACACATAATTCATGAACAGTGTGCACTAGTTTCGAGGAAGCCAGGAAGAATTCTTCCAGCATTGAGGGTGTTCTGGGAAAGGTGGGTTTGTGTTGTGAAACAATCACTAAGGAGTGCTGGTCATTGTTGCCGAACATATGTTCCTGTTCTATTAAAATTGTGTTTTGATAGTTATTAAATGCTAAAATGCTTCTTAGATACTTTTTACTATTGCAAATAGTATGAAAATATGAATTGTCGAATAGAGGCCGACTACTAGATACCTATGCGGCCGACTACTGAAACTGAAGGGGCCGACTACTCAATAATCACACTTTCATCTCCATAAAGGTAAATAATTTGTTTCATGTATTAAATATACTTAATTCGTATAGAATTTCCCAATCTACACATTTCAATTAATCATTAAAACTGATTACTCTATCAAAAACTTAAATAAGTAATTTTTAAACGCTAATCAAAGATAAAAAAAAAGTTAACTGGCCGACTACTGGTGCCATCACCCTATTTGATGTATTTAGGCCGGTTTTTTTCACTCGGAGTTGAACATAACTTGAGGATTTTTATTTTCAACTCGTGATTTTGTTTTTATTCACTCAAAGTTGACGTTTTCAACTCTCGATTTTCAACTCTAGAGTTGGTCAACTTTAGATTTTCTCAACTTCCGGAATAAGTAGAAGTTGATTGAGCAAACTTGGGAGTTGACATGAAACATTGTTTTTTTTCAAATAAAATGCATGCATTTTGTTTCGAAAGTTTGTTTGCTTCAATTTTCACGACAAAAAATTAAAGAAACATTGGTATAATGTTCCGCAGCAATTATTTTTGGGAAAAGTATCCATCAACTTCGTCAAGCAGTAAAAGTGAAGATAATGTAACTGAGCCATTGTTCTTTGAAAGAAGACAATACAAGATGTTGCCGCTCATTGGAGTTGAAAAGTAGGACGACCGTGACTTCATCTACAGCTTTCGTCTTTTAAAACCAGACAGCAATGATGTTGCTAGACTTGATAAAGGATTCACTTCCTTCCGACAAGAGACGGTAATAGTCTTAAACTAGCCGTCACCTTAAAACTTAAGTTCCCTTTTAAATATATCTTGTTAATTGTGAACAATCACAAAGTTATTGGCAGCACTACGATTTTATGCGCCAATGCAACGGATGGGCGGGTCAATGCAACTGACTTTTCTTCAGTAGAGTAAGCATTTCCAGCGTGCATCACGTTCTGAAACGAGTTTCAAAAGCAATTGTCAATCTAGCACCACGGTTAATTCGAATGCCGGAAACGCATGAGGAAAAGCTTGAAGCATCCCGAGGCTTTTTCGCTAAAGGCAAGTTTCGTAGGACAATAATTAGTGCAATTGATTTGTTTTTTATTGTTGATATGTCACAAATGTACCATCAACAATTTCATACAATACAAAACGTTCCCGATTTTTAAAAACTTATTTTCCCCCACGGTAGATCGATGAAAACATATTTCATTACAATAATCACACAAAAACCAAATTTTATTGAACGAATGAATTCAAATTTAATTTTGAAAATGACAGTTTGTATTTTATTTCAGCAAATATCCCAGGGATATTTTTCAAATCACAAGTTGAACAACTTTAGATTTTCAACTCGAGAGTTGAGAAAACAATTAATGAAAAAAAAGAAATTTCAACTTGCGTTTCAACTCTCGAGTTGAAGCCAACTCTCAAGTGGATCAACTCGAGAGTTTGCCTCAAGTTGAGCACTAGTGAAAAAAATGGCCCTTAATGATTTAATGTACTTTTCCTTACGAATATTCAATTTTTCTGATCTTCCAAGGAAACTTATCATAGAATGGGATAACTTAACCCAATCTTATGAATTTCTAGGAGTACCCAGTAATTGCTAAAAATTGTTTAATATCTCTAATGGTGTAGTTTGAAGTGATATTTCAACTATAGATTTTACTTTGGTTTAATAACGTTACTAACGACAATATGTGTC
Source organism: Philhelius festivus (assembly GCA_963931855.1). Classification (NCBI taxonomy): domain Eukaryota; kingdom Metazoa; phylum Arthropoda; class Insecta; order Diptera; family Syrphidae; genus Philhelius; species Philhelius festivus. Next base: position 192,237,347 of record OZ007554.1, read on the forward strand.
CTACAAATGTTGTTTATTGGTAGAATCTTAGATCTTTGTTTTGTTCAAGAAGACCATGAAATATGCTTAATAGAGTAGGACTTTCCTCTGCTCAAAAATATACATCATAAAGCACTGCGTTTATAGTTGAAGTGTATCAATTTTAATACTTTAGGTTGTTTTGAAAATGAAGCTGATTTATAAATATGATTTTAATAAGGCGGATTACATCAGCATAAATCAGTTTTCAAATAATGTAGATTGTGTTTTCAAGAAATTGAAGATAATTATAAGATTTTTTTTGAGCATAATATACAAAGCCTTCTCTTCCTTTGTCCCTGTGAAACGAATGAAGAAAAATTCTAAGCCTATTTAGTTCACGAAAGGATTAAAAAATACAATGACTAAAATGCAAAAACTTTGCAAGGTCGATTCGGTTTTTCGAGGCGAATTCTATCGTTTACGTTGTGAATACGATTTTTTGAAAAAAATTTTACACAGACAGCATGTTTGGTCCGTGGAATCAAATTCCAAAAAAAAAACTATTGGTAGGGTGATGGCACCAGTAGTCGGCCAGTTAATTTTTTTTTATTTTTGATTAGCGTTTAAAAATCACTTATTTAAGTTTTTGATAGAGTGATCAGTTTCAATGATTAATTGAAATGTGTAGATTAGGAAATTCTAGACGAATTAAGTATATTTAATACATGAAACAAATTATTTACCTTTATGGAGATGAAAGATGAAGCTATTCAACTGTCGATCAATCTCAACCAACCCGTAAACCTTACAACAGAAGTTCTTGAGAATTTCAGACGGATGGATATTGATAGACTTCACAGGGACATCGAAGACATCTTAACTCTTATACCATCAGACAGGAATCTTCTGGCTACCCAAATCGATGCAGCGATTGTCAATTTTAAAATGCCTTATCTGATGCCTTGGACAAGCAAAAACAGTCTAGAACGTCAAAGGATAGGTACCAGCACCTTCGCGAGTACTTTCAGAGTCTATGCTCACTGCCAGCTTCTAAGAAAACGAATCAATTAAAAAATCAAGTGACCACAACTCCAAGGCGAAACGTACCTTAAATTCAATCACTCCACTTAAACCGAAATAATTTTCATATCTTCATTGGTATAAGAAAACATCTCTAGCAGATCCATCAAAGTGAACTGAATACAACCAACAGAAACTTACAGATAGTTTGTAATGAGCTACCGCAAGTCAACATCATGTTCCCGAACTCTATTCAATACCACAATAATATCCAATACCAGAAAAGATTGCAAACCAGGACGTGATGTTTTTAAAACATCAATAGGATCAATAGGAAAACAGCCATAAATACAGGAAACCATCATCAGCAGTGATACTGAAGCTGCCTCGGCCTAAGACAAGGTGGAAGCATTCGCCGACTACTTTGAAGGAAACCACTCCGTATCCACCTACTGGCTCAACTTTCTTACAAAAAGTCTAATGGGCCAGATGGTGTCTCCTACTACATCCTGAAAAGGTTGCTCACGCAGTAATGACTTTCCTCACAACCCAGTTTAAAAAGCTGCTTGAATTACTGTTACTTCTCCCAGAAGAGAAAAACAGCGAAGATTGTTCCAATTCAGAAGGAAGGTGCTTCCAACCTAGTTTCCAAGTACAGGCTGAAATCAATTCTCAACAACATCAGCAATTTACTGGAAGAAGTAGTCCTCCGAAGACTGAAGAAATTCTGCTGCAAAAATTCCATCGTCCCTGATATGCAAATCGGCTTTCGAGGAAAACACTCAACCTTGCCTCGCAACAATTTGCAGAAATCTGGTCCTGAGATTCCCTGACGGATCTACCATAGCGGCAAGAAATATACTGTTAATAACTTATAATTCAAGTTTTTTGTCAAGAATTTAATAACACTAGTAAGTTATTTAAGTAAATCTTACATGTGTAATCCTATAGCCTTACATACAAATCGTAATAGGCCGACCTAAGAATACTGGTTGTCTATAGTCGGCCACCCCTTCTCCCTTTACGTTAACAGGCGGCCGACTAATGAAACCATGAAATATTTGTTCAAAGTGTTTGTGGGAATTAAAAGAGAATACAATTTCCCTTCACTTTGCATACTCAGTTGAAAAAAAAATAATTATGAGTAGTTTTCAGTAGTCGGCCGGGGGGGTCCGAGCTAGGAAGAATCGAAAAAAAATGTCTTCTGAGGGCGGCCCCCCTTGTAGTTAATTACCAAAAAATATTTTTTAAGTTTTTTAGCGAAAATACTCAAATATAAACAGTAAACAAACTAAAAATGATCCCATAGTGCACCTACCTTCAATATCTTGCCAATTAAACCTTTTTTAAAAAACTACTTCCACTATTTTCTTTTGTCCGAAAAAGCATAAGAACACAACAAACGAAATCTCATCGCAAACTCGCATTTTCTAAAAGAAAACCAGCAGATGCAATTGAATGAAATTTTGCACCCAGGAAGAAAAACAGTTAGCCTATTAGAAAATAATTTTTGCATGGAAGTTGAACGAAGGCCTTTACTATTACGCTGTACTTTACGACGAAGTGGCCGACTACTGGAGGTGGCCGACCTTAGGTGCCATCACTAAATGAGATATGTATGTAATTTATTTGCATCATTTTTTCGGTCTAATTTTATACAAAATATTCAGTTTGCTCTGAAATTAATTATGACATACCTGCTATAACTGACATCGGTATTATATCTCTTTCAGTTTTATCTGCGCTCGGTAAATTGGACAATTGTCTGAGTCTTCCCCCCGATAATATTCCCGAAATTTTCATAAAAAATTGCAAGTCCAACTTATATAGGCCGCTCCAAATAATTTTCAATCTTTCTCTCAGAAATGGCGTTTTTCTTGATTCATGGAAAAGTTCATATATTACTCCAATTTTTAAATCAGGTTCTAAGCAATCAATCGAGAACAATAGACCAATTGCAAAACTTCAATTGATTTCCAAAATTTTTGAATCCTTGGTTAAAACTAAATTATATGACGCTGTTAAGCAACATATGTGACCCTATCAACATGGTTTTGTTAGTGGGAAATCCACAGAAACAAACCTCACGTTATTTAATAACTATTGCATCAATCCGATTGAGAAAAGGAGCCAAGTAGACGTTATATATACTGACATCTCCAAAGCTTTCGATAGAGTGAACCATAAACTACTATTGTTCAATCTCAAGCGTTCTCCAAGATAGTCATTTGGGCCCTTTCTTATTTTTACTTTTTGTCAATGATTTACCGAGTTTTATTTTAGACTCACGATGTCTATCATTCGCAGATGGTTTTAAGATATATCGAACAGTCAATTCGCTTTCTGATTGTATGGAACTTCAAAAAGATTTAAACTGCTTATCCAAATGGTGTTTGTTTAATGACCTTGACTTAAATATAAAAAAATGTTGTGTCATGACATTTACAAGATCTTATACCTAGTCTGATTTTTTTTGACTACTCTTTTTCCGAGAATGTTCTTCAAAAAGTCTTTAGTCATAAGGATTTGGGAGTTATATTTGATTCCAAACTAGATTTCAGAATGCATATTGATTATATCGTGTCTAGAGGCAATTCTATGCTTGGATTTTTGTTTAGAAATTTTAGTGAATTTAAGTGTCCTTATACAATTAAATCTCTTTTTGCTAGTTTTGTTTGTCCAATATTGGAATACTGCTGTGTAGTTTGGTCTCCTTATAACAAGAATGCAACTAGAATTGAAAGAATCCAAAAAAGACTCACAAAATATTGCCTTTGCCAACATATATAATGAACTGTGCGCGTTACATTCGACAAATTAGGGGATAAATGAACCAGTTAATAAAGCTTGTCATTTTTTTTAACAAATATGACGATGTAATCGAACTTTAATGTCCCAGAAAATTGTTCAAAAATAGAATTATGAATACCATTGTAGTTGATTAAATTCAAATTTGTATATTACTATTATTATTAATATTTACTTTTATTTAATATTGAGCTATGTCTAGGAAAGTAGAATGTACTTTTACTTACTTTCTTACTTACTTACGGTACCAACAAGCTTCTCCAGCTAGCTCGGTCCCTAGCTAGCTGTCTCCATTTTCGCACACCAAGTTGGTTGAGATCCTCTCCCACTTGTGTGCGCCACCTGAGTCGCGGTCTTCCTCTACTGCGCCGTCCCTCGGGGTTGGATTCGAAGACTTTCCGGGCCACAGCATTCGGGTCGATTCGCTCTACATGACCTAGCCATCTCAGTCGTTGGACTTTGATTCGTTTGACTAGGTCAGTTTCGCTGTACAGCCCGTACAATTCGTGGTTATATCTTCTCCTCTACTCCCCGTCTATGCAGACGGGAGCAAACTCAATTGCCTTGTTAGTCCAAAGAAACAGCGATTGGCAAGAGTTATTCTCCGTTCGATTTCAGCGCTGGTGTCATTTTCTGAATTTATAGCGGCGCCTAGGTATATAAAGTCCTTAACTACCTCAACTTGGTCTTGCCCTCATTTACCGCTAAACCCATCTTCTTCGCTTCCGTCACAATGCTCACAAATGCGCCACTGACATCACGCTTTGTTCTTCCAATAATGTCAATATCATCGGCGTATCCGAGTAACTTGACGGACTTTTGAAAGATTGTACCTCTTGTGTTGGCGCGTGAGTTTTGCACTATTCTTTCAAGAACGATTTCGAAGAAAACGCACGACAGAGCATCGCCTTGTCTAAAACCTTTTTTGAAATCAAATGCATCGGTGAGATCTTTTCCGACCTTGATGGAGCAGCGTGAATTCTCCATCGTCATCCTGCACAAGCGGACAAGTTTGTCAGGGATTCCAAAACTAGACATTGCTCTATATAGTTCGCTCCTATAGATGCTATCGTACACGGCTTTGAAATCGATGAAAAGGTGGTAGGTGTCGATTTGTAGCTCATGGCTTTTTTCCAAGATCTGCCGTTGAATTATTGTACAAGATTTTATGTAAAAAATAAGAAAAATATAATTTGTGGGAAAATAAAACCAATCGTTTCGATGTTAAATTTCAGAATAATTTATTTTATAATTAAGTACAATCGAAAAGTATATTAAAGCCATTAATCCCTAACATTTATTTGACCTTTAAATTTACATAGCTTTCGTTAAATATGATTTTGTTTTCGTATTTTAAAAGTTGGTAAAACTTGTTTATTAAGGCTCATTTTACATTCAATAAATTACGTGTAAATAATTTAATATTCCATGTTAGCATTCGCACATTCTTCGCCCTCCAACAACTTCCTGATTCGGAACCTTGTTCTGCAATCATCTGAACACGTCCTTTCAAGCTTTCGCAAAACGCCACTATCTAATTTGAGCATAAACAAGTGAAACAAATTAGTATTGAAACAGGAGAAAAAAAAAACATAGAATACAACAACAACAACATCATTGCACATAAACAATTCAAGAGTGCAAACAGTTAATCCCAATGAAAGTGCTTCTCCAAAATTTTCATATCTCCTTATGAATGGAAAAGTTCCGCTATCTGTTGTGTAATTGTACTTTGTATGATGCGTAAACTGGTAAATGATCGTTCAATTGATTAGTTTCTTTTAACTTGTGAATTGTGATGTTGGTTGTTCGTGCTCGTGTGTCGTGTCGTCGCGTATGTTTTATTGTAATATTTTCCTTTAATTCGTTGTTTAGTTCGTGTGTTTATTAAATTATTTTTTAATGTTTAAATAGTGTTTTTTTTTTTTTGTTTGGTTTTGTTTTTAGTTATTAAATATATTTAAATAATTTGATTATTGTCGCGAGTGAGTGCTTACGGATTTTTATATTTCTTGTGTTGCTGGATGCTGGATGCTGGTTGCTGATGATTCAGGTGAGTTTTTTTTTTTTTTTTTTTTTTTTTTTTATTAATATTTTTATAATTTGTTTTGAATAAATTGATAAATTTCATTAATTATTTCGGGCGGTTAGGTTTTATTTTAAATAATATGTGTGTATGTATATAATGTGTGTATATGCATATCCCTTTTGCCGTGACTGTACCAGTTTTCTTATGTAAGAGTGGGTAAATTAAGTTTTATGTGCAATGAGTGCTTGTAAATAATTTATGCTATTTATGAAGTGATTTATGTATTTGTGCATGGTGAAATTCGGATAAAAGATTAATGACGTCATTAATTGACTTGTATTGTTTTCATTTACTCTGAATAGAATTAGATTTTGACATCGCGAGTGAAGTTTTGTTTTTTTTTTTTATATTTTCAATGTTGGCTATACATATGTATTTTGTTTTTTTTTTTTTTGTGAATTTCAATCAAATTAATATACATACATATATTGTTTTATTAAGTATTCGGAATTTGATTTTATAATTTTACTAGTGCCTTGATGCAGCTTTATCGAAGTGTATTTTAACTGAGCATACATTGTGGTAGTACTTTAAGTATTTGTTTACATTTTAAATTTCTAATGTGATTCTGAATTTTAATATATTTTGGTTTAAATGTTGATAAATAAATGTTGAATAAATTTTATCTGTGTTTTATTTATGTTTCAAAATTTTAATCTTTATAGGTTTTAAATAAATTTTGTTACAAAGCTAAAACGATGTTTTATTAATCCATTGATGATTTGATTACTTATTATTATTTTATTAATGTTTCAATTTATTGGATTTCAATTTTTTTTTAAATTTTATTTGAATTTCAAGATTTTGAAAAGTTTCGTGTTTCAATTTTGATTTCGATTTTAAACGGTGGTGAAATAATTTTGATTTCAATTTTAAACAATGGTTTGTTGTTGAAGTGTTTCGTTCGATGGCAAGCGACAAATTTTAGCGATGGGGCGTTTTATTATTCCTGATTTGGTTTTTACTGAGACAACGCGGATTAATCCATCCGATCCGGGATGTGTTTCTTGAACGCGACCTAGGTTCCAATTAGTCGGTGGCAGTCTCTCATCTTTAATCAAAACGATGTCTCCAATTTTAATATTTTCTTGAACTTTCATCCACTTCGGTCGTTGTTGAAGTCTGGATAAGTATTCGGAGCTCCATTTACTCCAGAATGTTTCCATGAATGCTTGGATTCGCTTCCATCTGTCCATGTACGTGATGTTGATGTCGATGTCACCTTGCGGCACAGCATGTAAGGATTCGCCGATTAAAAAATGTGCTGGGGTTAACACATCTAAATCATCTAAACTATCAGAAAGAGGACACAAGGGTCTCGAATTTAAACATGCTTCTATCTGAGTTAGAAGTGTGGTGAGCTCCTCAAAGGTTAGTCTCTCTGTTCCAACTATCCGTTTTAAATGGTACTTGACCGATTTCACCCCGGCTTCCCATAATCCACCGAAGTGAGGAGAAGCGGGGGGAATAAAATGCCATTCAGTACCTTGATTTGCAAGGTTTTCGGCGATTTCCTTCCAATCATGTTGTGCAGCTTTTAACATTTTGTTTAATTCAGAACTAGCACCAACAAAGTTGGTACCAACAAAGTTGGTACCGCAATCACTATGGATATGTTTACAAACTCCACGCCTGGCAGTAAATCTTCTAAACGCTGCCAAAAATGCTTGTGTCGTCAAGTCTGAAACGACTTCCAAATGAATGGCCTTTGTTGTCAGGCAAATGAACACCGCGAAGTATCCTTTGAGAATTTTACTGCCGCGTGCCCTCCAGGCTTTGATTTCGATGGGTCCTGCGTAGTCTACACCTGTGTGACAAAATGGTCTAGCCATTCGAACCCTTGCAGCTGGTAAATTTCCCATCAATTGCTGCATCTCTGCTGCTTTTTGCCGATAACAAGTCGTACAATGGTGTAGTTGATACTTCACACTTCTACGAATTTGACCAATCCAGAATCGTTGTCGTATGTACGCAATCATTTGCTGGATTCCACCATGCAAAGTATTTTTGTGAGCATCTTTTGCTATAAGTCTTGTGAAATGGTGGCTATTATGCAATAAAATTGGGTGCTGCGCCTCATAGGTTAGCAGTGAATTCTGAAGTCGACCACCGACTCTAAGAATCCCATTTATGTCGATATATACATTTAGTGTTTGTAATTGTTTCGGTACTTTACCATCTTCTCGCAGCTCTTTCAGTTCCTTAGAGAACATCTCGCTCTGGGCTGTTTTGATTGCAAGCGTACGAGCCGCTTCCAACTCAGAAACGCTTAATGGTCCGGTGACTTTCGAGGCAGTTACTATTACATTGCTAATTTTAGACCTTTTTCTGGTCAGACTCACTGCTCGGAGATTGGTTTTGTAACGAAGCCACCACGCTATGACTCGAATTACCTTGAGTAAGCTCGAGTTCTTGTGAATAATCACACTGATTAGCTCTTCTGCTATTTGAATAGTATGGATCTTTACTGGACGACATTCTTCTTCTGTTTCCACATTTTCAGCTTGGCCGGGCACATCAAACTCCCACTGCGATCTTAAGAATGTTGGACCGTTCCACCAAACATCTAAAGATTCCAGGATTGAGGGATATACGCCACGAGATGCAAAATCAGATGGATTATGGTGTGTTGGGACATGAGACCAACAATCGCTGCCAATTAATCGCTGTATTTCGGATACTCGATTTGAAACAAATGTTGTCCATTTTGATGGGGTTGTTCTAATCCAAGCAAGAGCAATTGTTGAATCAGTCCAAGCAAAGATGTGAATATTTGGAATAGCTAAGACATCTCTGGTATATTGCAAAAGCTGTGCCAAAATTACTGCCCCGCAAAGTTCAAGACGAGGTAACGTGATCGTCCGCTTGCTCGGAGCAATCTTCGTCTTTGCTAAAAGTAAGTTAATGTGGATGTTTCCTCTGTTATCTAAGACTCGAACATAAACCACTGCTCCATATGCCTTAGTTGAAGCGTCGCAAAAGCCATGCAACTCGATTGCTTGATTTGATGGGCTCATTCGGTTCCATCGTGGAATTCTCACCTTTTCTATCATTGGAAGTTCTAACTGAAAAGCTTCCCAATCCTTTTTAATGTGGTCTGGAATTGGTTCGTCCCAATCACATCCAAGATCCCAGAGCTTCTGCATGAAAATCTTCGCAGTGATTATGCAAGGTGAGATCCATCCGAGTGGATCGAAAAGCTTGGCGATTGTTGATAAAACCGTACGTTTTGTTGTCGTTTCATTTGCTTTCTGTAAATTCTTGTAGGAAAAGAAGTCGCAGCTAGGAAACCATTTAATGCCTAGAGTTTTGACGTGATTGGACAGATCAAAAGGAAGCTCGAAATCATGTTCACGATCTTGGATTGGAATATCTTCAATCAAATCTCTATGATTAGCTGTCCACTTGCGTAAATTAAAACCGCCTGACGCCAAAAGTGCTCTTGCTTCATCTCGTTTTCTTCTCGCTTGTTCCATAGAATCTGCACCGCTGATCAAATCATCAACATACATATCTTCTCGCACGACCTTCGCCCCCACAGGAAACTTATCCTCTTCGTCTTCGGCTAAACGTTGTAAGGTTTTGATTGCTAAATAAGGAGCACTTGCCGTACCAAACGTTACAGTATTGAGCCTGTAAAGCTTCAAAGGTTCAGTTCGTTTTTCTCTCCACATGATAATTTGGTAAAAAGAATCTGGATGACTTACTAAAATTTGCCGATACATCTTTTCAATGTCGGCCGTAAAAGTATATCGGTGCATTCGCCATCGTAAAATAATATCTATAATAGATGTTTGTAATTTTGGACCAACCAGAAGATAATCATTAAGAGATTTCCCATTAGAATCTTTCGAAGCTGCATCAAAGACAACTCGAGTCTTCGTAGTTGTGCTTGATTCCTTAATCACAGCATGATGTGGTAAAATGAAGTGATTTGGTGTATTAAGTATTTCATCATCGCTGCTGATCTGCTCCATGTGATGGAGTGTTTCATATTCTGCAACACATTTTATGTAGTCAGCTCGAAGAGTTGCATTAGTATCAAGCTTCTTTTCAAGGTGAAGAAACCGTCGATATGCCATCTGTCGGCTGGATCCCATCTTTGGCAGCATGTTATCTTTGAATGGCATTTTAACTTGATACCGACCATCAGCTAAACGTTGAGTATACTTTTTAAAATGTTCTTCGCAGGCCATATTTTCTTCGGTATCATGGGCTTGAAATGGCAATTCTTCCACCTCCCAGAACTTCTGTAGTTGGAAGCTCAAATCAGTTGTTTGCAGGAAACTTCGGATTTGCTGACGTGGCTGTGTTGAAACTCTTCCTAATACGATCCAGCCCAACTCCGTATTTTGTGCCATTGGTCCGGTGCCATTTTCTGAACGTTTGATTTCTGGTAGAAATATTTGGGCACAAACGTCGCTGCCTAAAAGCAAATCGATGGGTGCAGGTTCGTGGAGATGTGGATCTGCCAACGGGAGTCCAATAAGATGATTCCATGTGTCAGGTATCATTTTTTGGGTCGGTAGAAGGCCAGTAAGTGACTTAAAGATGAATGCCTGTAGGGCAGTTTGAAACTGTGAGTGGCAAGATATGATCTGTACCTGTACAGCGTTCTGCGAGGTGCCACTACTGACCAACCCCAGCCCTGATACTTCGACACATGTCCTCAATTTTTTAAGTTTAAGTAACTGAGCAGCTGCTTCAGTTATAAATGAAGATTCAGAACCTGTATCAATCATGGCTCTTAAAAAATGTAATCGGCCGTCTGAAGAACGGGCTTTAACAATAGCAGTTGCTAAAAGCACTTGGTGAGAGAAATTTCGATCACCGTACGACGAATGATAATTCAAGGTGGTTGAATTCTGTGTATCATTGGTGGGTTGAAATTCGGCAAAGTTTGCATTATTGGCTGTCTGAACTACATTTGAGGTAGTTCCTCTCGGTTGTGTTGGAAATCTCCAAGAAGATTGTGCATGATTTCTTTGTAAATTGTTGTTCTGGATCTGTTGTTGGTTGACATGCAACAAAGAATGATGTCTCTGCTGACAAAAGAAGCAGCACAGTGGACTTGGACAGTCATTTAAAGAATGCCTGTAAGAAAGGCAATTTTCACAAACTTTCAATCGTCGAACAACGTCTATGCGACCCATGGTGTCCATATTAAGAAATTGTTGACATCTTTTTAATGAATGTTTTTCCTTATTGCATAATTTGCATATTAAAATCTCCGTTGGTATGGCGGGCTTAAACTTCTGTTTGGCATGTAAAACCTTGGACTTCGGAAAACGTGGTTTCGTATTAGCTGATGGATCAAATTTGGCGTAATTCGAAGTACTTTGGTCGTTTTGATCCAAAACTTCAAGAGTTCGGAAACGTTTTTCCAAAAATGAAGTAAATTCAGTGAATTTTGGTAGATCTTTTTTATCACCCAAACTTTCTTCCCATAGCTTCTGTGTAACCGACGGCAATTTTTGGTTAATGAACCAGATGAGAACAATGTCCCACTTTTCAACCGGAACATCCATGTTTTGCAATGCATTAAAGCATTCCTTTGTAGTGTATAAAATATTTCTTAAGCCTACAGCAGTTTCACGATGAAGTGAAGATTGGCCAAAAAGTTGTTGCATTTGAATATGCACTAGAATGCGCTTGTGGTCATATCTCTCCTTTAAAAGTGTCCACGCTTTCTCATAATTGGCAGCTTCAACGGATAGGTTTTGTAAAAATCGTTTTGCATCATCAGTTAAGCAAGATTGGAGGAAATGGAGCTTATCCAAATCAGTCAAACTTTTGTTGTTGTGAACCAGTGCTTGAAATCTATCATAAAATGGCCGCCAGGTGGTATAAGAACCATCAAACTTAGGAAGGTCGATGCGAGGCAACCTAACGTCTAAATGGGCAGATCGCTGTCCTTCAGGAACAGAAGCTCCATCCTTATCGTCCACCTTGGCTGCCGGCGGCGTTGAAACCTTTTCCAAAGTTTCCATTAAAATGGCCTTATAATCAAGGTAAATATCATTTATTTTATCAAATATAGCTTTCAAATCTTCTAATTTCAAACTTTCTTCCAGACAACCTCCACCAACAATTGCCTCATGGTAAGATTTTGCCGATTTTTCATCGTCGTTCAACTTTTCTAAGCGTCCTGATATGTGCGTCTTTGTCAAGCGTTCTTTTGGCGATTTTTTAAAATTCTCGAGGTCTCTTATTAATTTATTAAGAATTCCCTTTTGGAGTTCTCCATATTTAAAACCCTTGCGATCCATTTTAAATAAATTATCTCTTATCTTACAGATACAACTTGCAAAATTTTAATTGACGAGTTTACAACACAAATCAAGGCAAGACTTACTGCGTTGTTTGATGATGCTGCTGCTGCTGCTGCTGCGGCTGCTGCTGTCGCTGTCGCCGTCGCTGTCGCTTTGTTCAATCGCTGCAACTCTCTTGGAGCTCCGTCGGTCGCTGCACAATTATTGTTGCAATTTGTTAGCGATTTTAATAACGCTATTAGATTTAAGTTTAAGGATTAATTTGTAAATTGTATTGTTACTTTAACTCTTTTGTTGCTCGAAGGACCAATGAATTATTGTACAAGATTTTATGTAAAAAATAAGAAAAATATAATTTGTGGGAAAATAAAACCAATCGTTTCGATGTTAAATTTCAGAATAATTTATTTTATAATTAAGTACAATCGAAAAGTATATTAAAGCCATTAATCCCTAACATTTATTTGACCTTTAAATTTACATAGCTTTCGTTAAATATGATTTTGTTTTCGTATTTTAAAAGTTGGTAAAACTTGTTTATTAAGGCTCATTTTACATTCAATAAATTACGTGTAAATAATTTAATATTCCATGTTAGCATTCGCACAGCCGTAATGTGAATATCTGATCGATGGTGGACTTTCCAGGTACTTTTTGACTTAATAAATAAATAAATAAATAAATAAAGACCAAGGACCTAATGACCTAATTACTTACAAACCCTCTTCTTGTGTGCAACTTACCAGGAATGGAGGTGTCCTATATAAGAAGTTGATATTTCGGCAAATTTCAATTTACTAATTTGTACATATTTCCAGATTGTAATATTAGGAGTTTGTAAATGTTTTTAGAGCTTGCAGGTGCTCTTTATAAGTAGTGGCGTATTTGAATATCATCCAAATAAGCAATGCAGATCATATTAATAAACTTTTAATTTGACAATTTTTAATTGTCGAGAACTATGATAGAAAAATAATTACCAAGTTTATCAAAAAATTTGTTCTGATCCGCTCATAGGATGGCTATCATCGACTGTCCGTGCTTTAATCTTCCTGTAATCGATGACATATCGCCATTGTTTCTTACCATTTGGGTCGTCTTTGTAAGGTACGTCCCAAATTGGCGAATTGTATGGGATGGGATATTACTTGGTTCAATTATCGTTGTCTAGGCATAGTTTCGTTGAATATAAATTTGAATTTTAGTTTTTGTTGTAATTTGATGTCTTATTTCATAAGTGATTGTAGGCTCGTCCCCTTCTCTATAAAAAGTTAATTTATAGGGCGGATTGATTTTAAAATAGAATGAAACAAGCTGTCTGTGAGGTATTAACAAAATTATTATTTTATTTGAAAAATAGGTATGGAATATAACACCGTTCAAATGCCCGCCTTGACTTCTTACAGTGCCACGGATTCGAGTGGTTCAATTTTCAATGACTCTTCCGCATAGATTCGGCTGAATTTAGCGATCATCTGTGTTATGTTCACCTTAAGGGCATCGGTCGATTATGGTTTATTTGCATAGACCTTCGACTTCAGGAAACTCCGCAATAAAAAGTATAGCTAGGTCAAATCGCATGACCTTGGTGGCCAATTTACGTCATCTCTGTGAGAGATATCCTTACCCTCAAATTGTTTAAGCAGAATGTCAATCGTGGCGTTCGCCGTGTAAAACGTGGCGCCGCACACACGGCAAAATGACTACTTTAGGAGGCCAAAAATCATAGACATGGGAAATTGTTTTTATTTCTGATTTTTATAAGGTTAATGACCGATACATTATCAAAAATAATGAATTGACACACGGTACACTTAAAACAAATAGAACCGTTAACTTAATAAAGAAAATATATGAATTTAGAAAAAGAAAAAAAAAAGCATATTTCACTAAAAAGAAAAGAAAAAAAAAGCATATTTCACTAAACAATTATAATTTATATGTGGCCCTTAGTAGGTAGAAACAGTTAACAATAAATATATTAATTATTGGACGCTTCATCATCTTCGTCATCATCATCATCATCATCATCATCATCATCATCATCATCATCATCATCATCATCATCATCATCATCATCATCATCATCATCATCATCATCATCATCATCATCATCATCATCATCATCATCATCATCATCATCATCATCATCATCATCATCATCATCATCATCATCATCATCATCATCATCATCATCATCATCATCATCATCATCATCATCATCATCATCTTCATGTTGATGGTAGTCATCCTTCTCATCATTTCTATTGATGTCATTTTCTATTGGATTTTGCAGCATTTCTAAAACCTCCTTTGAATATGATTTCCTTCTTTTTTTGTGGCTCCTCCTCTTGGACGCAATTAGAGGATCGGAAGCTATAAGCATCCAGTGGGCAATGTCCGTGTTGGTGTGGATCCTGGAGGTCTTTCTGGCATGGAAAAGCCGTACACTTTTAAATTCCTTTTGGCTGGTCTCCAGCACATCTTCAGAAAATAAACCCACAGGGAGTGGAAACTCCTTAATTATGTCTGCTCCGTGTATCAGGAGTTTGTGCACAGACGCACTCATTTTATACCAGCTATACTCTCTGATACACATTTTTGCAGTTTCAAGACAATAACTTTTGAAATTATCGTGGTTTACATCGAATCCGCACGATAAAACGCTCAGGATGTTGGCGAATCTTTTAATGATCTCCATATCTACACCTGTGATATCAGACGATTTTGAGGGTTCCGCAAAAAATTTCCTGGCCGTATTTCCATCATTCGAATTTCCCCCTCCTTGTTTCGGTTGATCCACCACCAATCCCATTTCTTTATAAAATTTTTCTGTAATCTCGTTTTTTCTTTTTTTTACATTTTCTTTGGCTTCTTTGCTCCTGGCTTGCCATTGTTTCAGCTCCATTCTACGAGCCCAAACGCAAAATAGTTGGACTACCTATGATAAAAAACAAAAATCTTCTGATTCTTCAATTCCATCGGAAATAAAATCAATATTTTGGTATTTTTCTTAAGATATGTATATTTATTTTGAATAGGAATAAGTAACAAAAACAAAATGACTTCAATTAAATAACGATATAGAGCAATAATACGAAATAAAATAACGATTGATACTTTTTTTTAAGCGCAAAATAGTTGGCCTATGGGTCTTAATTTTTATTTTACCATGGTGTTACGTCGACTTTGGCCTTGATAACTGCTTCTATGCGTCGTGGCATTGTGTCGACTAATTTTTGACATTCTTCGGTGCCAAAAGATTCCCAAATATTTATGATTTCAGCTTTAAGGTCTTGAAGAGGTCCGGCATGGTTCTTTTCGCGGTTTTCGTTTCATTTTATGCCAGACAGTTTCGATTGGTGAAAGGTCAGGGCTGCTGGAAGGCCATTCCAGTAAAGAAATAGCTTCAGCAGATAGCCACGCCATTTTAGACCTTGCTGTATGGCAAGAAGCTCCATCCTGTTGGAAAATATAGTCTCGATCACTAGCTTGAAGTCGTGGTATTGATGGGAGAAGCTCATTTTCCAGAATATCCCTGTACCTGGCAGCATTGACACTTCCATTTACAAAATGCAAATTGCCCAAACCCCGCCCCGACATGCATCCCCATATCATTAGAGATGCTGGAAACTTGACCGTTGTTTTAAGGCAATCTTTGTGAAAAACCTCTTGAATTTCTAATGACTCGTTTTCGTTCGTCGCCCACGCAAACTTCAAACCTGGACACATCACTCCAAATAACGGACCGCCATTGACTTAAAGTTCAGTTTTTACGTTGTTTGGCCCACTCTAGCCGCTTTTTCTTTTGTTTATGTGTTAAAAGTGGTTTTTCTTTGGCCTATGTTTTTAACGAATTAAAATTGCTCTAATTTAAATAAATCTAAAACAAACCTTATAAAATTTGTATCCAATTTTTTTCATAGTCCGTTTGCAAGTGTCGACCGAAACACTTTTTTTATTCTTTCCCTCCATTGAACAGTTATTGCAGCGGCCGTTTAACGTCGATTTTCTTTTATTATATTTTTTAAAACTCGGCAATCTCGAGGCTTTGCAATTGGTGGGCGTCCCGTTTTTTTCCCGATCTCCACATTTCCACTATTTTTGAACTTTGAGATAATGTTTCGAATTGATGAGCGCGGTAAATTGAATTGTTTTGCGAATTTATAGCTCGATAATCCCGTTTCGAAGGCTTTATTTATGGATTCCCTAAGGTCTCTTGATAATGCAACGCCACGCACCATGGTTGACATTAAATTGTTGCTGGCTTGCATAAAACAAGAGATCAATAAACAACAAAACAAGTGCATGTCATTTTTTTAATAACGGTTAACTGAAAATCTATTTAAATCTTCATAGGCCAACTATTTTGCATCCCAGAGAGAGTAGTCCAACTATTATGCTCTATCTTTGTTTGAGGGAATGCAATCTGGAGCCATATTTGTTTTCTCGAATTTAGTTCTGTTTGGTCTAATTTACTTATTAAATGTAATTTATTACATCGACAAAAAAAAATTAAAAAACAACTGCTTGGGGACCAGAAAATATAGACACATAAAAAATGTTAATTTGTTAATTGATGAGTAGGCCAACTATTTTGCGTTTGGGTCGTATACGCGATGTGAAGAAGGTACTCGTAACACCTTAAGAAATTTCGGAAAAAAAAAACAAAAAGAAGAAATGTTTGTTGTTGTTTAAGTGGACTTTTTACAATATAAAAATGTTTTTATTTAAAAATGACTTTTAGTCCAATGTGTTTCGCCCTGATGAGCCCAACTATATGTCGTACCTGGGCGAAACGCATTGGACTAAAAGTCATTTTTAAATAGTAACACCTTAAGTATGAATGGAGCACAGATATGCCAAACTTGAACGGAGCCTTCGAGTATTCTTTGCTCAAAAGCAGATCAATGTTATTAAGCTCCTTGGGTGTTGCTTTACATATGTTGCAAGCTTGCGTTGATGATGTATCGGTTAAAACGTTGCAAGTCTTGCCATCCATCATTGTACACACAGCATTATGTTTGAAGGTGTATGTTTTGTCGCCGAAAGTTACTGTCGTGACCTGCAACCTCGATATTTGCTCTTCAATTTCATCGTAATGCAGCTTTACAGATTCTTTCGTCTCCTTCTCGATCTTCAGACGAATAAGGCGGCTATATCTTGAAGAGGAAGGACTAGGGTTTTGCCATATTATCTGTTTTCCATTGCTTGTTGTGTTTTCTGACATTTGTAATGGCACTATAGTGCACAAAATAATGTTAGTGTCACCATACAATGAGTTGTTTGCAAAGCATTGTTTATATATGGAATGACCGCCACTCCCGTCAAGACCCCATTTGTACACCATTTCAATCGGTATGTTCTCTTCGTGATCGTGGTGTATAAGGAGTACATCCTGCTGTACATCTGCAAGTCTGCGTATCGTGTGGTCAAGAATATCTTGGACGGGGATTTGGACTTCCGTTTCTGATATTTTTATATTGTCAGGGTAGCACATCATCTTTGTCTGCGCTATAACATTGTATGCAGGATATATATTTGCACCCCGAGATTTCGCCCCTCTTTGCATGTGAATGTAATCTTCTTTACTCATGTCAGAGTCAATGATAAAGGCTAAAGCCTCCTCAGGGGAGTAGGGTGTGATACCAGAAGTCTTTGGGTCATCATACATTTTTTTAACGCGTCTGTATCTGCGCGGACTGGTGGTCATTGTCAGGTTTACCATTTGTGCAGCTGTCCTTTTCCCACATTTTGCTAAGCTAGCTTGAGCAGCAGCACACAAAACCTCTGGGTTTGTATTGGCAACAATTGCTTGAACACGTCTTCTTTTTTTCGTTCGTACAGAGCCCCCTTCAAAAGGTTTTGCTGGTCTACCTTTAACACCTAATTTTGAAACACGTTTCACTGCTGGCAGAACCAAGTCGTTTTTTAACCATGTTGAATTAGCCAGGGTGAATCTCTCAATTTTCCAATTCGAGTTCCTCCACTTTCTCAACAGTTTCGATACAAACACTTTCAGAACACTTTTTATTTGTAAAGCACTGTCTTTTGATTGTTCATAAACTCTATGATTGTCCAATACATAGCTTGTTAATCGTTCCACACACTTAGATCATGATAATTTATAAAAATTTTCGTTTTGTAGCACTGAAATCAGATCCATTTTCCTTATATGCAATTTTGAGTGACTTCGATCACTCCGACTACCTATCAATAAAAGAAGATAGTATCACAATGAGTTGATTTGAGTTCTCAAAATTCACAATAATAACGGTCAACAAACGACTTAATGAAAATATCAAAGACAGAAAGCGGAACCTAGCGGAACTTTTTTTTGTAAGCCTGAGTAAACATGAATTTTAAAGAAAAAATTGTCTAGGACCGCAATATAATATTTTAATATTTACCATCACATTGTTTTTTATTTAACAGTCTTTATTAAATGTTCATACCTGTAGATTCCATATTCTTGATCACTTTGTATATTTTACCACGAGACTGAAAAAAAATGCGTTATGTTTCATTGACGTTTAAGTGAGCAATCAACCGTACCATCACTTCGCTCATTTTCCGGACTCTCGTAGTCCTTTATTTTAAACATAACAGAGGCGACTTATGCTCTTTGTGATTCACAGACCATCTGACTAAAAAAATACAAGCTTATTTAGACTCTACCTTTATTTTGATAAACAGCTTTTTGGCCTCCTAAAGTAGTCATTTTGCCGTGTGTGCGCCGTCCTGCTCGAACCACATGTCGTCTAGGTACATATATGGTTTAATTTGGGCCACAAGAAATTGGTTATGATCGTTCTGTAGCGCTCGCCATTGACAGTGACCGCCTCATCAACTTTGTTTTTGAAAAAGTATGGACAAATGACGCTGCCGGCCGGTTCAAAATCCGAACCAAACGGTAACTTTTTGCATATTCACCTGGTGAACCTCCTCCTGTTTGGTTGATTTTTCGGCCAAAATTGGGTGCTCATCCAAACGCTCCGAAGCCCAGTAAGCGAAGAGATGACTCTGTCTCTGATCATGAACTTTAAGTTCCTTTGTCAGTTGCATCTTGTGCGGATATAGGCTCGAGTCCTGATGCAAAATTCGCCAAGTTGAAGAAAGCCAAGAAAGGCTGAGGCGAGGAATCGACTGCCTCGGGTTCTGCCACTTTTAACGAATGAATGATGGAGCCAACCGGTCGTCTTAAATTTGACCATTAAACGTTGAATAGTCAACTGTGAAGGACCAACACATCCACCGCACTTCTCCAAAACAATTTGGCCGTCACAGTCTGCCAAGATCTACCCGCACCAATTGAAAAACCCTTAACCATTTTATAAGTTTTTTACATTTTCTACTAATAATTTGCCGCAAAATGAAAAAGACTTTTTGGTATAGGAAAAGGATCACCAGTGACCATCATGTTGTCACCTTAATAATATTCCTTTCAATATTGAAAAAGCTTTACATTATTTTTCCATACTTCAGAAACTGTATCCCTCCAATAAATTTGAAAAAATGTCCAAAAAAATTTAGACTTGTCCTTTATATTAAATATTTGTACACTCTCCCCGGTAAATGTCCATACATGTTAACTGAATTTCTTTCTCAAGTCATCGAATATCCAAAAACTTTTAGGGTATAGTTTGAGTGAAATTTGCATATGATACAAGTATTGAGAGCATACATAATTGTAGAGGTTTGTAAACTCTTCAAAAGTAATACACACAGATCTACACTTCACGATTTTTTAAAGGACACACTTCTTATAGAATTCCTTAAAGCCCTGTTTGTCCTGTTGTCGATGAATTGATAGCTCTTTAAAATTAATTATTTAAAATAGAATTCAAAAGGTACTTACATATACATTTTCCCATACCTACCCAAACTTATTCTTTTTGAAAATATAAAATCAAGTATTAAATCGATGTCAATGTAAGCACAATGTCGAATATGAAGACCCTCAAGTGTTATTTCAAGTATTTCATATGTCCTCATTGTCCTATGAAAATATTCATATAAGACTCTTCTACGCCCGTCAAGATTGCCCACTTTAGGTTCCTTGGGTATTGAGATTACAAAGCCCCATTATTAAAGTATACACTTTGTTGTTGTTGTTGTTGCCTTTCTTATTTATTTGGCAAGTTAGTGCCATCTTGGTTTTATTGCCTTTTTTGTCATTGCAGTACATAAAATTTCAAGAATTCTATGTATGTTTATTTTGGATAGGAATTGTGTGTACCAGGGGAAGAATGAGTCTTATAAGTGCACACAGCCTTTGGAATGTGTACATGATGGTCAGAATTATATTACAATAAAGCTTAAGCAGATTATGAGGAGGTGCATGGGTTGGGCGTTTGTAAATTCCATAACTGATCCTATAAATTGCACATGTCAGGCTTGTACAAGAGTCAAACAAAAGTAAAGACATTGTTTTTGATAGGGACGATTTAGTGTAGGTATACATTTTTTTTTTCTTTTACATATTCAAGGATTGTTCATGTTCTAAGGATTGTCCTTGCTATCCAAACATACATTGTACTATTAAATTAAGTGCGACAGATATTAAGGTAGTTGTATCTTATGTTCTTATGTGGGGAAAATGTACTTCAGTACTAATTTGTTCAATATTAGATTTTGCTATTAGGATATTACCTTTCAAAACTAACAGCAGGACACATGGCTTAATAGTTATTGTGGTCATACAATGGTTAAGTAAATTTCTAATGACATAATTGTCTCGTACGAGAATGGATGCAAGTGTTTATTATTAAGGCTGAACAATATCTAATGGAATTTTAGATAGGTAGATGAAGTCGTAATTTTTTCTATGGAAGGAATCGTTTTCCAGTTTTTTTTTTAAATATAATTTAGATTTGTACAGATTTGGCAAATATTCCAGCTAAAGTTTTGAATGATGTTAAATTTCCAGAGACTATGCCCAGCAAGACACTCGATACTACCGCTGCGCAACTATTCTTTAGATAGGATCAACTGAGGTGTCTCTAGTGCCAGTTAGGCTGATTTAATTGGTGAATACCTTTGATCTAACCTGCCATCCTTTTTTATTTTTAACCTTTTATACTTGAATCCAGCGAGACCATGGAAACTCGGTAAATTTTAGTGCAAAGGATACATCCTGATGTCGGTCTCACCTGGGATGATTTGAAAGCTGTATTGTCTTGGTTTCCCGAAACAAGAACGAGACTTGAGACCGTGTAGTGCTACTGTTGAGTGACTGATCCGAACTCCGGATGATTGTGCAAAAGCACATTTATTATACACATACGAAGCTTACTACATTCTTTCCTTCTGAATTCAAGCCAAATTGGATGACACCGTAAGAATGTCGATAAATCCGCATATCAATTCGATCTACAGGTTCAAACGAGTTATGGTATTAAACTGGCGCACTTCAGTGTTAATAGGGCCACAGGGCTAGACTATCAGTGGCCGCCTTTTTTACCTAAACTACTTAATCTCGTGATCATCCCCACATATGGCATTCGGGGTTGTGCTGTTGGGTAGTTAAATTCCCTACCATGTTAAAGGTTCGGGGTTCGGTTATCTGCAACAAAAATTGGAACGTCAAAGGATAATGACTTGAGAATAATGTGCCTGAAACATGAGAATTATGTATATTTCCACCCCAGATTCTATTTACAAGCTTGAATATGTCCTTGCGTATGGTACTTATATTCTTGGAATATTTGTCACTTCCTCACAAGAGACAATACACCCCAAAGCAGCTGAGAGCCTCTAGATGACAGTCTAACGCATTAACCATTATGCTAAGGGGTTCTCCGGTAGTATAAGGATAAAAAATAAAGCAATAATTATAGTTTTTCCAGTTGTCATGTTTCAGCAGCTATTAAAGTTACCAATGACATCCAGCTGTTAAAATATTCAGTAAGGTTTGACATTTAATCTGGACGATCATGGATAACACCGTGAGTATGCGTGAGGCGCTAGAAATATTATATCCGGAATTCGGCCAACAAAATATTTGCTCGCTTGAGTTTCATTTTTGCTCAGAGGCTTTGTCAACAAGCAAAATTGCTTTTTATATAGCGAACACAATGAACAAGTGTTTGACTGAGCACCAACACATTCAGAAAGATTGACTGTTTGGTCTTATTTCTTTCGAAATGAGGAAAGAGACATCGTTACCATCAATGATATCGGGTAGCGAGCGACGTTAACCTAATTTCTATAGGCGAAGTTCGACAACATCGAAATATCGGAGCTGTGGTTCCAACATGAGGGCCATACATGACATAATAAGCGACGCAATGCTCGAAGTTGTGAAGGAGACATTTTAGCGATTGGGTCATATCAAAGCAAGCTTTCATTATCAATTGGCCACCGTAATTATCACTTGGTTATTTTCAGTGGCTCTACGTCAAGACCTTAGTCTACGTTAACAAGCTAATTACTTTAAATGAGCTTGAAGCTGATTTTCGAAGCGCTATTGTCAATCAATTTTATATCCTACATCGTTATTGTTTTATTTAAATTGCTTTTCCTTCGTTTTCTTGAGATATCACACTTCATTGGGTACCAGGTCATGTGCCTTGGTAAATGAAGATTCAAGCTTTTTAGCGAAAATAAATGCAAAGACACCCTTAACACATATTGCATATGAAAGGAAAAAAATGTGATTAAAAAAATGTTCGAATCCTGATGCAAGGTTATCTACTAAGTATATTTTACTTCCTGTCAACTAGGAATAGCTTTCGATAATTTTGCCTTGGGGATCAGTTCTACATGAAGGTTCTGCAATATTTTTGAGAAATCCCCGGGCTGCATATAAGGTAGATATTATCAAGACATATGTACATATATGTAGATGCCTGGGACGTCATTAGATAAATGAGATCTATCTTTCCTCTCTAAAAGTGTTTTTAACACTTAGGTTTTTAAAACAAATACATTTAAAGGGAAAGCTGTAGAATGAGAAATCTGATCCAGCTAATAATCGGCATGATGTGTTAATCGACGTAAGGTACATAATTCAACATCTAAGACTAGCGTATATTTCGAATTGCAAACGTTGACACTGAACATTTCTTTGTTGCGGAAAAATTCAGGGCGTGGTTTTCGAACGCAAGAAAACTGCGAACTGCTCAGAAAATAGAAGAAGAAATTCGACGTTTGACGTTTGAACATACCCAGTTTCCAGTGTCTACAGAGATTACCTGAGTGGGAACCTTTTCGCTCTACATTCAGAAATTCGGCTAAGTTAGGTTATTGGGCTGATAGTTAACCTTGTTACCGTCACAATTAGATCAATGTAGATCCCTTGTGATACCTTAGGGTTTATGACTCCCATATATTGAAACCTATGATTATCATTTGTCATTCAAGGTAGTTAAGGGTGTTGATGAGGGAGATGTGGCTCCTCCAATCACTGACGCTCGTGTTCACTGTTGGTGTGGCAATTGCTGGTGCATAGGCGAGGTCCCCGTTCTTCGTGTGTTGCTGCGTCTACAAGAAACACGGTGGTCGCTTAGTCGTTTTCGTTCGTTGTATCATTGTCGTCTTGGACCCTTTTTATCTTTTGATTGTGGTTGGAGGCGATTTCCATTCTCGTGGTCGGCTGTATGATAGAGCTAAAGAATTTTCAAGGCATTTGGTAGCGTTAATACATTTCAATGTGTTTTTGCTGGGAATGCCAGAGAGCTCCTCCAAGTCGTTGAAGAAGTGTCTCCCTTGGCACGTTTCTCATATGATATAGCGCATGGCAGTCAAATAGGTAATGAGGAGTATCCTCATGTATCTCCTCGTCACCGCATCCTCTGCATAAATCGTTTATAATGAGTTTCATCTTTTTCTTTGGTAACCCAGTTGGTTGTGGCCGATGGTGATGCTCACTAGAAGAGAAACAGACTTTTTACTCAGTTGGATGATAATGTCGGTCTTTTGTTTGCTGAAACTAGGCCAACGTTTTATGGTTATAAAACAGGTATCGAGCAAGTTCCACCTCTTATTTGTTGTAGTTAGAACTTTGCTCTCGATTTCCAGTTTAAGATTACATGGTGGGACCTGAACTGTTGTGTCTTCCTGATTAAGATCAAGTGTTGATCCTATTCTTGCCAGCTCTTCAGTGTTTTCATTACCAGGGACACCATTGTGACCATGAACCTAACAGAGCCTTATGTTGTGCGGTGACTAGGTTAAGGTATGTCAGTACATGTCTGACTATTGCCGTGTACATCTACTTGATAATTTTATATATTTGGCGTAATAGTCTATTTGTATTTGGACTCGTAACAAGTAAAGATTGTAAAAATTCAGTTTCTTTTATAAAGATAAGAGCCAGAGTTAAAAAAAAATCGACAAATCGTTGTGTGATTGAGACAGACAAATCTAAGAAGTTTGCATTTAGAGTACAATATTCGCGTAAAGGGGTTTCTCGTTTACCCTTTTC
This sequence comes from Philhelius festivus, assembly GCA_963931855.1. NCBI lineage: Eukaryota > Metazoa > Arthropoda > Insecta > Diptera > Syrphidae > Philhelius > Philhelius festivus. Next base: position 192,261,924 of record OZ007554.1, read on the forward strand.
CGTTTAATACTTTGACTTCCCCCCTGTCATATACCACCAACAAACAGCTTTCTGCAGGTAGGGTTACCGAGGTTAATTTTTTTGTTTTTGGCGGCGGAATTAAAGATGCTGATAAGCTAACTTCAAGGGAATAGGAGGGATTCTAGTTCCAAGTACTACCAGTTTGCCGTTTCAATATGCTGCGGCTAACTTCGCCAAAGTATTATTTTTGTAATAAGGGAAGTAAACAAATTTACGTAAGTCACGCCAATAGCAATGGGAACCTTGACTTTTACTGAGATGGTCAAAAGCTCAATGAAATAGTAATAGAATTTTGAAGGAATTTTTTTTTTATTTAAAAATATTTCCATGTATTGGTCAATTACTTAAAACTAACCTAAATCTTTCAATCTTTTTTCCAGGTAAAATCATTGCCAGCAATTGGGGTAAATATAAAAAAAAATATATTTTTTTCTTTTCAATTAAAACGAAAATCTAGGACCCTTTTTAACGATGCTAATATATTATAACGATACTGGATATCCTTTTAGTTTTTTAGTTTTTTTTTTCAAGCAAGAACTCTTAAATTATGATCAACCAACACACGTGCAATTAAAAATTGTGAGCCCAGAGTGCTCTGTTTCTTTTTCTGTAAATCTTTTTCTCTCAATCTAGCAACTATCATATTCCCAAGCCATCCTGGAATTAATTACTCACAAACTTTTCACTACAAACATACTTATGTACATATATAATATTCGCGAAGAAATTCAAGGACAAAAATAAAAACAAGTTCCTGTTCTTTTATCCTCCCCCAGGGCTCGGTGAAAGTTGAATCCATCGATGTTGTGTACCGTGTAGCCTGTGGGTTGTGTCCCTAAAATCGGCAGGGGAATGAATCTAGGTGTAACTACAAAAACAACAACAACAAAAAAACTAAGAAAATCAATACATTATACGTGTACACCAACAGGCAGGCAATCTGTAGAAGTGAAGAAAATAAACTCATCCCCTGCGATTTCGCACAAATAAAAATATATATGTATAGGTAGATAGATACAAAGATGGATACTGGATTTATACAGCCGTATACCGTTAACGTTGTCCGCTATGTTTATTTCTTTTTTTTTTTTTGTTCATTGTAGTCGACCTTCCTCAAGAACTATTCTTATGTCATATAATGTGGAACGTAAAGACAAGGTAGGTAGGTATATGGGCGTGGAGCATATGTGGTGCGGTATTGAAGAAGGTTTATCACCTGCAACCCTGCTGTATGCTGTGTATCCCAGATTGCCATAAAGCACTTTACGTGATTGCTAGAATAAATTTTCTTCTTTCTTCCGTAATCGGGTGCGACAAATAAACCCCTTAGATGTGTTGATGGTGATGATATTTGCGAATGGAAAGGTATTTCTAGGATATGGCAGTATGGTTGAATTTATTCAACAAGTTGTAGGTACCTCTACCTATGTATGTGTAGGTAGGTAGGGACGTAGGCTGTCGTCGTCAGTGAATTAATAATACGTGTATATACCTTGATAATGTACAATACCTGTGCCTGCCGTTCTGTCGTTCAGCCACTGAAGATATGTAGGCTATTGTATATTTTATACGAGAGGGTTAACCACCAATTGAATAGCTAATTGAAATTCAAATTCAAGAGATTATACAAAAGTTTTTCTTGGTATCCTATGAATACACAGCAAAAACATGAATCGATGTATGTGTGTTTTTAGGTAATATTACCCAAGTTTAAACTAAAGATCTTTTGATGTTGGAGAAGACCTTCAAATTGGTTCACGTAATTTTATCTACTTTTCTGACCTTTAAACTTCTGCTTGGACGGCAGAAGGAGCTTTGTGCTAAAGGGTTCACTGGATATATTACCCGATAAGGTATAACCATCGCTACATGTAAACTAATGCTGGAAAGAGATGCTATAAAGAGGAAAAACTTAAGATGGAATAATGCCTGATGACGAATCAGATCTGGGCAATGCTTGATTTGAAACGCTCTGAGTGTTCAATATCCTTAAGTACATTAAACATCAGCTCATAATTGGACTCTGTTTTATAAGCAAGCACGCAACGAGATTTGGTGTCTATTTAAATGATTTTTGCAGAAGCTGTATGGAAGAAGAAGCAGTAGAATCAATCCCTCATCTTCTATTTACATGCCCTGCTCTATCCCATAGGTATAAATTCCTTTTTGGAGAGTTTTCCTTCTCTGAACTTCGTAATCTAATGAATATAAACAATTTAAGTCTCTTTCGCTTCATTAGGAGCTCCAAATGGTTTAACAAGTATGAAGAAAATCTCTATATTCATGTGTTATCACAAGAGACCAACTCAGGTGTTAGTGTGTTAGCTACGATACGCAGGCAGCCAGTTCAACCCAACATAAACTAAGGGCACTTGTGTGATTCCCTAGAGGGGAAGTGTTAAAAAAAAAATAATTCTTAAATATCGTTACCTTGCATTATTTCACAAATTCTAAATACATACCTATGTCATGCGAATGTCAAATTTTTGTGCTGAATTTGATTTTTCATATTTCGGATCACACTTGTATGTCTGATTCCTCATAACTGACATAACTGCAAATAATCAAATGTGACAGAATCTTTAATGGTTGTCGAACGATGTTCGTGTGTATTGAATGTCAAGTTGTGAGTTTTGCAACTTTCAAGTTGGTTTTAACATGCTTGATTTAACGCATAGTCTTTAAGATATTGGAAGAAGTCAAAAAAGCTCTTTCGATTTTGATAAGAATTAAGTTGTGAATACCTAGATGATTTATCAGAAATACAGGGTGCGTTCTATGTTCTAGGTCCATGTTTTTTTTTCAAAAACTTTTAAATGAGATACAATTTTATAATTTGTATTCCATTGATTGATTATATGGTCTTGTAAAGGGTGGGCCAAATACAAGTTTCTTTTTAAAAATGCAATAAAATGAATAAAGCTAAATCTATCCATGTATTATGGCTTTATTAGTAAGAGCAAATATTCCCGTTAATTATGGAACACAACAACGTCGGTCGTTCAAGTGGCTGCCTCGGCTGGCTTCGCAGTAGTACATTCTGTCACTCTAATTTTCCAAGAGCTTGTTGATGGTTTCGGGCTGTAGCTCACGGATTGCTTAGATGATATTTGCCTCAAGTGCTAGAATCATTTCGGATTGTTGGCAGTTAGGTTAGGTTAGTGGGCTGACAGTTGATCTTGTTACCGTCACACTTAGATCAATGTAGATCCGTTGTGATGCCCTAGGGTTTGTGACCCCTTGTAATGAAACTTATGATAATCCTATGTCGATCAAGTCCGTTAAGGATGTAGATGGGTTACAGTAAGTTTTAGCCTGAAATGTCAGAGGGTATTTTTAAAGTATTGAAATTTCATTGAAGATAGAAAATTATTTCTGTTTAAGTGGAGTGATTGAATGAAATTCAATTAAAAGCTCAAGTGACCTCAACTCCAAGGTGCGTTTCGCCCAGGTACGACAGTTGGTTCATCAGTTAGATGCGGCACAGTCTATTAAAGCTTTAAATTTTATAAGAGTCGGTAAACATCGACCAATATTTGCGTCTTAGAACGGTACGGCAGCATCTAACTGATGAGCCCACTGTCGAACCTGGGCGAAACGCACCTTGGAGTTGAGGTCACTTGAGCTTTTAATTGTATTGAAATTTCCATCGTCACATAATAACCTGGCTAGGGAGAGGTATATGCCTTCTCAGGGGGTATTCCTTTCCTTTACCTCCCCTTGAGCAATCATTCCCCCCACTCGTAGGAGCATGCGGCTCCTTGCAACGTCTGGTAGATGAGTTTGAAAAGTCAGTGTTTGGTGTATATGTTCGTTTGTTTGGTCCATAGTTAAGTCGAAGAGGCTGTTTCCAATCTTAGGTAGAGTTGGCCCCATCAACCCTCTGATGCTCGTGTTCAACGTAGGAGTGGCAACCGCAGGTGTATAGGCGAGGTGCCCACTCTTCGTTTGTGCTGCTCCCACAAGGAACACGTTCGTCGTGTTCGTTTTCGTTCGTACTACACTATAGTACTTTAGTTGAAGGCGGTTTTCAGAGATCAGGAATTCTCAAGCCATTTGGTATCGTTAACGAATTTTAACATGATTTTGTTTGCAATGTCGGAGAGCTCCTGCAAGTCGCTGAAGAAGTGTCTCCCTAGATGTCTGTTTCTTAGATGATATAGCGCAGGGCAGTGACACAGGTAGTCACCGCATCCTCTGCACAAGTCGTCCATACTGAGTTTCATCTTTTTCTTGTGGTAACCGAGTTGGTTGTGACCTGTGATGATGCTCACGAGAAGAGAAAGAGACTTTTTATTCAGTTGGATGTTAACATCGGTCTTTTGTTTACTGAAACTAGGCCATAATTTTCTGGTTGTAAGACAGGAATTGAGAGAGTTCCATCTCTTGTTTGTTAGGGCTAGAATTTTACTCTTGATTACCTGTTTAAGATTACAGAGTGGGACTTGAACTGTTGTGTCTGCTTGATTAGGATCAAGTGTTGATCCTATTCTTGCCAGCTCGTCAGCGCTTTCATTTCCTGGGACACCACTGTTACCAGGAACCCAGCAGAGTCTAATGTTGTGCTGTGCACCAAGAACCCTAAGCTCTTCGCGACAGCAAGTTACAAGCTTCGATTTGATTTTAATGGCAGAAATCGCTTTTATTGCCGCTTGGCTATCATTAAAAAAAGTGATATCAGCTTGTGGTATTGCCATCATTGAGATTTGTCTAGCAGATTTCGTCTGAATCGATCTGGATAGTCCAAGGATTTCTGAAAAGAATCCTGCACCAACACCAGTTTCCATCTTGAAACTGTCGGTATATATACTCGTAGATATCATCGATTCGCAGGTAGATGGCTCATTGATTTGCCAGTCCTCTCTGCTAGCAAAGGCGGTCTCGAACGGCTTGTAAAAGTCTAACCGGGGTGTTATGTAGTCAGTACATACCCTATTGCCCGTGTATTTCTGTAGAATCTACGCATGACCTAAGATACTATGTGGCCAGTTACACGTTTGGCCAAGTCGAAGTGTGCTATTGGCTGCCGATTCTTGTGTAAATAGATCTATGGGTTTTAGATTGACTATAGCTTCCAGACCAGCTGTCGGGGTGGACCTCATTGCCCCAGTGACTCCAATACATGCCATTCTTTGTACCTTGGTCATGATTTTAAGGTTGGTAGGTTTGTCTATTGCATTCCACCTGACTACGTTACTGTATGTCAGTACAGGTCTGACTATGGCCGTATAAATCCACTTGATAATTTTTGGGCTTTGTCCCCAAGTTTTACCAAATATTCTCTTGCAGGAGTAGAAGGCGAACATGGCTTTATTTGTTCTATACTTAATGTTGAGACTTCAGTTCAATTTCTTATCCAGGATCACGCCAAGATATTTGGCGTGATCAGAGATTTTGAGTTGGGTCCCTTCAATTAAGGGAATTTTAAAAGTCGGTAGCTTCCTTTTGTTCGGAAAAAGAACCAATTCGGTTTTTTTGCGGATTAACCGCTAGATCGCAGTTTTTAGTTCATGCATTCACTATAGATAAAGCATTCTCTATCTGTTCGCTTATTGTGGAGGGAAATTTACCTGTCGCTAGTAATGCTAGGTCATCAGCATATGCAATTACTTGGACTTCACTACTTCACACTTCCCCAGAATTAAAAGTCAAAAGGGGTCAACTCGCAGCTCCGAGGCGGCCAAATGACATCGCCAAGACGGCTGATAACATGATTTTGGATTTGGTGTGGAATCGGCTGTGTGGCATGGTGCGTCATCCTGCATGAAAATCTATGTCTTCAATTTCAGTCAAAAAAAAGTTGGTTACCATGGCTCTGTTAGGGCAACTGTTGACCAAAACTTTGTTCCCAGCCTCATTTTAGAAGAAAAATGGTCCGATGATGCCACCACTCCACAATCGCACCAGACTGTCACTATCTGTCGATGCATTGGCTTGTTTGCAATAACGTGCCGGTTTTCCGAGCCCGGTTAGTACCCTGGACCATATCACACCTCAGATCTGGATTGGAATACATTTTTTTTCAGGGGTAATGCCTCTTTTCTTATGGTGACAAATTCTTAAAGACTTATGGTCATGATAAAGTGCAGTTCGGATTCAGTCGAAAATTGTTCTACACTTTATTTCTGCAGTTTTTGTCACACACAGATGAATGGCTGAGAGTTGTAACTTACTAGGCCTAGTTTCACCACGGTTTGTCGCACCAATAACAATGTAAATAAATTTAATCTATTTTAGCCATTTCATCAAATTACCAGTGAAATTTTTGTCTGCATTAATTTATTTTGTGAAATACATGGAGGATGTTTTTTTTTTTAATAATTATTCCCTAGGAAAATAGTCAAGGAGAATAAATCTATTTAAATAAATTATAAACGTCCTACTCTCCATTTTTGTCCACGCACTATAATAGTGAGCAATAAAAAACAGCATTCCCTGTAGAAAAAAGGAAAACAAAATAATAATAAATTTTACGCCATTGCGTTATTTCCAGGGGACTACAAATAACTTTATGACATTATCGATCGGGGAGACCGCAAGACGACCATTTACGATGGTAGATACTAGATATAGATAGTTTTGAGATACTGGATTTAAGCTAAGAGAATAAATAGACAAAAATAAAGCTCCATATACATAGGTACTATATGCCACATACCTATAAAACATATTATTATTGCTTTGAGAAAATATAAATTGTATGTACATAGGGTGTAACGAGCTTGGGTTGTTAAATTTATGTTACGTTGTGGTTAATACATAATAAAAACTTCAAAACTTTATTTTGATTGAGATAAGATAACTCGAAATGAACTGTAGAACGATTTTCGATGAATGAATTATCAATTGAATCATTTTCCAAAGTTGTTGTAAAAAAGGTTTTTTCAAGAGAGATTTCTGAACTTTGGCAGGTGATTGCGTGGGGCCATACTGTTGAAGGTTCATTTGTCAAATGAGCTGTCATTTATTAAGTCTGTTTTGACAAATCTAAAGTGGAGAGTTAAATTGTTCAACAACAGGTGCAAGTAATTTAATTGCTTTATGACAATGGGTCTTTTGTTCGAGCAACATTTCCTACACTTTGCCCACTTTAGGGTCGTCATAAACGAGGCCCATTTCTGGATGAATAGGTTCGTCAATAAGCAAAATTGTTAAATTTGTGACGATCATAATCCAAACGACATCCACCATATGGCAATGCATCCAGACAAAGTCACTGTTTGATGTTAATTTTGGGCTGGCGAAGGCGGGATCATCGGTCCACAATTCTTTGGAAACGCCGTTGCCGAGGACATTACCTTCAACAGCGAGCGCTATAGGTCGTTGATAACCAATTTATTTTGGTACAAGTTGGATGATATGAACGCCGATGACATATAGTTTGAGGGGGATGGGGCGCTGCGTGCCACACAGCCCGTGCCACAATGTAAATTTTTCATCAGCGATTTCCGAACATGGTTATCTCACAAATAGGCGATGTAAATTGTCCACCGAGATCTTGCAACTTCACCTCGTTCAAATTCTTCTCGTGGGATTTTCTTAAATCACAGAGCCGTATCACAAACCGATACTGCCCTGAAAGTCAGCATAATCAATGCCAATCACTGAACGATTTCGAAAAACACAAATCCGCTGGAACGGATAGTATCCCTCTCAGTGTTATGAAGAGGTGTTCTTCAACGCTGGAAAAAGTACTACGAAAGCTTTTCCACATTTCCTATTTTATTGGTCTCTTTCCGACCGAATGGAAACCAGTTGCTCCAGTTGCACTTACGTTCCTTATTTCCAAGGTCATAGAAATGCTGGTAAATTATCAGCCCAAGAAATATCTTGAATAACGAAAGCTTCCCAATGACAGTTAGTGTGGATTTCGTGGCATCCACTGGTGATCAGGTCCATCATCCATCCATCAGGTCCACTGGTGATCTGATGGTATATCTCACCGAGCAGTGGCACAAATTTTTAAATCGTTTTGGAGAAAAAAAGATTATTGCACTTGATATTTCAAAAGCATTTGATAGAGTTTGGCATCAAGTTCTCTTATCGAAAATGCATGCATTTGGTATCGATAAATCTATTATTCGTTGAAAAAAGAACTTTCTTTGGAACAGCTCAATACAAGTTGTGTTGGTTGGTTTTCTTAGTCTGATATTCATAAAATAAATGCTAGTGTGCCACAGGGTTCCGTCTTGTCTCCAACTGTCTTATTTCATATTCATCAATGATCATTTGTCTGAAATTTCTAATCCATTTAATCCATTTGTTTTGCTGACGACGTAACTCTTAGGTTCTGATAATCATTTCCAGACTCATGTGCTTTTCCTTCGAATGGGGATTTAGAACGGCAACGTATGATAAGCTCATTAAATTCGGATCTCGGTAGTATTGTCAAATGGGGTAACGACCGCATAGAATTTAATGCTTCTTAAACTCAATGCTGCCTTCTTTCGTTAAATCGCAACTCATCCCATGCCAATATCCATGAGCGGCACTTGCATTGAGGAACCGAACAGCTCTCAACTCTCGATAACCAGCAACAGCAAATTTAAAAGAACGGCAATGTCAGAACTCATTACAACCACAGTTCAGGTTGGGCAAAAAACATTCGATGCTTCATTCACTTCTGAAGTCCCAGCACGATGTTTCCTTTTTATTGAATTGTCACCAAGCCACTATTTGATTTTTTCTGGACATCGAAAAAGCTATTCCAACTAATATTTCTTCAATACTCCTATAGGATATCCTCTACTAAACCTAAACGCTCGCACTGTGATACAACATAACCATTATAAGGGTAGTACTAATCCTTTGAGTGTGAAGAAATTATAAATAAAAAAAATTCCAGCTGGAGTTGCCCTAAAATCTAAACAAGCAACATTCCTCTTCAACATTTTCCCGTCCAGACCAACTAGAACTGATCACACTCTCATGTTTGCCCATGATTTTCTGACATTACTGTCACCAATACTTGCTGCTTAAAGGGTGGCAGTCCTCTTCAGACGACTCTACGAAAACTACCAAAATTCCAAAATTAACTAGGCCAAATCTTAACTGATTTGTATCAAACGACCTAGTAACTCAAGAAGTTGAAGAGTGACATACTCCATGGGCACCAAGATCAACCTACCTCACAGAATCCAACTGATGTTGAATTCTGCTCAACGAGTTATACGTGTAATGATAACATATTGAATCCTCTCCATTCTCAAAATACTGTTTTCATAAAAGGATTCACACTGCATTATTTCAAAAAAAGACAAAACAAAGGCCAGAAATAAAGTCTTTAAGTTTAATAAAGGATTTCAGTAAGGCTTTTGACAAAATGTTAAATAAGCTTATTCTATTCAAACTTTCCACCCATGGGCTTGAACTTATCTTTTTAAAATGAATGTCTTCCTTCCTGAAAAATCGTAACTATAAAGTTCAATTCATGTCTGATAGTTTCTTAGCTACGACAGGGGTCCCACAAGGCAGCCACTTAGGACCTCAACTTTTTATTCATTCTTCTAACGATATTGAAATGGTTATGAAATATTCTCATATCTAAATGATACAAAGCTTTCCAAGACCATTTCTTCCACCCATGATTCTTGCACAACTTGATCTCCACAGTTTTTTCTGGCTGGTGCCTGAAAAATTGCTTAGAACTTAATATTTCCAAATGTTATTCTATCAAATCTCCGTCTCTACCTTCTCCATTGACAACCCATATCCACCGCTTAGTCAATTCGCTCAACTTTCTCACACATATTGACGAGATTATTCTAAAAAAAACTCAGCACTAGGCTTTGTGATACATGGCACGTTCATTTGACATATCCTTTGTCCGCACTCTTGAATACGTCTGTCAAGAGTTCTCCCCTTATACAACAAATTCATACGAGTATATCCAGCATTCAACTTCGTTTTCCAGGTGGTCTATATTGGAATTGCCCTTTGATTCAAACAGTATCGAGAACGACTGCTATTAATAACTTTAATATGTGGGAAGAACGAATATCATTAAGCCACATTCTTCAACTCTACAATCCCATCTCTTTCAGCACTAACTCCGGTAAAATAAGAAATTCTCATGTCTTCTACATATCTTCAGACCTACCGTACCTATTATGGCTCCAACGAACCTATTACTCGCATCTTGAGACTGTTTCGACTTTAACATCAGTTTACCCTACCCAAAACTCTATTTCTCTATTTCACTCTAATTATAAATTTATATGAAAAGAGCTTTACTTAAGTTAGATTCAAAATTAGCTTGTTTTAAGCCTAAAAGATCGGAGTGTTGCCCTCTCCTTTTAAATTTCGATTTAAAAACAAAACAAGCATGAAATATCAAACAATGACAATATTCAAGTTTATCACCGGAAGATCATTAATACAAATAATAAAAAGAAGTGGACCTAGGTGACTTCCTTATGGAAGCCCCGATAACACCCTTACAGAGAGTGAGAAGTACCCGTTGTTAACCACTTCGCTAACAATCAAAAATTCAACCAATTAATGAAATTTTTGTTGAAGCCTAACGCCCTAAATTTTGCAAAAGTATTAGTCCGTTGTGAACACGGCAATATGTCTTAACCAAATCTGTGTATAAAACATCTATTTGTCTTTCTTGTTTAATTTTGTTTACGCAAAAATTTGTAGACACTAAGATTTGCAGTAGTTGATCGACCTTTTACAAATCCATGTTGCTTTTCCTATTAAAGATAGGATGGTAGAAGGTAGTACCAAAACTGGGCGATTTTACTACTCGAAGAACTGTTAGTAGAGGTACGCCGCAACAAAACCCCCACAAAACTGAACTTGTCCTATTTACTAGGAAATATAAAATCCCACACATAGACCCTCCCTTCATCAAAGGTATACCGCTTAAATTCTCAGACAAAGCAAAATATCGGGGTCTTATTTTGGACAAGAAATTAAGCTGGAAGCCCATTATCCAAGAGAGAATCAACAAAGCCAACGTAGCTCTTTTCTCTTGCAAAAAAGCTGTAGGTAACAAATGGGGTCTACAAACTCATAAACAACACACTGGCTATACAACATCTCAGTCATTAGACCGATACTTACATATGGAGTGACAATATAGTGGACTGCTCTGGAAACAGCAACAAACCGCGATAAGCTCAGCAAAGTCCAACGAACAGCCTGTTTAATCATGGGTGGAGCTCTCCGCTCAACTCCTTCTGCTGCACTTGATGTTCTTTTTCATCTCATACCGCTAGATATTTTTAGCAAACAATCGGCCGCTAACACAGCCATTCGACTTAAAGCCTCCTCGCAGTGGATCAATAATGATATTGGCCACTCTACTATACTGAACTCGTTCAGTGCTCTACCTAGTATCGTCGATTACACCACCCCTCATCCAAAATTTAATAAAAACTTTCAAGTTTCCATCCCTTCCAGGTCTTATTGGGAAATTGAGTCGTTTTTGATAGACGAAGCAATTCATTTCTATACAGATGGATCTAAAACCGATGATGGGGTCGGTGTAGGCGTATACTCCGAAAGAAGTCCTCTCTTGGCTAAAAGAAAACGTTATATCGACTACTGATATATGTACGTATCTTCTCAGATAGTCAAGCTGCCTTAAAGTCACTGGACTCTGTCTCCACTAACTCACAAACAGCCCAAAACTGTCGATCATCTCTGGTGGAGATGTCAAAACAGTTTAACATTCACCTTACATGGGTGCCGGGGCATAGAGACATTCCAGGAAATTGTAAAGCTGACGAACTTCCAAAAAACGGAACAATATTACCTCTGTTGGATAGCAAATCCAACATCGGTATACCCCTAGCTACTTGTAAACTTATGCTAAAACATGATACCATAAAGAAAGCTAATCACAGATGGACCAGCACCCCAACTTGCCGGTCTACTAAACTAATTTGGCCATTGTTTGATGCTAAGCGCTCAAAACAACTAATCTCTATTGGTAGATTGCATATTAGCTCTGTTGTAGTTGTCCTTACTGGACACTCCCTAAAAGGAAGACATGCTTTCCGTCTTGGAGTTCCTACAAATGATTTTTGCAGAAGCTGCATGGATGAACAAGAAGAGGAGTCAGTTCCTCACCTTCTATGTTCTTGTCCTGCCCTAGCGCAAAGACGTAGACTCCAATTGGGAGACTACTACTATAACGATCCTAGTGATCTAAATAATTCCGACATTCACTGTCTCAAACGCTTCATTGTTATCTCAAAATGGTTTAGCGAGTAAAGGTGGTTTTTGAAATCCTTGTGGTATCACAACGGACCAAGTATTGATCTAAGTGTGTTGACCTTTTCCGGTCAGCAGCCACTTTAACCTAACCTAACCTAACCTAGTACCAAAAAACCTCCGAATAAATAACGTTTAAAATGTTTATGCTGAATGTCAAGTACAGGGTGTCTGGTGGCAGATTTATGTTCTGAAATACTAATATTTCAAAAACTAATAAACGGTGCGGGGGGAGGGTGGTGTCGTTATAATCAGTGATCGTGCGGATTTCTCGGTCAGGATGTTGCAGTGGTCGAGGGAGCATCGCGGGTTCGCCATCGAGGAATTTTTTTAAAGTAACGATTCGTACGTAACTGCTCGTCGACAATTTTGTTCACACTTCGATATTCGACGGATAAGTGAAGGTCCGAGTCTGAAATTAATTCGTTCCTGGGTGCACAGGTTCCGCACAACTGCTTCGGCTATGAACACCCCACAGCCAGTGCCCAGTCGATCTTCAAGGATTCTCGGAAACACTGAACTGGTTGAAGAGAGTTTACGTGAAAATCCACGGTTTTAAATACGGAAAAGGGCAATCTCACTGCGACTTTCAAGAGCGATTATTCATGAAATTTTAAAGAAGGATCTAAAGTTCCATCCATTTAAAATTCAAATCGTTCAAGAACTTAAAAAAAAAAAGACTTTGTTTTACGCAAAACATTTTGTGAAACGATGTTGGAGCGTTTTCGAACTGTGAATCGCATTTTTTTGGAGCGACGAGGCTCAAGCAAAACTGCCGTTACTGGTCTCGAAGAACCCATAACCCTCCACTGAAACGCCAAAAACCATTGCATTGCCCTAGGGTAACTGTTTGGTGCTCAAAAAAAATGTTTTCTTGGTGCTTAGTGTCAGCAAGATTCTCGGTCCCAAAAGGCTAATATGAGAGCACTTTTCATACAAGAGAAACTATAGGCAATAAACCTTAAAAAAAATTGGGTTTTAGTTTGGAGTAGGTTCTAGGCCTTCGGCGTGACAGGTAAACGCAAGAAGTCTTACTCGACGGGGAACAACCTATTTTAACTATAATTCTACAGTATTTTCGGCTAGGACCGAGGATTCTTCCCAGATCTTATATTTATGTCAAAGTTTTGGCCGGGGGCTCAAATCCCCTTTTTTAATTTAAAGAAAACTTTAAAAACTTATTACACAACTATATGTAAATACCGTGCTATAAAACAACAAAAATTTAAAATAATGTTTAAAAGACCAAAACAAAACATTGAGTAAATTAGATCGTACCTTCTACATTCATAGCTTTCAGACCAAAATTACATGCATAAGTCTTTAATTTTTATTCATTAATTTCAATGTCCAAGACTTTAAAAATTAAGTAGATATTTTCGAAGAAGATTTTTTTGCAATAAATCGAAACAAAACAAAAACTTAATTTAAACACTCATAAAATAAAATGTTAAGCTTCCCAATAAATTAAGATGAAGAAAGTATCTTATAATAATAAAACCCAAATTAACATTCTTACAATTTGAAATTTTATTTCTCCTCACCATCGCGCATCGCCAGCACCACCAGAGCACCCCCAGCACAATCAAAACATTAAAATCCAAGCCGAGAACATTAAACTTTTAAAATCGATCGCAGAGTCCTTGTTATCTTCTTATGTCTTCACCCTTAATTAACAGGCGCAAATAAACTCGAAAATAGAAAAGGGCGAGAAAGTGAGTGATAAAGCCTAGAATCAAGAGTCCTCAGTTCGCCAGGCACTTCATTAACCAAGTTAACTAATAGACTAAAGTACTCGACAAAACTTCCCCCGCACACAATTATATCTATACAATTATAGCTATAGGACTCAACCAGCCGCAGCCATTATTGGTCTTTGGGAAAAAGTTTCTCACTTCTAATGATTCACAGTTAAAATATAACTTGCTGCTTGCCCTCCTTATCTTTTTATTTCCATGTCAAATCGATGGTAGTGCTACGGACATGGCTTTATATAATTTTTCTTCTAATTAGCTTTACTCGTAGATCGTAGTCCTGTTTGCTGAATAGAACAACAAAAACAAAAAAAAAATATTTTAAATCCCACGGGTTTTTGCAAGACCAAAACACCATAGTCATGGTTCGAAAAAAAAGGAAAACTTTTTCTGTGTACCTTTCGCCATTTTGTGTTTTTGGTTTTTCAACGTTGATAAAAAATTAAAAAAAAAAAAAAACTTGAAAAAGATCCCGGTACCCGGTGCTATGGATATAAACTTCCTTCTTTGCTTCGGAGGAAAAAGCCGAAATCGGAAGCAACGTTTAGGCCAAGGTGTGTCTATTTGTTTCTTCCATCTTTACAAACATTGCAGGGGAAAGCAAATTCAATCGATTTTTAGATGAAATCAACGGTAGTGAAAAATAACGGCAAATGATAAATATTAATTTACCATCGACGTTGCTAATCCTAGACGTGGTTGGGTCCTTAGTTTTCCTTATACTATCATTTGTTTCGAGCTTGGGCTTATAGGTAACAAGGATTAAGTAGTGGACGTATTTAAGCAGCACTTCTGGCAACAGCTAAATGGGCATCATGTATATGGGGCAAGAAGATAATCCAATTTTCGTTAATGAAGACGCAGTTCCACCACCAAATAGATGAGGAAGAGAGCTGAAGAACAATAAAGCTGTTAGACAAGGTCTACAATTACGGGGATCAAGTATTGGTAGGTGGCACTTAGTACATAACTTTTTACTTGCGAATTATAGGTACTATAAAGCAAGTATGCATTCGTAAGAAAAATCGAACTCGAGATTTTGATCAAAAATGACATTACGATGATAGCGAAGCCCAAAAAAGTCGGTCTCGCAATTTTGTCTATCTGTCGGTTCGACTACAGCCTAAATGGTTTGGCCGATTTTCTTCAAACTTGGTAGATATGGGTTTTAATTTTTGGACACCGGACGTTTTTTTTTTTTTTTTTTAATGACCAAAAATAACGGTACTTGCCATACAAAATTTTTTCGAAATTTTATAAATATTTTTTTCTCAAAAACAGATTTTCTTTAAAAAAAATTCAAAAAATTTCATTGAGTTAAAGCTAAGTAATGGTTGAAAAAAATTTTCCAAAAAGTTGTTATTTTTGGTACCCCCCTTGGAACCATTTTTTTTTGGTTTTTGATTTTCTCAAAAACGGTGCGACGGATTTTGATAATTTTTTTTTCTGCTAAAGGCCCTCAATAGTTTGAATATTATTGTGAATTAAAATTTTCCAAAAATATTTTTTTGGATTTTTAAAAAAAATTTCAATTTTTTTTTTGAAAACTCAATATTTCGAAAACCCCATTATCGATTTTTTTTAAAACTTGATAAATAAAAGTTTTTTAATATAAGCTACAAGATATGAGAAAAAGAAATTTATTTTATCTAAAAATAACGGTACCCTCCATACAAATATTAAAAAATGGTTTTTGAAAATCGTATTTTTCTCGAAAACGGTTCCGAGAATTTTACTTATATTTTTTTTTTCTTTCGATTCATTTTTAAGATCTACAATTTAATAAAAAAAATATTGAAAACAAGATATTACTGACTGTACCTACCATAGAACGATTTTTTAAAATTTTGAATTTATCATTATCAGCATAACGGATTTTAATGAACTTTTTTTAGAGAGAAGCTTCTAAAAAGTTTAAAAAACATTGCATTTCAAAACTTTAAGAAAAATATTTTTTTTTGAATTTTGAAAAAAAAAAATCTATTTTTTTTTGGAAAATTCAATATCTCGAAAACAGCTCAATATTTTTTTTTGTAAATTTAATTTTTATTCGAACAATAATAAAACCTTTAAATTGGCGTACCATGATTTTTTCTTAAAAATTTTTTTACATAAAAGCTTATTTTTTTAAGAAACCACTACAAAGACTTATAATTTTTGTTCTAGCACAAACATATATTTGCTTGAATCACATGGCATCGTTCTCTTACCTCCAATTTCTAAAGAAATTTAAAAAATTAATTTTATGCTTGTGAACAGTTTTTTGAAATTCTTAGACTATTACATAGGAGCAAGTTCGTGCGACCCAGTCGTGCATTTTATTTATTTCCTAGAGCTATCCAGCGGCCAAAAACTTTTATACGGCTAAAAGCTGACTTACTCAATTATCCTACTCCCTCTTACCACTCTCTGTTTCCATTTCGAAAATGTAGTTTCTACCTTTCATGGCAGTGATGACTGAGGGAAGGGATCATTTATGTATATCCCTCGTGCAATATCATTCAACACAAGTATGGTAAATAAAAAATTAAAAAGCTTCCATTTATACTTCAACGTACAAAAAAGGTGATTTTAGGTCCTAAAAATTCTTTAGAAGCATATCAATGCTGAAACGACCAACGAATTTAAACTCACGACTCAGTATAATTCGCATTCATCGTCAAGAACTCTATTTGTCAAACTTGGTTTCACTGTAAAATAGATTGATCTGCGACTGCCATAAGAACCAAGCCGAGAAATACCTTATGCTGAAATAGCTGCCTTGAACCATGAAGAAAATGCGCTATCACGTGATTTCCTAAAGCGTGAATCACACTGGTCTCGTGTGATGTGTTGTGGATTTGTGTGTTATGTCGTTGAATGTGCACACTTAAAAAGTTTGCTGTGTTGCATTGCCTTATTGACAATGGTTGTATCTGTGTCCGAGAACACTAGAGCAATATTCAAGCTTAAACGACTTCATCTCAAACACCCGAATGTCTTCCTTTGCGATGGGACAATGTTGATCTACTGTGGACACCCATAGGCAATCATCGCCCTGATGGGGGCCATTTATCATGTGTAAC